>BPLQ01007531.1:0-396309 GCA_021605075.1 Caerostris darwini
TTAATTCTGGTTACAAACGATTATATTAACATTAACTCTTGCTTAGTCAAAACATTAAATATTATTTAATTATAATTGTTATTTATAATTAATTATAATTTTATTACTATAATTAATTGAAAATTTAATTACTACAATTAATTATATTTTTAATTATTATACTTAATATTTCAATTACTATAATTAGTTGTAATTTTAATTATATCTTTAATTATAATTTTAAATGATACATAGCTCTATTTTTAATTAGTACAACTTTTAATTAATTAATTATCATTTTTAACATGCATCAAGCATTTAAACAAAATATGTTCCTGTGCATGAAAATGTCTGTAAAATCAACTCAGAATAATTCTACAGCTACATATTGCGTCACAGAGACATTAACAAAAAATAAAACACCGACATCCTTTAGTTCCTGTTTTACTATTAGAAGTTCTCTAAAGACTTTTTATTAACATTGCAAAGGGCGAGAAACCCAACAAGCTAAAGAAAGATAATAAGAGTCCAATATAGATATTGGATTTGATGAAAAGCAGTGTAGGATGGATGATTCTCGAACACAATTGCAGAGGGCGGAAAAAATACACCTAGTAAGCTTTCTGTCATCAGCCGGCGTAAGTAATTGAAATTGTTTTCCGATGAAATAGAGGAAAGACGAATAAAGCAGAAAAGAAAGCTGATATTTTATTTCACTCTCGACAAGGACATCAAAAATGGCTAGCTGCTTCCTTTTCTTTCTTTTATTTTTTCTTTCTTTCTGCGAAGTAATGGTGCCTAGCATTAATGTTATTTGTTATTTCACTTGATTTTTTTTTTTGGGAGTTTTGAAGATGGTGTTAGGTCTCTATTTGCGTGACATCAATTTAAAAATTTTTAGTATTGATATCATGCAGTTGGTCATAATATAAATAAAAATGTACCATTTCGTAATTTATCATTTATTAGAGAAATTGGATTGTTAAATAAAGTTATTTTCATTTTTAAAATATTATTATATTAAAAGAAATTTAAAATGTTTTTAAAATTATTATTAATAGAAGTGTGTCTTAAAATTAATATTGCAGTGACATTTTTAACTGGACTATTAAAAAAATTATTATTTTTATTTAATTAATTACATAAAAATTATTAATTATTTAATTTAAAGTAAATGTATGTGTTTTAATGTTATTATTAATAAAAGTGTGTTTTTAAAATTAATTAGTTAAAATAATTGTTGAAATCCCAAACTTTTCTTTATTTAATAACATTATGATATTCTATTTGTATGTAAAAAGTCCATTCTACAAACTCAAAAGCGAAAAAAATTTTGATACTGGTACGTATTGTGGAGCTTTATATTCTCCTTTTAATACTGTTCGTGTCGGAATATCTTGTTTTGCAATTAATTTCTGCAAAGATATTTATTAGCAGAAAGAAGAGGAAAAAAAACCATTTAACAAAAAGAAAAGTAGTGAGCATCCAACAGATATATTGGATTCATTGCAAAGGACATTGTAGCATGAATGATTTTGCAAAACAATTGCTGGAAAAAAATAAATTGTTTTTTTTTTTTAAACGATTATATGGTATAGTATTTTCAGTTTACAATTCACAATTCGTATTTATAATTCCATAGTATATTCTCAGATTAAGACACATTCGTTATGAAGCCAAGCATTGCAATGAATGTCTCCTAATTTCTATGTTGTATATAGTACATGCAAATTAAGACACATTCACTTTATGAAAAATATATGTTTGCTATTATAAAAATAATTGTACATTAATAAAAAAAAATAATGAAAAAAACCTGTCTCTTAAAAAGATAAATAAATATTTTGCCTTTTTTTAAGAACACTAGAATTTATTATTAACTTAATAATGATCTACATCGTGCCATAATATGAAAAGAAATCTGAAGCTAAAATATGAAAACTGGCATGAAAAAAATATGAATATGGAAACTGGAGTTAGGATACACCAAATAATTTCCGATTCCTAAATCTCGAGCTCCTGACTCTATCGTAATTTTATGCTCTATAATCTTTATTAATGGATTCAGAAAAATTTCTGAAATAAATTTAATGGCTTTTATTAAAAACTGTTCGCGTCCCAACACTTTGCTGATAATATCTGAACTCTGATGGAAACCACATGCACAAAAAAATGTTACATGAAATTTTCTACTAAAATTGTGATAAGGAAAAAACTCTTAATAGGAAACCTTAAACTATAATGAAAGCAAATTTGCATATGTAAATATTTACATTTAGGTTTTAAAGCTAAAATATTCTTTTAATATTACATATTTCCGTTACTTTATATATTCAATGATAAAGTAAATATTTATGAAAAAACATTGAAAACTAATTTATTTTAAATTTTCATGAATTTATGAATATATTTTGCAAATTTAAAAAAATATATCAAAATAATTCACGAACTACACTTTATATTAACACCTAATCACTCTGAAATTAAAACCCTGGCAGACATTGATTCAATATTTTTTCTAATTATGATACAAAATCTTTTAATCGTTTAGGAAATTAACTTAAACCTCTACTTAATTGCATATTCTGATGAACTTTGTGTGTCTTTATAATCATTCATTATTTTTCGACAGATCTTTATAAAAAAAATAATCTTCTTTCAGTTTAATTACTATACATAAACTACAAATAAAAAAATAACTACAAAACTGCATTTAATTTTTAAAGACAGTTAAGTGATTGAGTAAGATCAATAAAAATAATTCTTGCTTAACAGATGTGTTCTACTAAGTTCTGTAGACGAGCATTCTTTGTGGTATTACTTGTACTCTCTGAATAGTGCTGCCAGCTTAACTTGTCACAGAAATACTTGTCTCATGACAGCAAGGTCCTAAACCCGTTGAAATTCTTTGCCTCTGTCAACTACCAATTTTATGCTGATCGATCATTTTGAGCCCTTCAAAATATTTCATGAGAAAGCAAAGGGTGTTTTTCAATTCTTAAAAAACCGTCCAAAGTATTGTATGCCGGTATGAGTTTTGTCGTTTACTTAAAAAGGCGTAAACCTAAAATGTATTTTAGAGTGGTGCCTTTAAGATATTTTCAAAACCATTGTTTACTGTATTTTATACTACAATCTTTTTGTATTGCAATAAAACAGCGGAAAGGAAACCATAATATTATTTATGTGGTATATAATGTAAATATAACAGGAAGGATTCAATAAAATGATAATTTAATTGTATTTTTCCAGTATGAATTTAAAATATTCCAAATGTTATGAATCATATAAATATTTCATCTTACATTTTGAAAAGAATTAAATCCTACCGAAAACTATGAAAAAATATTAATAATTATTGAACAATATTAAATATATATTTAATAATGTTCAAATATAATTTTTAAATTTCTAGTGACAAGAGAAAATGACAAATTCTTGATGAAAACATTGTAAAACACACACAAGAAAAAAGAAAGCAATAAGTGAAAAAAATACAATGTCTCATCAGCAAATAAATTTATTAAATTAAATAAATTATTTAATTAATTAAATAAACTTCATGAAGGATTTCAATAGAAGGCAAAATGTCAGAATTTGTTATAAAATGAATGTACACGAATCTAAATCAATGCTAGTTAATCATAATTTTTAAAAAAAATGTATAGATTGGTTTTTCGTTAAAAACGCTTTTAATAGACGAGCTATTACACAAATGCTTATCTGCTCTCCTAACATTTATCACAAATGAGAATATATATATATATATAAAGATATATATGTATATATATATAAACTGCTGACTATCCAAAATGCAACATCATCATGAAAGCATTCAAACAGCATGAAATTTGCATCATGATGTATGTAATGCCATGGAATATGCAAATGTTGACGATTTTAGCGCAAGTTCACTTCCTGGGCGACTACGGCGACCTTTACAACCCATAGATGAAGGGAGGAAATATCGCTGTTTTGAAAAACGGGAATTCTTTACGAGTACTGGTGCAAAAAAAAAATTTTTTGTATGAGCATTAGCGTGAAAACCACAGGTCATTAATTGCACATGTAATCAAGTCAGGGTGTGATTATAAAAAAAAGTTCAAGGAAATAAACTAAACTTTAAGGCAATATAGAAATAATGATAAGGAATTACAGTTTCAAAAAAAAACTATAAAAAAAATTCTACTTTAAAAACCTTTTTATAAATAAGAAGATATACTTTTTAATGAAATGAAATGTAGATATTTCCATACTTTTCTTCTTGAAAGAAAATTATTTAATAATTTAATAAGAAATTAAATAATTTCTTTCTAAATTATTTTATTAATAAAATAATTTCTATCTAAATTATTTTATTAATTATATAATTTCTTAATAAATTATTTCCTTAATTTAGTAACTTCTTCCTAACTTATTTCTTTAATTAAATAATTTTTTATTAAATAAGCTTTAATGAAAACAAAAGTAATAATTTTATTACTTAATAAAACTTTGTAAAGCAATCCTTTGGACTAATGTTAGTGACAATCTTTGTCACTAATGCACCAAAATTCATTATTATCCAGAATGGGATATTTAGCATACAAAATTGCATTCCTGTATTGAAAACATTATGATTATCTATATATACTTCTTCATTAAAGAAAAATATATAAAAATTATTGAAAATCCTTTCATAATTTTGACACAATTTCGAAGAGAATTGGTGTGTTTTTATAATGTTTTTTACATTTTTTATAAGTTTTATTTACTTCTTTTTTGTTAAATAAAATTATAAAATCAAATTAAATTAAATTAAAAAATAAATAAACGTATTCTATTACAGTTTTCAATAAAAAAAATTACAAAGGCTTGTTGAATTAGAGCGAGAGTACTAGTCATTAGCTATTTTGGTTTCGAAACGTTCGTTTTCGTTTTTTGGTTTACTGACAAGCAAAATTGAACCAAAAACTCTCATGTGTAGACCTGGTATGGTCCTGATAAATCTGTATGCCAAAAATTTCTTCCGTTGGGCTCGGCGAAGATTAGAACTCTTTAAATGTTACTTTTAGGGTTAGTTTAACAGAAATTTCTCTAGTTTCATTTCTATGCCACTTTTTTGTTCAATTATCTGTAAAACAAGTACTATAAAAAAAAAAATTAAATCAATTCCTACTTTTTTTCACTATATTGCAGAAAGTTTTTTTTAAATAAAGTTGAAAATTTCCTCTTACATCTGGCGCCATCTATTGGTAGATATATGTAACTTAAATGTAAAAAAAATTTATATTATTTAATTTAATTTAATTAATGTATTAATATTTGAAAAAACTGTATTAACATCAAGTGTAATCTACTGCAAGCTCAAAAAATGTATGTGAACTTGAGTGGATGAATCAAAAGTATCTTATGAACGATTGAAAATTTGTACAAGATATATATAGAGAGAGAGAGAGTGTGAGCTAATAGAAGGAATTGGAAAAGGACGACAAATTTAATATCTGATTCTCATTCTGTGAAGAAGAAAGAATAAAATAATTATTTAGATTTACATTCTATCTCTATACTAAAAGAAATCGTTACTAGTTGTTGAAAAGGGCTTCAATTAAAGATTTTTAACTTCGCTTCACTTACATTTTAGGTTCCCTTATTTTTGTATCCCATACATTAAGAACTTTTAAAAAGGAAGAGAATATCTACTTTTGAACGAATTTCATGCACCAAGTAACAAAACAATACAAAAATTTTAATTTAACTATAACAACAACTTTGAATAGTCCAAAATATTCAGTATGCCATTGATGCATGAAACTGCTCAACATTATCAAAAAAATCTTCAATGAAATTGCAGTTCTAAGATAAAATAATGAATCTTTCAATATAATAATTTATATGTAATTAAGATTAAATAAAACAAAGCGCTGTTAAGCAATAACAATGTAATAATACCTTAACTATTGAATATAGTCAGTTTCGCAACATGCTATTCCACAATACACAATTTGCTATTCCACAACACAACAAGTTGCAATTCCACATAATATGATCAAATGAAGCAAAGCGCTTTCATGCAATAACAACTTAATATTACGTTAATTATTGAATACAGACATTTTCGCAAGTTGCTATTCCACATATTATGGTAAAATAAAGCAAAGCGCTTTTATGCAATAACAATTTAATAATACCTTAACTATTGAAGACAGACAGTTTCGCAAGATGCTATTCCACACATTATGATCAAATGAAGCAAAATACTTTTAAGCAATAACAATTTAATAATACGCTAACAATTGAACACAGAAGCCATTCATCTACAACTATAATTACGACCACACTCATTTCCAATGCCTCATACAAAATATAATATGTAGAATACAGATGTCATTTATAGTTCCAGAAAATTAATAAGTAAACAGAAATTACTATGTATATATATATATATATATATATATATATATATAATAAAAACAACTAAATTAAAAGAACTAATACGCTTATTTAATAGATGAAAAATAAGATTAGTATAAATGAGCTTATTTTCTGCCTGGATGTATAGTTTCGAAAAGAAAAGCTTCTTACAAAAACTCACAGAGATATCAGAGAAATCGGTCCCTTTTTTTGACGTCTTCAATGGAAATGTCTGATATTATCTGTCAGGAAAAGAGAGAAAAAAGAAATTGAAGTTTTCCGATAACGTCAAAATGAATCTTCGTTTTCTTTTTGACAACAAAAACCATTCTTGTCGTACTCGGGACTCTAACTAGTTCCAAATTTGAGGGAATAAAATAAAATGTCTTACACTATTAAAGCGGAGGAAATAAAATCTTAAATGGATCGTCAAATTGTTTTTTTACAAACCCTTTCATAGAATTTGGATTGAAAAAGTTGTTTATATTGATTCCTTTTACTTTACTTTTGTTTTCTTTAACTTAAAAAAATGTATAGCAATATAATTGTAAATTTGAATTTTCAAATATAGTATTATAATTTAGAGAATGGAGATTTAAATGTAAGCAATATGGCTCAGATTGACGACAGAAAACTTATTAAGTCGAAACCCATCAAAGCCGAGTCCAATTCTCTCGTGTGTATACCAGGAGGGGCACAATAAATAAATTAAACCTCCCAGATACCATCACATGAGAGTATTCCTTCAAAATTGGGATGATAATAAAGTGGGATGAAGGATGTATTTTAACTACGGATAAAGTTGAATCTTCAGCATATATGTCCTTCAAATATCAGAATCGTAACATTTGAAAATAACCAGACATGTTATATACATAAAAGAGAGTTATTATTACCTATGACTTTTTTTGAACTCAATCCACACAAATTTTACTAATTACTGTAGAAACAAAAAAACATATAAACAAATCAAAATTGCAAAAGGAAAAGATCAGACATTCTTAATAAAAATGACCAAAATACCTTAAAATCAAGTTAAATGTTCTAAAGATAAAAATTTAAAAAGATAGTGGAACCTTAATAAAGTTCCGTGTGATCAGGACATGTATTTTCCCCCTCACTAAAGAGCACACAAATTGCTATTCTGTTTTAAGTCAAAGCCCAGTCCCGAGCAAACAAGTAGATGGGCCTTATTCATTTCCTTTGTCTTACGTAAAGCACATATATCAGACTTCACAATCCTTATTTTGGCCAAATGTTCGGCCAGGCAATAGTGTCCAGTCTCTAATTTATGTACATTAATTTGTTAATTGTTGTGTAATTTTATTATATTTTGCGTTTATTAAAAAATATGATCTATTGCAGAGAAAAATCGACTTACATGTTATAGAAAGACAAAACAAGAAAATTATGTTTTATTAGTTTTTTTAAATAATTTCGTAGTTATAAGTAAAATATTTAAGAGTTTTTGATTAAAGATTGAAAATTTTTATTAGGGATTTAATTATCTTTCTATGTCTCAAAAACCCCAAACGATGCACAGAAATTACCTGATCTTTATGAAAATATTTCTCGTTTCTTCTTTGTAATGTTAAAGATGAAAGAGATTTTTAAAAAGTATTTAAGGGAAAAGTATTTAAATCTCATTTCATTTTAAAGAAACTTTTATGCTTGTTTTCAAAAATATTTTATCCGTATTAAAATAAAACTCAAAAAATATTTTCAAGTATAAAACTCAAAAATTAAAAGCACAGAATACATCTTTAACTGTTTTTCATTAACCCTTTTTAGTATTAAAGAATTATGGATTTTAATTTTAGGAACTATGCACTGGATATCTAATTTTTACCTAATTGTCTATTTTATCCTCTCTGGCTGTCTATTTTTCCAACTTAAGTGCTCATTTGAAAAAATAAAACACTTTGCATTTCTGATAGTAATAACAAAAGTTTAATCACTTTTAATTTAAAAATAAAAACTATTATTTGTTGAAATGTTTTATCTCTTAGATTTTGCAAATTAACAATTTTATGTAAATTTTATAGTATAACTTTTGATAAAATATCGCTTAGGAATAATCAACACACTTGTGTGTGTGATACATAGGTTCCTCTTGCCTATCTATTGATTTCATGATATACATGTTTCTATTTTTTTCATGAAAAAAAAATTTCAAAAATTAAAAGCACAGAATACATTTTTAACATTTTTCCTTAATCGTTTTTAATATTAAAAAATTATTCATTCTAATTCTAAGAACTATACACTAAGTGTTTAATTTTCACTTAATTTGCTATTTCGTCCTTCCTAGCTGCTAGCTTTTTCCAATTTAATTCTCCTTTTGAGGAAATAAAACACTTTGTATTCCTGACAGTAATATAAAATGTTAATCATTTTCAATTTAAAATTAAAAAGTATTATTTATTAAAATTTTTTATCTCTCATTTCAGAAATTAAAAATCTTTTGTAAGTTTTACAGTATAACATTTGATAAAATATTACTTTAGCAAACTCCAGTGCATTTGTATGTGATTCATAGGTTGCTATTGCCTATATATTGATTTCGTGATAAATATATGTTTCTTTATTTAACTAGAAATAGTATTAAAACATATTACTATATTATACTATATAATATAATATATTGTAATTACTATATAATACTAATTACTATATTATAAAGTATATTATTATACTACCACATACAGAATTTTCTCAATATATATAGTTAATGAACATACGAATTCTAAATTGTTAATTTCATAAATAAATGTTCATTGATTTCTTAGTAATCAACGAACAGCAACGTCGTCTGAGTTGACTCCAAAGAAATTTAATGCATAAACCTTAACTGAAGTACTCTTCTTGGTATGCATTTTTTTATGAATTTTTAAGTTCAAGATTTTCTTTAAGTATACACTTTTAAATCTCTTTCATCAAAGCAACTCGAAAGTTATATAAATCGTGATTTTTTTTTTCTGCTATTTTCTACTAATATCTTTTTAACTTCTTTTTAAAAAATGAATATTTTGGGGTTTTATTTCTTTCGATAGATCAATCAAAATATTTTGAGCGGCACTCAGGAAAAAAATTTCAATAATTAAGTTTTTATTTTCAGTGATTTTAATATATAGAAAAAACATCGGCTTCTTTAAAAGCTTATCTCATTTTTTTTCTTAAATGCAGTTAATTAAAATATATCGGTCAACTTCATGAGAGCTAACTGTTAAAAGATCTTAGCTGGCTGTCATTTTTAAAACAAAATTACAAAAAGGGATAAAAAATTAATGTTGATAGTTTTGTTTTTCGAAAAGAACGAGACATAGCAATGTCTTAAAATATATTTTTTATTTCGTATTGTAGTGTGGTGGTTGTGCAGCTGGGTTGTAACTGGGTATGGTTGAGTTGAGACTTGAGACACAGGTTTGAGAACTCACAGCTTTATTGACACAAGCAGAAACACCACGCACATACAATTAACGACAGACATTATTTAACACATTTAAATATAGTATATAACTATACATTCATGGAAGGACTCAACGTCTAATCCAAAAACGCGATACTCAGATACGCGCGGGATGGGCGAAATATAATTCTTCCCCGGGTGAGAGTCTGTAGGCCAACTGACCATTCCTCTAGAAACCTACGCCAATTCGTAAGAGGAAGCATGGTTACAGTATTCTTTTTCTTTAAATGTAAAAAAACTGTTGTTCTTTTAAACATTTAATTCCAAGTTATACACTGTTATGTTATTTACTAAAACTTTATTACCTACAGCTTATTGTACCTCAATGCTTATTTGTTTTGTGTAAATGTAGCATTCGCATTTTCAAAATATTAACAGTTGTAAGTTAAAATAAGATGATTAATATGTAAAGTTTCAAATTAAAAAGAATTTTTATCAATTAAATTTAATGAAATGCATTAATTACTACTGAATTAAACATTAATATTTTTTAAGTAATGAACAATAGTCATTTCCATTTAAAACAATTGCTTCCTACGCCTAAAAAGTTTATCAAAAAATTTAAATAGTGATTATTCTTCTCAAACTAAACACAAAACAATTTTAAGATTTATTTATATTTCATATTTCATTACTGCAAAAAGAAATTAAACTTTCAAAAAAGATGTTTTAAGAATTAATATAACGTTGATATGTTGTATATACTATAGTTAAAAATCCAATTTATTCAAAGCTGAAGACAAAGAAAATGTCCTTTATTAATATCTGATGTTGAATTATAAAAGAGATCTTATATTATTCTGATGCATTATTATTCCTAATTTAATCTGCAGTCTATATATTATTAAATTAAATGCTTATTCATTCAAGAGAATCTAGAGGTTCTTTTATATCATATTTATTCGGATTTTAGAAAAAAAAATTCAGTACAGCAAATTGAAGAAAACTGAAACCTTTAAATATATATTTTTTTTTACCTTTGTCATAAAAGTATATGAACGTTTTTCC
This sequence comes from Caerostris darwini, assembly GCA_021605075.1. NCBI lineage: Eukaryota > Metazoa > Arthropoda > Arachnida > Araneae > Araneidae > Caerostris > Caerostris darwini. The sequence goes on from BPLQ01007531.1 coordinate 10,850, forward strand.
ATCCAAATGCTCAGCGAATTAATATTTGATTATGTTGCCCACAGGTATGAAGCTTTCATTTCAAATTTTATAATACAAGATAAAGTAAATAAAGTTAAATTATGTGAAATGTATGAGTCTGTAAGTAAAAGAATGCATCTCTAGAGACACTGAAGCTTATTCATGGAGAAAAGTAATCTTGAATAATTTTTAAATTCTCTTAAATTTTGAAAACAAAAAAAAAATATGTCTTTGAGATTTTCAATCATTTACATTTTTTTTTTATTCATTCGGTATTTACCAAAAAGTTATTTTTAAGCGTATCGCATTGCGAAGACAAATTAATTTTCTTTATATTTGCTGACAGAGATTTTTCTGATAAATTAAAAGGACAGATATAAATAAAAGGATTAATAAATCTGAGAATAAAATAGCATATGGCAAATTTTAATTAAATTAAAAATATGAAGATAACACTTCTTATTCATAAGAAGATTTATCTTATTTTGATTTGGTTATCACTCTGCGGACATTTTTTTGCACATTTAAGGCTAATTTGACCGGGACCTAGAGTTTAACGTGGATTCCTAGCCACTGACAAATATACATGTCACCGCCAGAATTTGAAACTGAAGAATGGGGTGCCAAAGGCCAGAGCTATTGCCAATTTGCCATCAGGCGGCTAATTTATCTTAGAGTAAACGAGTTAGCCACTTCTTCTTATTCATAGGAATAATTGTCTAACTCATGTCCTAATGATAGTGCTGTTAGCCTACAGAAGAGTTCCTGTTCAAGCATTACAGATAATATTACCAGTAATGAGGAGAATGTTTGTCGTTTATGACAATACACATGTGTCCCGTGTCAACACTTAGGATGTTTGAAGGTAGTTTTCCCCATTATCCTCCCACTTGATAGGTGATGGTTACCGGTACTTTCGTATGCAGCATCGGTATATTTTTTGCTAGTATGCATAAATCTAAAATTACCTAATATCACCTAAACTTTTTTTGTACCTCAATGCTTATAAGGTATGTGTAAATGTATGGTAGTAAAATATAGCATTCGGATTTTGAAAATATTAACAGTACAAGTTAAAATAAGGTGATTAATATATATCGTTTCCCATTAAAAAGCATTTTTTCCAATTAAATGTATTCAAATGAGTGAATTACTATAGTATTAAGCACCAAAAATATTTTAAGAAATGAGCAATAGTAAATTCCATTTAAAAAAATTGCTTTCTATGCCTAATATTTTTATTAAATTTATTGAAATTGGTTCATTGGTTCAAAAAGATATTTTTTAAGAAGTGAACAATAGTAATTTCCATTCAAAACAAAGGCTTCAGATGTTCAACATTTTAATCAAAAAAATTTAAATAATGATTATTCTTCTCAAACTAAACACTAAAACTCTGAAGATTTATTAATATTTTGCATTTCATTATTGCAATTGAAATTAAATTTTAAAAAATATCTTTTAAAAAGGAATATATATAACATTCATATGTTGTACATATTATTGTTAAAAATCCAATTATTTCGAAGTTGAAGATAATCAAAATCCCTTTTATTAATATTTAATGTTGATTTATAAACGAGATCTTAAGATATTATTCTGATGCATTATGATTCCCAATTTAATCTGCTGTATATATATTATTAAAATAAATGCTTATTCATTCATAAGAACCTAGAAACTCTTTTATATCATATTTATTCTGATTTTAGAAAAAAACTTCAGTACATCAAACTGAAGAAATTTGAAACCTTTAAATATATATTTTTTTTTTTACCTTTGTCATAAAAGTTGACGCACATTTTTCCATCCAAATTCTGAGCGAATTAATATTTGATATGTTGCTCAAAGGTATGAAGTTTTCATTTCAAATTTTATAATACAAGAATAAAGTAAATAAAGTTCAATTATGTGAGTCTGTAAGTAAATGAATGCATCTCTAGAGACACTAAAGCTTATTCATGGAGAAAAGTAATCTTGAATAATTTTTAACTTCTCTTAAATTTTGTGAACAAAAAAAATTTCTTTGAGATTTTGAATCATTTACATTTGTTTTTATTCATTCGGTATTTACCAAAGAGTTATTTTTTAAGCGTATCGCATTGCGAAGATGAATTCATTTTCTGTATATTTACTGAAAGAAATTTTTCTGATATATTTAAAGGAGATAACATAACTGTTGTATATATGTTAAAAAACCAATTATTTCAAAGTTGAAGATAATCAAAATCTCCTTTATTAATATTTAATGTTAAATTATAAAACAGATCTTATATTATTCTGATGCATAATATTTCCAATTTAATCTGCAGTATATATATTATTAAATTAAATGCTTATTCATTCAAAAGAACCTAAAAACTCTTTCATATCATATTTATTCGGATTTTACGAAAAAAATTCAGCACATCAAACTGAAGAAAACTGAAACCTTAAAATATTTTTTCTACCTTTGTCATAAAACGTGACGCAAATTTTTCCATCCAAGTTCTGAGCGAATTAATATTTGATTATGTTGCCTAAAGGTAAGAAGCCTTCATTTCAAATTTTATAATACAAGAATAAAGTTCAATTATGTGAGTCTGTAAGTAAATGAATGCATCTCTAGAGACACTGAAGCTTATTCACGGAGAAAAGTAATCTTGAATAATTTTTAACTTCTCTAAAATTTTGGAAACAAAAAAAATTTTTTTCGAGATTTTGAATCATTTAGATTTGTTTTTATTCATTCGGTATTTACCGAAGAGTTATTTTTTAAGCATATCGCATTGCGAAGACAAATTAATTTTCTGTATATTTACTGACAGAAATTTTTCTGATATATATAAACGAAAGAATTAATAACACTGAGAATAAAATAGCATATGATAAATTATAATTAAATAAATAAATTTAAAAATAATACTTCTTATTCAAAAGAATATTTATCTTAGAGTTAACGAGTTAGCCAGTTCTTTTTGTAATAAGAAGTTAACGAGTGCTGTTAGCTTGCAGGAAAATTTCTGCACTGCAGATAATATTATCAGTAATCGGTATCTATCATTATCTGTATTTATATACATATAGTTGGGTGTCCCTACTGCCTCTGAGCCACGAGTTGCGTCCATAAACTTTTGAAAATTAATATTTACACATGAATAAATGAAACTTTTATTCAGATTGCTAAAGGAAATAAAATTAAATTAGTGATTTTAATATTTTTTTCATACCTACCACAGCATCATTAACTATTTAAATTACTGTTAATCTTTTTGATTACATAGCCTAATGTTTAATGAATGCATTACGATCATCCGTATGATAATGGATATGGAAAAATGATAGTTTGGAAAGGAAAATATTACACGAACTTATTATTTTTGTTCTGGTTTATGAATACAAAATAGATGCAAGAAACATAAATGAAATATATCATCTTTAAGACTGAGACAAAGAAAAGTCCATTGAGGATAATACATCATGGATCTTAAATTTCGATATCAATATTCTATTTCCAAGAAGAATGTAACTTATACGATGAATTATTTATTCATTCAGTTTATAAATTTCTTTAAGAAAACAAAAATGAATATGATTTATAAATGTTTCAATCTCTAAATATTCCATCTTTTGTCATATTTTAAAGCGAATGTTGTATCATATTTCAAAATTTATGTACATATTTCAATACAGCATCACAAAAACGAACATTTGTAATGTAGGAATTTAGCAAAATGGAGAATACTTAAATTTCAATTTTGTTGTACGGAAAACATTGAAAAATTTGCAGTTTCTAAAACTCATCATAGCTCTATAAAAAATTAAATTAAAATTTTAATGAATTAAAATATTTCCAATATTACCCAGTATGTTAACCAGTATGTACTATGAAATGACTCCTAGATTGTATCTATATTTAATGTTAAAAAATAATGGCGGATATATTCCGTATATACATTTCGGGACTAATAAAATTCTGCACTAATTCCGTTAATACGTTTCTATCTATATAAAATTAATAACTGAAGCATATACGAGAGTATAGCACTCTTGAATCTTAATAGCCATAGACATCCACTGAAGAATCTTAATAGCGTCTAGAATATTAATAGCCATCGTAAAATCCGCTGTTGAATTTGAATAGCCATCGTAAAATCCGCTGTTGAATTTGAATAGCCATAGACATTGAAGCTTTCGGTTTTCCATATTTATAGGTTTAGAGCAAAAATAATTTAATTAATATTCTTAGTATAATATCTACCAAGATCATTTATGTAAGATCAAATTAGCTTTTATGAATTAACTCAATTTTTTAAATCACTTAAAAACAGAGAATTTAAAAAAAGTAATTACATGTATACATATTTTTTCGTATAAAATTAATAATTGAATCATATATGTGAATATAGCACTGTTAAATCTTAAAAGACATAGACATTCAATTGATGAATCTTAATAGCGACTAAAGTATTAATAGACATCTTAAATGCCCCAGTACAATGCGAATAGTCATAGATGAAGTATTCGGTTCTGCAATATATAGATAGTTTTAAAACAAAATATTTTAGTTAATATTCTTAGTGTAATATCTACCAAGCCCTTCAAGACCTTTCTGTAAATCAAAATTGCTTTATGAACTACCTTCATTTTAATCATTTAAAAAATAGATAATGTTAAAAAAGTAATTTCATGTATACGTTTTTATTTATAAAAAATTAATATCTGAAGCAAATACGAAATATAGCACCGTTAAATATCAATAGTCATAGTCAGCCACTGATGAATCTTAATAGAGACTAGAGTATGAATAGACATCTTAAAAGCCACAATTCAATGCGAATAGCCATAGGCGTTAAGTGTTCGGTTCTGCAAAATATATATAAGTTTAGGACAAAAATTTTTGGTTAATAGTCTTAATGTAGTATCTACCAAGCCCTTCAAGACCATTTCTGTAAGATTAAAATTGCTTTATGAACTACCTCCATTATTTTAATAGCTTAAAAAATTTGTTCGAAGGTTATTCCATATATACATTTCTGTCTGCATAATATTAATAATAACTGAAGCATATATGAGAATATAGCACTGTTGAATCTTAATTTATATCTAAAAAACAAATAAATTTTAATACTGTTGCCTTAAAGTAAGATCAACAGATAGATATAGTATTGTGAATCAAGTAGATGGAATCATTCTCCATCCAGAAATGTATCTTCCTTTAAGAAATCTATGTGTTTCACTCAAATGTACCAGAAACTGCGCGAAGATCTCGAGCACTGCTTCTCTAAAGGGCTCAAAAACAAAAACGATTCTGACTAAACTCTCTCGCAAGCGAAGTTTTAGAATAAAAGCAATTTAGAAAATTTCGCAAGAAAGCATTAGCACATCCATTCGGCCCTTCTCTGGACTCCAAATTGCACTTCAAGTGCAGCATTTTCGAAAAACTGGCCCTCGTTCCTTTTCGAAAACAGCCTCGTTTCCCAAAATTGTGAGTTAATAATTCAAAATACATGGACGCGAATACGAAGCAGTGAGTAAAAAAGAAAAAACATCTTTGGAATATAGTCGAACCAGAAATGGGTGGCCTGCTCGGAGGATGTAACGTATGCACAAGGCCATCTAGTTTTGGCCAGAAATGTGGGCCAAAAAGAATGTAAGATAAATCATCACTTAGTGTTCTTTCCTTTTTTGGAGACTTTGAGAGATTTTAATAGAAATTGCACGACAAATGAAACTGACGCGCATGGAAGTTTATGTAATGACCTCTTCTGTTTATAAATTAGAAAGCAGAAGTACGTTACGTAAATACACAGAAAAACAGCTTACTCTAGTTTATTTACAAAGTGCTTTAAAAAGGGTTTTTACAGGCAAGATGTTTTTGCTGAAAGGAGCTCCAGGAAATAAGTAACGAGATATTGAAATATTGAGTGATGACTTGTGGTTAGTTCGTTAAAATCTCTTTATATATTAGAAGGTTTCTATCTTTTATGATTCAGATTAATTTTTTCCCTATTTTAGTTCTTTATTGAACAGTAATACTTAGGATAAGGCCTGGTGGCCGACTGACTAACGCCTTGTACTTGCTGCCGCAGGTTTCGAGTTCGAGTTTGTAGTCGTTCAGAGTCAATATTAAGCTGTAGAACCCGTTTCATTATGACAGTAGAGCGTTACGCGTAAGGCTGCCAATGCTACCCCGTTAAAAAGGGAGCATCTCTTGTCTCGAAATCTGCCAGTAGGCAGACGGTCTTGGCCCACTATGGGGCTGTTGAGCCAATGGAGAAGAAGAGTACTTAGGATAGGTATTAAAATGAAACTGTTAGTGAATTCCATTAAAATGAAATTTAGCAGACCTTAATTACTTAAAAATGAAAAATTAATCACTTAAAAAATAGAGAATGTTAAAAAAATAATTCAGCACACACGTTTCTATCTATATAAAATTAATAACTGAAACATACCTGCTAAATCTTAATTTATAGTTTTCTAGATATGAATGAATAGATATAAATATAGATGTTTTCAAGACATGAATATAGTCACTAATAAATCTTAAAACTGTTGCCTTAAAGTACGATCAACAGATGGATACAATGTCGCGAATCAAGAAGAAAAATTCATTCTCCATCCAGAAATGTGTCTTCCTTTAAGAAATCTGTGTTTCACACAATTGTAGCAGAAACTGAATAAAGATCCCGTACACTGTTCCTCTAAAGAGCTTAAAAACAAAAACAATTCCGACTAAACTCGCTTTCACAAGCGAAGTTTTAGAATAAAAACAAGTTAGAAAATTCCGCAAGGAAGCATTAGCGCATCTATTCGGCACTACTTTGCACTAAAAATTGCACTTCAAGTGTAGCATTTTCAGAAAACTGGCCCTCGTTCCTTTTCGGAAATAGCCTCGTTTTCGAAAATTGTGAGTTAATAATTCAAAATACATGGACGCGAGCAGGAAGCAGTGAGTATAAAGAAAAAAATCTTTAGGAAAATAGTCGAGCCAGAAATAGGTGGCCTGCTCTGAAGATGCAGCGTATGCGATCCACAAGGCCTTCTAGTTTTTCCAGAAATGTGGGACAAAAAGATTGTAAGATAAATCATCACTTAGTGTTCTTTCCTTTTTTCTTGAGAGATTGTAATATAAATTGCACGCGTCTGGAAGTTTATGTAATGGCCTTTTCTGTTTATAAATGAGACAGAAGATGACGTAACATAAATACGCAGAAAAACAGCTCACTCTAATTTATTTACGCAGTGATTTAAAAAGTGCTTTTACAGATAATCTGCATTTGCTGAAAGGAATTTAGTGAAATACGTAAAGAAAATATTGAGATATTGACTGATGAATAACAGCTTGTTGGTTAAAATCTCTTTATGTCTAATAAGGTTTATTTTTTTATAATTCAGATTAAATTTTAATCTTTATTTTGGTTCTTTATTTTGCAGTAATACTAAAAATGGGCCCTGACGGCCGGATAACAAGCGTTTTAAGTCCAGTGTCCCTTTCAGGTTCGAGTGCCGGCGGTGAAATGGGTGTTTGTAGTGGTTCGAAATACCCTTTAAACTGTAGGTCCCAATCTAATATGATAGCAGATCGTCGTGGGTGTAGTAGCATATCTTCAAGCTACACGTGCACCCTGACCAGTGTTAAATGAGAAACAGCGGGGCAGTCCTTGCTTACGGCACGCTTGTGTGTCTGTATTGTCAGTTGCATTATAAAAAAATAATTATAGGTTTAGAACAAAAATAGTTTTGGTAATAATCTTAGTGTAACATACCAAACCCTTCAAGACCATTCCTGTAAGATTAAAATAGTTTTATGAACTACTTCCATTTTTTTAATCAATTAAGAAATAGAAAATGTTAAAAAAGTAATTCGATCTATACATTTCTATCTATATACTGTAAAACTAATAAATGAAGCATAGAGAGTGTATAGCTGTTAAATTTTAATTTATATCTCGAAAACTAAGAAAACCTAAAACTGTTGCTTAAAGAAAGATTTACAGATAGATACAATATCGTGAATCAAGTAGATGGTCTCATTCTTTATCCAGAAATTGTCTTTCCTTTAAGAAACTGTGTTTCACTCAAATGTACTAGAAACTGAGCAAAGATCTCGATCACTGCTTCTCTAGAGGGCTAACAAACAAAAATCAATTCCGACTAAACTCGCTCTCACAAGCGAAGTTTTAAAATAACAGCGATTTAGAAAATTCCGCAAGGAAGCATTAGCGCATCTATTCGGCCTACTTTGGACTCCAAATTACACTTCAAGTGAGGCATTTTCAGAAAACTGGCCCTTGTTCCTTTTCGGAAACAGCCTCGTTTCCGAAAATTGTGAGTTAATAATTCAAAATACTACATGGACACGGATACGAAGCAGTGAGTAAAAAAGGAAAAAATCTTTGGGAAAATAGTCGAGCCAGAAATGGGTGGCCTGCTCTGAGGATGTAACGTATGCGATCCACAAGGCCATCTAGTTTTGGCTAGAAATGTGGGCCAAAAGAATGTAAGATAAATCATCACTTAGTGTTCTTTCCTTGTTTGGAGACTTTGAGAGATTGTAATAGATATTGCACGATAAATGAAACAGGCGCACATGGAAGTTTTATGTAATGGCCTCTTCTGTTTGTAAATGAGACAGCAAAAGATGTAACATAAATAAGCAGAAAAGCAGCTTACTTTAATTTATTTACACAGTACTTTAGAAAGTGCTTTTTCAGGCAATATGTTTTTGCTGAAAGGAACTTCAGGAAATATGGAGCGAGGTATTGAAATATTGACTGATGATATGTGTTTTGTTAGTTAGAATCTATGTATGTATAATATGGTTTATTGTTTTTTTTTATAATTTAGATTAAATTTTATTTCTCTATTTTACTTCTTTATTGTGCAATAATGCTTATGATGGGGCCTGATGACCAAGTGACTAGCGCTAGGTGCCACAGGTTTCAGGTTCGATTTCTGGCCGTGTCATGTATGTTTGTAGTGGTTCGGAATCCACTTTAAACCGTAGATTCTGGTCCAATATCACTATAGAGCGTTGGGCGTAAAAAAAAGTACTTCCTGAAGGCGTTGCCCTCCTTCTTCAGTCACACGGAGCTAAGTCAAAATAATTCTACCTCAATCTGAAACTGCCCTCCTTCCATGAAAACACACGGGTTCTTTGAGTTTGTCTAGATGTTGCTGTTTACCAAGTGGAATAAAGAAAAAAAAGATTTCTGATATGCCTGTCACACTTTATCAGATTTTTTTCTTTGAAAATATTAATAAATTATGTTTTCATAACAACGGATTTAAGCATAAATAAAACAAAAAGGTTAAATCATAATTCTTCTGCATAAAAAATTTGTTTAATTAATACAATTAAATTTATTAATTAAACAAATGAACAATTAAAAACATTGAACGATCAACAATCTTTCAATACTTGATATTTGTTAATTTCACATATTGAAAACAAAATCAAAATATAAAAGTTTAAATTAACAAATAGCATACTTATTTTAATTTGTGAAACAGATTTATGTTATTTAAAGAAATTAAAAGAAATAATCTGTAATATTAAGTAATCCAACTCATTTTTTTTGTTAATATTCCCATAAATCTTTTCCAAAATAATGTGCTGTAAAATTGAGGGCCATTTAAATATTTTTGTCATTTAGTTTAATTCGATTCAGAACATAAAACTCCCTAAATAGAAAAATGATTTGTTTAATGGAGTGAAAATTTTCATTCCAAGTAATTAGTTTGCTGAAATAAGTATTAAAGTATATAATATTACTAAAATACTAATTCTAAGTTCTTTAGGTATTTTCTTAATCTTAAAAATTTTATATCGGTAGGGGTTTCCAAATTTTTTTCAGTAGTAAAAAAAAAAAATTGAATTTTGGAAGATAACTTGTTACATGTCATTTTTAGATAAAGAGTATCCTGGGAGATTCTTTTTGGAACATTTTTTTCTATCACTAAAAGAAATTCTTTGGGTGATCATTCTTAAAGCTTACTTTTATCTCTTCTATTAAATCCAAGGCTTAAATAATCTAAAGCTCTTCCAAGAAGAATTATGAATAAAAAAATATCTTCCTTTGCTTCTTATAAAGAAAGAGATGAGTTACAAATTTAAGTTAAGCCTTAAATTACTTGACGCCTTTTATACATCATGATAAATCTTTTTTTTTTTTAAATTATTTTTGCCAATTACAAGTATTTAACAACTAATTTTCTTCCTTGTTCTCCTTGAAAAGCAACTAATAATTCATTGCCTTATTTTTTTTTCCAGTGGAGAAAAATTAACTAATTTTTTGACGTTTTTTTTTTTTACTGATTTCTTTTACCAAAGTTTTACCGAACACTTATTTTAACTATTTTTTTTTTTTTTTTGTTTGCTATTATAGAAAATCAAATAATTTCTTTTAAAATATATGTATTGTTCATGTTTAATCACTTTTATTATAAAACCACGATTTTAATTTAATTAAATTAGTTTAAGAGACATTTATAATGGTATTGTTATTATATAAGTAAAATTTTTTTGTTTTATGTATATAAATTAAAATTTTTTACACACTTTAGATTATATTAAATATGAAAATTACACATTAGATATATATTAAATATAAAAATTACACATCAGATAAATATTAAATATATCAACTATTGCATTAGATTCTACTTTACATCTTCTTAAATTTTATTGGTTTTATACATTTTTTTGTTTTACAATTTCAGATATAGTTGTAATAAATAAAATAAAAAATAACTTTATTTCAAATTTCAAAAAAAAAAAAGTTTCTTCTTTTTAATAAAGTTGTTCTTTAAACAATATTTTTAGCAACAATTAACTTGAAAGTAATTCAAATAATCATGATGATTCAATTTTATTATTTTTATGATATTTTAGTATTATAAGCAATAAAAATTCAGAAAGAAATATTTTTTATTTAAGTGAATCCAAATGATAATATCAGATACACTTCCAATGTTCTTGGAATTTTGAATTGTTAAATTTAATTATATTGAATATGTTGATTAGATTTATTTAATTCAATTTTTTATTCATATTGACATTGAAATAATAATATTAATATTGTAAAAAACTTTTTTCAATTAGTTAGCTTCTTTACAATTAGTTTTTCTATAATTTATATGCAGAGAATACATCAAATTGCCCTGTACAAAAAAAGAAAAACTCAAAATGTAGCCAAATTGGCGACAAGAATGGCGAGAAATATAGCTGTTATATTAATCTTTAAAGATAGTTGAAAATGCTCTAGATATTAACTTGGCGTGTGTTTTGCAGAAATAGATTAACGCAAAAAGTCAAGCTTATTCTGCTAAATTTAGAAGCGTACAGAACCTTATATATAAAAAGACCTCAGGCATTGAGGCTTCCGTATGGTTTGAATATAATTTTGCTTTTCTTTCAAAAATATGGTAGGGTTCGAATAAAACTTTTCTTTTTAGAAATGAAACGAGTCCTAGATAATAATATTTAGCTATCATATTATTACATTCAGCCCGACTCGTGTCTCAGTAACAATGCCTTCCGCTTGTAAGCATTAGGGCAAAAGTTCCATCCACTGGCGGCTTTGTTGTAGACCCTGTTTCAAATAACGAGGAGATTCGATGGTGTTTGTGATGTTGTTGAACATCACAAACACCTTGACTCATGAGTAGGACTACCTGATGGGAGTTTTCACGGTTTTCTCCCATTAGATAGCAAATTTACCTACATTTACACGTTTATGGCACATTTGCCCATTTTAAGTAAATACGGGCTATTTCCCTTTAAAAGTTCTCCCGGAAGGCACTGCCATTCTTCTTCAGCGTCACGGAGCTAAAACAGACTTCTGTCTACGAGTGCTCCATCACAAGAGAAGCCGACCCCTCCTTCCATGAGAGCACTTGGGTTCTTGGACTTGGTGTAGATGTTGCTGTCTACTAAGTGGGATAAGAAACAACATTTTATTACATTTAATATATTTATGAATTGTATTTCAATTTATTTTAGTTGTAACTATAATTGGCTACTGACATAGAATTTTTTTTAATTTTATGTATTTCTAAGTAATTACAATACGAGGCAATTAAATATATAGTTCAAGAATTACACTTTACTGATGCATATTTTGAATATAACTTTACAAAGCATGTTAAATTTAACATAGCGAATATTTAAAATGTGAAATGAAATTTGCTTGGCTTATATACCTTGGCTTACATATTAAATTTATAATTAAAATATATTATATGGCATGGAATAGTACACGAATGTATTTCAATAAATTATATGAAAGTTTTAATTTTCTTTAGTAATTATTAACGATATATTTCGAAGTTTTACAATAAATAAGAAATATCATTAAAATAGGAACTTTAATCATCATCGATAATCCACTATGTTATTCTTAAGTATCAGTTACTGTCTTCCTGTCGCATTATTAAGTCACAAAAAATCTGCGTATCAATATTAGTATCTAGAACCATAAAAATTGGCGCGAATTGTTTTCAAAAATATATTAAAGTCTCAGAAAATTTTTGAATTTGATTAGGATTCATTTCGATCTTAACTCAAAAAGTTTAACTTTTTATAAGATAATTTATGTCCGCCTTTAAAGGAACTGGAAAACCATTTGATTGTGCAACTACTTCTCTACTTATGGAATCACAGGCATCTGAAAATCCCCGATAGACAATTTTACATTCAATAGCACATAAATATAATTTTCACTTTACGGATCAATAAATAACTATAAATTTATAAATTTTATATAAATAAAAAACATTTTATTATCTCCAAAATCATTGTGCCTGAAATATAAACTGAATAATTTGGGATCATTCCTCCCCTTTAAACAATAATTTCCTATTATAATATTTGTATAGTGTGCTACCATATTTTCATATCATGCCTATAAGCATTATTTATTCTCTTTGTATTAAATAACTTTTGTATCTAGTATCTGAGTATATATTATATTATTATATAGCATCATGCCCCATATATAGTATAACATTATATCATATGTTGTTATAATATCATATTTTTTTATTTTTATTAAGATTCAATTTTTATCTGTAATATCGTGATTTATCATTTTTTTCACTTTAAGTTTTTTAATGTTATTTTTCCAACATCACATTTTAAACGGGCAGTGAGCTACTTACCCATAGCTACTGGTATTTTAACATTATTTGAAATAATAATATTAAGTGTCCAAATTTCTAGGATTATATTTTTTAAAATTAGTATTTCTTAAAAATATATATTGTCGTGAGGTTAGGAAGCAATTGATCATTGTATAGTTTGAAATTCCCATCCATCGTATTAATTTATTGAATATCTAAATCCTCAGCAATTTTAATAAAATTATGTAGCTCATTAATATATTAACTTATTAAGTTTGCCAACACATAACGTAAAATATGCTTTACATCAGTATTCTACTTCCAATTAATTAACAGGATTTCTTCCATGAAATTATGAAACATTATGTCCAAAAATTGTTTCATCCATGGAAGCTTGATCTTGGTTCAAAATCAATTTTGTTAATTGACAGTTCTAAATTGAAATTTGCTAGACGAATTCTCCAGATATATTTATAGCTAGAAGATATATCCTAGTTTTGCCCGCCTACATAAAGTAAAACGCTTTCAGGTTTGGTAAGGGAAACAATATAGGTATTAAGTGTAAATTATTGTTTGTCAAATTGCAGAGGAAAAATTATTCTGCACAACTAATTGTTAATAAAAAGAATTTTAAAGTGAACAAAAAATATATTTAAAAAAATTACAATTATGAAAATGGAAATTATAAATTATGCAAAACTTAATTAATTAATTAGTAAATTCAATTTTCTTGTAATCAAAATTTACCATTTTAATCGCAAGAAAATTTCTGAAAGTTAATTAAAAGCCATAAATGAAATGATCACGTCCCCATTGTGCCAAGTCAATTCAAATTAATAAATAAACCAATCAAATAACCTGGCCAATGAATATTTAATCAAAGTATTTAATTAAAAAATAAATCGTGACAACTTAAATTTTTTTTTTGTGTTGTTAAACTATGCACTAAATGAAAGAATAGAAAAAGCAGCTTCAAAAATTAGATTGCTAATTGTTATATTGTTTAAGTTACGCTATTACGTTATATATATATTCAGACAACGCCATACTTCAAAACCTTTATCTAATGTTCGTAATAAATTTCACCCTGCCATTAACTTTGGAAGCCTTTATCAAATTATTCGCACTTTTATGAATTAATTTGCTAACCTAATAAAATGTCGTATCTCAATATATCTCCTTTAACATGTGTTGCATATTATACATCTTGACATCGTTGTTCTTTCAATTAGCGAACAAAACTTGTTACTATCCCTAATTTTCATGCAACGTCATGTTTAAAAAGAGTAACATCCTACGAAGCTTGTTCTTGGCTAAGAATCAATGCTAATAGTTGATAAGCTCCAGAGAAACTTTTTTGTCAAGTTCTCCAGTTCAAATATATTCATTATTAAGCTAAAGTAAAAAAGTTATAGTTAATTAACCAATGAATTTTTCAGACATTTCAATAAGCAAAAATAAAATGGGAGACATAACAGGAACATTTTTGTAAAGTTACATTGAATATATTAAAAAATAGCAATTATTATGAAGCTGTGATTATCTAAATACATAATTCCATTTCATAGAAAATCTTGTTCATAATGAATTTTAAAATGTACAATTTTTTTGGTTATATGTATCAAATAATGGAGTTCATAAATGAATTAATTGCGCAAGTCAATGTAATTGATTTAAGTTATCAAGAAAAGTTTTAGTACGATTTCACTAGTAACTTTTAAATGTTATGTATTAACTTAATTTCTAAATGTTTTCACAGAAACTTTGAGTTGAATCGTGTTTTTCAACTCTACATCAAAATATTTTGTTAATGCACAAATAAAAATTTATCTTACTTGTATTTAATCAGCATATCTGATGAAATGCAACTGTTCATGACTAATAATTTAATTTATTACTACAAAAATAATCAAATATTTAAATGCAACTATTTAATGTACATCAATGTAATTTGAAATTTAATTTTTAATGTAATATAAAATCAGAATTTTATGTGTACACTGGAGATGTTATACATAAATGATTTTGTCCTCTGCTCATTAAGGAATTGTTATTTGATAGTAGCTAAATTGAAGATAATGTTGTTGCAAACAAATCAAATTATTTTAAGTTTTTAGATTGAAAAATTGGGAAATCCTAACTAATCAAAGTAATTATTAGTATGAAATTCAGGATAATTAAAGTTTGTATTCAAATTGTTACATTTTCTTCATTGATGCTCACTTGTAAGAAATACATGACGTAACTTACTAGTGTGTATTATAGCAACACACCTCACATAGCATGCAATCATGTTATACATCAAGATATTGCTCTGCTTACAATTATCCAACTATTTCTCCTAAAACTGCAGAACATTTCGTTTAAAGTCAGTAGCGCACAAAGCTCAACATGCTCAAAATCGATCAAGTAAATAGTTTAATTCATTAATTAAAATGTTGAATGTTTACTTTTAAACTTTCTAATACTTGGTTCTTTTTTCACAAATGGAATATAATATAAATCAATTGAACACTTTTGTAATGTTGAATTAAATTAATTAAATAATTTAATTTTATTTTATAAAATTAAATTATTTACATTATAATTTAAAAAATTATTATTTACCAACAGCTAAATAACAAAAATTTACAGATTGAAAATAATATTCATGGAACATTTTGCATAATTCTGGTAATTAAAATCCGTGGTAAATTAGTGGTCTTAACCCTCAATTACTCAGTTTTTTTTATATTATAATACTTTCTCAGCAAAGTAATTCGAACACAGCTTTCTCAACCTTTTCTCAGCATATGTCACTTATTATGCATAACATGCCATATATCATCCCATTGTTCTACTTTCAATTACCCAACTCAGTTTGTTCCTTTGATCTAAATCCGAGAATAACGTTTTTAAAAACAGCAATATCCATCAAAGCTTGGCCTTGGTTAAAAATCAATGCTAATATTTAAGAAGTTCCAAACAAAAACTTTTTTTTTGGTGCCAAATTCTCCGGTTCAGAGATACGTTTGTAATTAATATTAATGCATCAAAGGTGCCTCTTCAGTTCCTCAGAGTTGGAGGCAAAGATAAATACAAGCAAAAAAAAAATGGGAAATGCATATAGAAAAGAGAAGTGTCGAAAAGGAAAGCAAAAAATAAACAAACACTGCCTCCCAAAATGGATTTTATGATCGATGGTACCACTCATCGTTAAGTGACGTTTGACAGTCCCAGCCTTTTTCCCCGATGCTCAAGAACTATCGATCATTGCATTTCTTTTTTCGTATTTATGTTGCCTTTCCTTTCCGCTCACTGACACGAGACATAGATATTGGAATTGTCGTTTACTCTCAACTTCTATTAATACCTCCACTAGATGGGCACCCAAATAAAAGATGCCTACCTGATGATAAAAAATAAGATACTGTTTGTTCTTCCTCTGATGGCACTGGCTGTGGAGGTTTATTTCTTATTTGTTATTAATCCATATGTCTGTGCATTGTATCTTCCTGGTGCATCTGTGCAAAGAATAGCATTCGCATAAAATGCCTTATTGATAGTAACGATTTGCGAGATAGAAGAGAAAGAGATGTATATAGACAGACGGCAGAAATAGCTGTAATAGTTACTATCTATCAAGATCAAATCAGATATTATTATTGATATTACTGCCACTGGTGTTTTAGAACCAGAAGCTTGTCTTTGTTAATATTTTATTCTTTGTAATTTGATGTAATTTGAAACAATTATAATTATAACTTGTATGATAAAAACTGTAAGATATATAAATGATTTAGTATACAGTTTATTTAACTTTTAAAAAATGCATTATAAAAAAGCAACTTACGATTTTAAAAAGGAAAATTAAATATTGTGTGTAGTTACTTTTTCCGTCTTAGGTTGATTTAAATTGATTAGCGTTGATTTAAAAATGTACTAAAAAAATAAATTTATTTTTGTAAAAATAGAAATTTAAATATTTGATATAATGCTCTTCGCAGAAGAAGAATAATGACATATTCAACAATCTATATGTTGCTTTTTCCCTTTTAGGTTGATTTCAGTTGATTAGGGTTGATTTAAGTTGATTTAAAAATGTATCATAAAAAAGAAAATTATAATTTTAAAAATGGAAATTTAAATATTTTATATCATGCTCTTTGCAGAAAAAGTACCTTGATATATCCAACAATGAGTATAGTTGCTTTTTTACTCTTATGTTGATTTAAGTTGATTAGGGTTGATTTAGGTTAAATAGAACTATCGATCATTACATTCCATTTTCGTATTTATGTTGCTTTCCTTTCCGCACACTGAGACGAGACATAGATATTGGAATTGTCGTTTACTCCCAACTTCTAATAATACCTCCACTAGATGGCTACCAAAATAAAAGATGCCTACCTGATGATAAAAAAAAGATACTGTTTGTTCTCCCTCTAGATAAAAGGATGGCACTGACTATGGAGGCTTATTTCTTTTTTGTTATTAATCCTTATGTCTGTGCATTGTATCTTCCTGGAGACACAGAAAGACAATAATGGGCACACAAACCATATATTAGGCACATTAAAAAGAATAGCATTCGCATAGAATACCTTATGGATGATAACGATTTGGAAGGTAGAAGAGATAGAGATGTATATAGACAGATGGCAAAAATAGCTGTAATAGTAATAGTTAATCAAGACCAAATCTATTGGTGTTTCATAGCCAGAAGCTTCTGTTTGTTAATATTTCATTCTTTTTAATTTGATTTAATTTGAAGCAATTATAAACATTACTTGAATGATATATGAAGTAAGAGAAATGATTTAATATATTTAACATTTAAGAATGCATTATCAAAAAGGAAATTTATAATTGTAAAAATAGAAATTTAAATATTTTATATCATGCTCTTCGTAGAAAAAGTATCTTGATATATCTAACAATGTGCGTAGTTATTTTTTCACTCTTAGGTTGATTTAAGTTGATTTGGATTGATTTAGATTGATTTAGGTTGATTTAAATATGTATTATAAAAAAAAAGAAATTTATAATTGTAAAAATTTAAATTTAAATGTTTTGTGTCATGTTCTTCGTAGATAAAGTATCTTGGTATATCCAACAATATGTATAGTTATTTTTTAATTCTTAGGTTGATTTTAGATGATTTTTAAATTGCTTTTAGTCGAAAGTCTTTTAGATTTTTTAATAGGTAAAAATTTAAATTTGATTCCTTTGTCTTACATCTTTATATTAATATGAGAACAAATATAAGGATCTTAAAAAAATTATGTATAGTACATTACAGTACTGGATTTCTAACCTGCATATACATAAGACTATATTGTATAATGATATACAAAGAAATTTTGATAAAAAATTGTTTTTTATTGTACATATTGTTGATTTAATTATTTAAAATTTTCTATCTCACTGCTTATAGTTTTCAATCACGAATCATTTTCTTCATACAAAACTATAGCAAACTTCAATTTTCAGTTTTCAATTTTTTTAAAAATAAAAAATAACAAAAGTAACAAAATAAAAATATCGTTAAAAAAGATATTTTTATTATCATGAGATTTCGTATTCTTTAAGCAAACAATAACGTATAAGCATGCTTTTTTTCTGCAAAGTTTCATATCTTTGCATTGTATGTTATCTAATATTATATTATGTCTGCGCATACTTTTTTTTCAGTAGGTTTTATGTATGTGCACTGTATCTTTCCAGAGACATACAAAGGTAATAATGGATGTTATTATTTGTTTAATATGTTATTTAGTCGTCCTGTCCAAACATTGCTTTTAACATTATTTCTTCTTTATTTTTTATCCTTTTTTATGCATGTTTATTCGTCATCTTTTTTTTTTTATCCTGACGATTAGCTTTTGAATTTAAAAGCAGACATAATTTGTTGTTGTTTTTTCTTGGCAACTGTCGTTTTTTTCTTATTTTAGTTTTTATGTCATATTTTAGAATTCGAAATTTTATTATGTTTTATTCAGAAGAGATATTGCGTTGATTTATTCAAATATTATTATTACTTCGTCGTGTTATTTTTTCTACATGTTTATATATGATATACGTGAAGTAAACTACTCTTTTTTTTTTTTTTTTTTCAATTTTTTTTTTTTTTTTGTATTGACCAAAACCTTCTGTATATTCCTTCAACTATTCGAAATTTTATTGAGTTGTGTTTATATGTTTCATTGATCCAAATATTATCTTCTTTTACTATTATTTCAAGTTTCATGTTATTTTTTTGCTCCATATTTATATATGCATGAAGGAAGATATTATTATTATTTTTTTTTTTTTTTGACCATTTTTTGCATTTTTTTATTATTTTGTTATGAATTATTAACAACAAAAATCAAATTAACTTTTCGTTCAGTTGATACTTTAATATCAATTACCAATTATTAATTAATACCAACACTCAATTCTTGTCTCTTTTACTGTAATTTTGGGTTCTATAATCTTTATTAATGGATTTTGAAAAATTTATAAAATAAATTTAATGACTTTTATTGAAAAACGCTCGACTCCCAACATCTTGATGTCAATATCTCAACTCTGATGAAAACCATACGCAAAAAAATTATGCATGAAATTTTCTATTAATAATATGTTAAGGAGAAAACTCTTAATAGGATACCTTAAGCTATAATGAAAACAAATTTGCATATTTAAATATTTACATTTAAGTTTTAAAGCTAAAATCCTTTTTTTAAATAATACTTAGTTCCGTTACTTTATATTTTCAATGATAAAGTAAACATTTGTAAGAAAAAAATATTAAAAGTATTTTTTTTTAATTTGTATGAATTTATGAATAATTTTTGCAACTTAAAGATAAAAGTTAAAAATTATTCTGAAATAAAAATTAATTCGCGAACTGTACTTTAAATTAAACATTAATCACTCTGAAATTAAAACCCTGGCATACTTTGATTCAATATTTTTTTCTTATTATAATGCAAAATCCTTTAATTATTTAGGAAATTAACTTAAAACTCCACTTAATTACATATTCTGATGAACTTTGTGTGTCTTTATAATCATTTACTATTTATTGATAGGTTTTCTTTATAAAAAAAGATCTTCTTTCAGTTTAAAAACTATACATAAATTACAAATAAAAAATTAACTACAAAACTGCATTTAATTTTTAAAGACAGTTAAGTGATGGATAAGTAAGATCAATAAAAATCATTCTTGTTTAACAGAAAGAATGTCTGCTACCATGTTCTGTAGACGAGCATTCTTTGTGGTATTACTTGTACTCTCTGAACAGTGCTGCCAGCTTAACTTGTCACAGAAATACTTGTTCCATGACAGCAAGGTCCTAAACCCGTTAAAATTCTTTGCCTCTGTCAACCATGAAGTTTATGCTGATCAATCATTTTGAGCCCCTCAAAACATTTCATGAGAAAACAAAGGCTGTTTTTTCAATTCTTAAAATACAGTCCAAAGTATTGTATGCCGCTTACTTAAAAAAGTGGAAACCTAAAATGCATTTTAAAGTGGTGCTTTAAAGATATTTTCGAAAAACATTGTTTACTTCATTTTATACTACAATTTCTTGTATTGCAATAAAAAAAGCGGATAATAAGCAGTGGCATAAATTATGAATAGAATGTGAGTATAACAGGAAGGTTTAAAAAATATTATTTTAATATAGTTTTGCAGTACCAATTTAAAATATTCCAAATATTATAAAACATATAAATATATCATCAAATATTTTGAAAAAAAATAAATTCTAGCAAAAAATTCCTCAAGGATTTCAAATTAAGTCAAAATATCAGAATTTATTATAAAATGAATGTACACAGATCTAAAAAAAGGCTGGTTAATTATACCTTTTTAAAATAATATATAAATTGGTTTTTCGTTAAAAATGCTTCGAATAGACGAGCTATTACATAAATATTCATCTGCTCTCCTAACACTTATATATAAAGTTATATATAAAGACATACATACATATATATATATATATTACTGCTGACTATCCAAAATGCACCATCATCATGAAAGCATTTAAACAGCATGAAATTTGCATCATGATATATGTAATGCCATGGAATATGTAAATGTGGACGATTTCACAGCAAGCTCACTTCATGGTCGACTGCGGCGTCTACGGCAACTACGGGCATTTACAACCCATATATGAAGGGAGGAAATATTGCTGTTTTGAAAAACGGGAATTCTTTACGAGTACTGGGGCAATTTTTTTTTTTTTTTTTTTTGTTTTTTTCAATTTCTACTATTAGCTCACACTCTCCCTATATATATATATATATATCTTGTTCAAATTTTCAAACGTTAATTAAATACTTTTTATAGCACTCAAGTTCAAATATATTTTTTGGAACTTGTAGTGGATGACACTTGATGTTAATACAGTTTTTTCAAATATTAACTCATTAATTAATTTTAGTTTTTCTTAGATTTAAGTTACATGTATCTACCAATAAATGGCGCCATAAGTAACTTTATTTATAAAGAACTTTATGCAATATAGTGAAAAAAAAGTAGGAATTGACTTATTTGTATGTGCATTCACATGAACACGGCACATGATTCGCACCGGCATATTAATTACACATGTAATCAAGTCAGAGTGTGATTATAAAAAGAAAAGTTCAAAGAAATAAACTAAACCTTAAGGCAATATAGAAATAATGATTTTGAAATATGTAAATTAATCAATTACAGTTTTAAAAAAATGCGAAAAATTTCAATTTTAAAAAGCATTTTATAAATAAGAAGGTATACCTATTAAAGAAATGAAATGTAGATATCTCAATAATTTTCTTCTTGAAAGAAATTATTAAATAATTTAATAAGAAATTAAATAATTTCTTAATAAATTATTTTATTAATGTAATAACTTCTTCCTAAATTATTTCTTTAATTAAATATTTTTTTATTAAATAAGATTTAATGAAACCAAAATTAATAATTTTATTACTTAATGCGAACTTTGCAAAGCAATCCCACATTCTTCGTCACTAATGCACCAAAATTCACTATTATCCAGAATGGTACATTTAACATACAAAATTACATTCTTTTATTGAAAAAATTATGGTTTTCTGTATATACTCATTCATTAAGGAAAATTATATAAAAAATATATGAAAATCATTTCATAATTTTGACACAATTTCAAGAGAAAAAAAGTGGTGATGTTTTTATAATGTTTTTTACATTTTTTTATAAAGTTTTATTTGTTTTGCTTTTTTTTGTTAAATAAAATTATAAAATTAAATTAAAAAATAAATAAATGTATTCTATTACAGTTTTTAATAAAAAAAATTACAAAGGCTTATTGAATTAGAGCGAGAGACCTAGTGATAGCTATTTTGGTTTCAGAACCGAACAATGACAAGCAAAGTTTAACCAAAAACTATCATGTGTAGACCTGGTATGATCCTGATAAATCTGTGTGCCAAAAATTTCTTCCGTTGGCCTCGAAGAAGATGACAACTTTTTAAATCTTACTTTTAGGGTTAGTTTAGCTAAATTTTCTGAATTTTCCATACTGTGCCACTTTTTTGTTCAATTATCTATAAAACAAGTAATATAAAAAAAAAAAAAAATTTTTTTAATCAATTCCTACTTTTTTTCACTATATTGCAGAAAGTTCTTTATAAATAAAGTTGAAATTTTCCTCTTACATCTGGCGCCATCTATTAGTAGATACATGCAACTTAAATCTAAAAAACACTAAAATTAATTAATTTAATTTAATTATTGAATTAATATTTGAAAAAACTGTATTAACATCAAGTGTCATTCACTACAAGTTTAAAAAAATGTATTTGAACTTGAGTGGATGAATAAAAAGCATTTTATTAATGATTGAAAATTTGAACAAGATATATGTAGGGAGAGTGTGAACTAATAGTAGGAATTGAAAAAGGATGACAAATTTCTTAATATCTGATTCTCATTCCGTGAAAGAGAATTGATAAAATAATTATTTAGCTTTACATTCTATTTTTATACTAAAAGGAATCGATACTAGTTGTTGAAAAGTGCTACACTTAAAGATTTTTAACTTCGCTTCACTTACTTTTTAAGGTTTCCTCGTTTTTATATCTCATACATATAAGAACTTTTGAAAAGCAAGAGATATCTACTTTTGAATGAATTTCATGCATCAAGTAATAAAACAATACAAAAATTTTAATTTAACTACACAAAATACGTTGAATAGTCCAAAATATTCATTATGCCATTACTGTATGAAAATTTTTAACATTATCAAAAAACAATCTTCAATGAAAGTGCAGTTCTAAGGTAAAATAATGAATTTTTCAATATAATAGTTTATATGTAATTAAGATTAAATAAAGCAAAGCGCTTTTAAGCAATGATAATTTAATAATACCTTAACTATTGAATATAGTCAGTTTCGTAAGATGCTACTCAACAACACAACAAAATGCTATTTTACAAATTATAATAAAATAAAGCGAAGCGCTTTTAAGCAATAACAACTTTATAATACGTTAGCTATTGAATACAGAGAGGTTCGCAAGATGCTATTCCACAACACAACAAAATGCTATTCCACACATTATGATTTTATAAAGCAAAGCTCTTTTAAGCAATAACAATTTAAAAATACCTTAACTATTAAATACAAAAGTTTCGCAAGATACTATTTCACAATACCACAAAATGCTATTACGCACAATATGATCAAGTAAAGGCAAGCTCTTTTAAGCAAATAACAATTTAATAATATTTTAACTATTGAATACAGACACTTTCGCAAGATGCTATTCCACACATTATGACCAAATAAAGGAAAATGCTTTTAAGCAATAGCAATTTAATAATACGCTAACAATTTAATACAGAAGCCATTCATCCACGAGTATAATTACGATCACGCTCATTTCCAATGCCTCATACAAAATATAATATTAAGAATACAGATGTCATTTATAGTTCCAGAAAATTAATAAGTAAACAGAAAATTATATATATATATATATATATATATATATAAACAATAAAAACAATTGAATTAAAAGAACTAATAAGCTTGTTTAATAGATGAAAAATAATACTAGTATAAATCAGCTTATTTTCCGCCTGGATATATAGTTTGAAAAGAAAAGCTTCTTACAAAAACTCACAGAGATATCAGAGAAATCGGTCCCTTTTTTTGACGTCTTCAATGGAAATGTCTGATATTATCTGTCAAGAAAAGAGTAAAAAAAGAAATTGAAGTTTTCCGATAACGTCAAAATGAATCTTCGTTTTCTTTTTGACAACAAAAACTATCCTTGTCGTACTCGGGACTCTAACTAGTTCCAAATTTGAGGGAATAAAATAAAATGTCGTACTCTAGTAAAGCGGAAGAAATAAAATCTTAAATGGATCGTCAAATTGTTTTTTTTTACAAATCCTTTCTAGAATTTGGATTGAAAAAGTTGTTTATATTGATTCCTTTTACTTTTGTTTTCTTTAACTTAAAAAAATGTATAGCAATATAATTGTAAATTTGAATTTTCAAATATAGTACTATAATTTAGAGAATGGAGATTTAAATGTAAGCAATATGGCTCAGATTGATGACAGAAAACTTATTAAGTTTAAACTCATCAAAGCCGAGTCCAATTCTCTCGTGTGTATACCAGGATGGGCACAATAAATAAATTAAACCTCCCAGATACCATCACATGAGGGTATTCCTTCGAAATTGGGATGATAATAAAGTGGGATGAAGGATGTATTTTAACTGTGGATAAAGTTGAATCTTCAGCATATATGTCCTTCAAATATCAAAATCATAACATTTGAAAATAACCAGCCATGTTACATACGTAAAAGAGAGTTATTATTACCTATGACTTTTTTTGAACTCAATCCACAAAAATTTTACTAATTACAGTAGAAACAAAAAAACATATACACAAATCAAAATTGCAAAAGGAAAAGATCAGACATTCTTAATAAAAACAACCAAAATACCTTAAAATCAAGTTAAATGTTCTAAAGATAAAAATTTAAAAAGATAGTGGAACCTTAATAAAGGTCCGTGTGATCAGGACATGTTTACTTTTCCCCTTCACTAAAGAGCACAGAAATTGCTGTTCTGTTGTAAGTTAAAGCCCAGTCCCGAGCCAACAAGTAGATGGGCCTCATTAATCTTCTTTGTCTTACGTAAAGCACATATATCAGAGTTCACAATCCTTATTTTGACCAGATGTTCTGCCAGGCAGTTGTGTCCAGTTTTTAATCAAAAATTAGCAACAGCCTCTTTGTGAGTTTTTTCTTTAATTTTTTCCAAACCAACCCGATAGTCTCCCAGACTTTTCTTTGGTAATCGATAACAATTCTCTAATATACAATGACTTAATTTTTGTTCTTTATAGTTCTTTTTCAATACGGGCAGGACACTGTAAAGGAACTTCTGTTCCTTCCTTCCTTTAAATTCCTTTTAAGAGTTGCCATTTAGCAAAATATATATAGGACGCACAAAAAAATATTTTTTCCTTTATTTTTTGTAATGTTCAAAAGCAGAAAATAGATAATTGATTTTTATTTAAATGAAAAACTATTTTTGTTAAGAAATACAAATACCCTGATGTTTTTTTTATCCAAGGCCCAGGCACTATTTGCAAGTAGACTTTCAAGAATAGCATCACTTATGTATGTGTTATATTGAAACCAATCTGATACCTGTGACGTTGTGGCACAATTTCAATATCCAGCAATACCACTTAGTTTTTAAAATATCCTATCAAATCACTATACCAAATCTTCAAGAGGAATTAAACCTGAACTGTAGATTTTTCGCCCACAATCAGACTTGCACTGCAAACACAGTCTGCGCTCTCAAATATTTATGCACATTAATTTGTTAATTATTGTGTAATTTTATTATATTTTGCGTTTATTAAAAAATATGATCTATTGCAGAGAAAAATCGACTTACATGATATAGAAAGACAAAACACAGAAAATTATGTTTTATTAGTTTTTTAAAATAATTTCGTAGTTATAAGCAAATTATTTAAG
Source organism: Caerostris darwini (assembly GCA_021605075.1). Classification (NCBI taxonomy): domain Eukaryota; kingdom Metazoa; phylum Arthropoda; class Arachnida; order Araneae; family Araneidae; genus Caerostris; species Caerostris darwini. The sequence continues at coordinate 36,986 of BPLQ01007531.1, forward strand.
AGTTTTTGATTAAGGATTGAATATTTTTATTAGGGATTTAATTATCTTTCTGTGTTTCAAATTACCTGATAAACTCAACAAATTACAACTAACAAATTACCTCAAATTACCTGATATAGAAATTACCTGATCTTTATGAAAATATTTCTCGCTCCATCTTTGTAATGATAAAGATGAAAGAGATTTTTAAAAAGTATTTAAGGGAAAAGTATTTAAATCTCATTTCATTTTAAATATACCGTTATGCTCGTTTTCAAAAATATTTTATCCTTATTTATCTATTAAAAAAAACTCAAAAAATATTTTCAAGTACAAAACTCCAAAATTAAAAGCACAGAATACATCTTTAACTGTTTTTCATTAACCCTTTTTAGTATTAAAGAATTATGGATTTTAATTTTATGAACTATTCATTGGATATTTAATTTTTACCTAATTGTCTATTTTATCCTCCCTGGCTGTCTATTTTTTCAACTTAAGTGCTCGTTTGAAAAAATAAAACACTTCGTATTTCTGATAGTAATATCAAAAACTTTTATTAAAATAACATAACCAATAGGATAATCAATACACTTGTTCCTATTGCCTATCTATTGATTTTGTAATATAGATGTGTTTTTTTTTTCCCGAAACAGTATTAAAACATATTACTATATTGTACTATATAATACAATATATTGTAATTACTTTATAATACTAATTACTATATTATAAAGTATATTATTATACTACCACATATAGAATTTTAGCAATATATATTATATCTTTGCTAATGAACATACGAATTCTAAACTGTTAATTTCATAAATAAATGTTCATTGATTTCTTAGTAATCAACGAACAGCAACTTCGTCTGAGTTGACTCCAAAGAAATTTAATGCATAAACATTAACTGAAGTGCTTTTCTCGGTTTGCATTTTTTATGAATTTTTAAGTTCAAGATTTTCTTTAAGTATACACTTTTAAATCTCTTTTATCAAAGCATCTCGAAAATTATATAAATCGTGATTTTTTTTCTACAAATATCTTTTAAACTTTTTTTTAAAAAATGAATATTTTGGGTTTTTATTTCTTTCGATAGATCAATCAAAACATTTTGAGAGGCCCTCAGGAAAAAAATTTTAATAATTAAATTTTTATTTTCAGTCATTTTAATGTATAGAAAAAACATCGGCTTCTTTGAAAGCTTATCTCATTTTTTTTCTTAAATGCAGTTAATTAAAATATATCGGTCAACTTCTTGAGAGCTAACTGTTAAAAGATCTTAGCTAGCTGTCATTTTTAAAACAAAATTACAAAGAGGGATAAAAATTAATGTCGATAGTTCTGTTTTTCGAAAAGAACGAGATATAGCAATGTCTTAAAATATTTTTTTTACTTCGTATTGTAGTGTGCAGGTTATGCGGCTGAGTTGTAACTGGGTATGGTTGGGTTGAGACTTGAGACACAGGTTTGAGAACTCACGGCTTTATTGACACAAGCAAAAACACCACGCACATAAAATTAACGACAGACATTATTTAATGCATTTAAAGATATATAATTATAGATTCGTGGAAGGACTCAACTTCTAATCCAAAAACGCGATACTCAGATAAGCACGTGATGGGTGAAATATACTTCTCCGGGTGAGAGTCTGTAGGCCAATTGACTATTCTTCAAGAAACACACGCCAACTGTTGTTCCTTTAAACATTTAATTCCAAGTTCCACACTGTTATGTTAATTACTAAAACTTTATTACCTAAAGTTTATTGTACCTCAATGCTTATATGTTTTGTGTAAATGTATGGTGGTATAATGTAGCATTCGCCTTTTCAAAATATTTACAGTTGTAAGTTAAAATAAGATGATTAATATGTAAAGTTTCAAATTAAAAAGAATTTTTACTAATTAAATTTAATGAAATGCTTGAATTACTATAGAATTAATCACCAAAAATATTTTTTAAGAAGTGAACAATAGTAATTTCAATTTAAAACAAAGACTTCAGACGTTTACCATTTTAATCAAAAAAATTTTAAGTGATTATTCCTTTCAAACTAAACACTAAAAATCTGAAGATATATTAATATTTTGCATTTCATTATTGCAATTGGAAATTAAACTTTCAAAAAAATATGTTATTAAAAGGAAAATATATATATATAACATTGTTATGTTGTATAAACTATAGTTAAAAATCCAATTATTTGAAAGTTGAAGATAATAAAAATCTCCTCTAATAATATTTGATGTTGAATTATAAAGGAGATCTGAAACCTATAAAGATATTATTCTAATGCATTATTATTCCCAATTTAATCTGCCTTATATATTATTACATTAAATGCTTATTCATTTAAAAGAACCTAGAGATTCTTTCATATCATATTTATTCGGACTTTAGAAAAAAAATGCAGTACATCAAATTGAAGAAAACTGAAAACATTAAATATATATATATATATATGTTTTTTTTGTTTTGTTTTTACCTTCGTCATAAAAGTTGACGAACATTTTTCTATCCAATATCTGAGCAAATTAATATTTGATGATGTTGCCCAAAGGTATGAAGCTTTTATTTCAAATTTTATAATACAAGATTAAGTAAATAAAGTTCAATTATGGGAGTCTGTAAGTAAATGAATGCATCTCTAGAGACACTGAAGCTTATTCATGGAGAAAAGCAATCTTGAATAATTTTTAACTTCTCTTAAATTTTGTGAACAAAAAAAATTTCTTTGATATTTCGAATCATTTACATTCTTTTTTATTCATTCGGTATTTTCTAAACAGGTATTTTTTTAAGCATATCGCATTGCGAAGACAAATTAATTTTCTGTATATTTACTGACAAAGATTTTTCTGAAAAATTAATAGGACAGATATAAATAAAAGGATTAATAAATCTGAGAATAAAATAGCATATGGTAAATTTTAATTAAATTAAAAATATGAAAATAATATTTCTTATTCATAAGAAGGTTTATCTTATTTTGGTTTGGTTATCAGTCTACGGTAATTTTTTTCGCACATTTAAGGCTAATTAGACCGGGACCTACAGTTTAACGTGGATTCCTAACCACTAACAAACATACATGTCACCGCCAGAGTTTGAAACTGAAGAATGGGGTGCCAAAGACCAGAGCTATTGCCACTTTGCCATCAGGCGGCTAATTTATCTTAGAGTAAACGAGTTAGCCACTTCTTCTTATTCATAGGAATAATTGGCTAACTCGTGTCCTAATGATAACGAGTACTGTTTGCTTGCAGGAAAGTTCCTGTTCAAGCATTACAGATAATATTATTCGTAATGAGGAGAATGTTTGTCTTTTATGACAATACACAAGTGTCCCGTGTCAACACTTAGGATGTTTGAAGGATGTTTTCACCATTATCCTCCCACTTGATAAGTGATGGTTACCGGTACTTTCATATGCAGCATCGGTATATTTTTTGCTAATATACATAAATCTAAAAAAAATCTAATCATAAATTTAAACTTTTTTTGTACGTCAATGCTTATAAGGTACGTGTAAATGTATGGTAGTAAATTATGGCATTCGGCTTTTTAAAATATTAACAGTACAAGTTAAAATAAGATGATTAATATGTATCGTGTCTCATTCAAAAGCATTTTTACCAAATAAATTTATTCCAATGAGTGAATTACTGTAGTATAAAGCACCAAAAATATTTTAAGAAATGAGCAATAGTAAATTCCATTTAAAACAATTGCTTTCTACGCCTAATATTTTTATTAAATTTATTGAAATTGGTTAATTGCTATAGAATTAAAAACCAAAAAATATTTTTTACGAAGTGAACAATAGTAATTCCCATTCAAAACAAATGCTTCAGATGTTCAACTTTTTAATCAAAAAAATTTCAATAGTGATTATTCTTCTCAAACTAAACACGAAAAAATCTGAAGATTTATTAATATTTTGCATTTCATTATTGCAATAGGAAATTAAACTTTCAAAAAATATGTTTTAACAAGGAATATGATGTTGATATGCTGTATATACGATAGTTAAAAATCCAATTACTTCAAAGTTGAAGGTAATCAAAATCTTCTTTATTAATATTTAATGTTGAATTATACTAGAGATCTTTGTCTGATGCATCATTATTCCCAATTTAATCTGCAGTATATATATTATTAAATTAAATACGTATTCGTTAAAAAGAACCTACAGAATCTTTTATATTATATTTATTCAGATTTAAAAAAAAATCAGTACATCAAACTAAAGAAATATGAAACCTTTAAATATATTTTTTTTTTTTTACCTTTGTCATAAAAGTTGACGCACATTTTTCTATCCAAGTTCTCAACGAATTAATATTTGATTATGTTGCCCAAATGTATGAAGCTTTCATTTCAAATTTTATAACACAAGATAAAGTAAATAAAGTTAAATTATGTGAAATTTATGAGACTGTAAGTAAAAGAATTCATCTCTAGAGACACTAAAGTTTATTCATGGAGAAAAGTAATCATGAATAATTTTTAACTTCCCTTAAATTTTGGAAACAGAAAATATCTATTCGAGATTTTGAATCATTTACAAATTTTTTTATTCGTTTCGTATTTACCAAAAAGGTATTTTTTTTAAGTTTACCAAAAGGCATTTCGAAGACAAATTAGTTTTCTGTGTATTTGCTGACAGAGATTTTTCTGATAAATTTAAGTAGAGTTATGAATAAAAAAATTATTAGAGTTGGCAATAAAATAGCATATGGTAAATTTTAATTAAATAGATAAACTTGAAGATTTATCTTAGATTAAACGAGTTAGCAGTTATTCTTGTTCATAAGAAGAATTTGCTAACTCGTGCCCTAATAATAAAGAGTGCTGCTAGCTCGCAAGAAAGTTCCTGTTCAAGCAATGCAGTTCCCCAATGTAGATAATATTATTAGTAATGAGGAGAGTTTTTGTACTTTATGAAAATACGTAAGCGTCCCATATCTGCGATTAGAGTGTTTGAGGGGAGTTTTTCACATTTTCCTCCTGCGTGATATTTTCCATTTTCCCCATTTTCATATACACCATCGGGAAATTTTTACTAAAAGCATAAGTGAAATACAAGGCTATATAATAAACATATATAGACAAATACAAATGTCAAAAGAATTAATGTTTATAACTGCATTGCTGAATCAATAATTAATTTATAATTTTGCTTAAAATGTATTTGGAATTTATAATTTAAAACATGCGTATAAAGGACATAGAAACAATATTTTTTTTATAATTTAGTAGTAAGGAATTGAGTTATCCCGTAGATTTTGAGAGCGATCAGTCACTGAATATGTTGACAGCATCGATTTTGTAATTAAATATCTTGAATATTTTGCGATTTTTTCTGAAAAATCAGTTGAATTAAGAATTTGCCTTATATTTTGGGTTTAAAATGTAATTTCGCGTTCCTCATCACTAAATTCGAGAAATTGGGTATGCCAAAAACACAAGTTGATAAATGGTATAAAGTATTCGCAGAAGGCCGTGAAGAAGTTGTTGATATGCCTCGTTCTAGACGACATTCAGCTACTACAAAAGACGAAAGCATCGCCAAATCAAGAAGTTAGTGGTCAAAAAATTGTCAAATATGTCTTAAAGAGTTAGATTAAGACGTGAATATATCTTTGAATATCTTTCATAGCATTAAACATGTGAACATGGACTGTGTGTTGAAACTAGAGCATCGAAAGCAAGTAGTAATGAAATCATTAGTTCCGAGCTTCTAGAGACGCCACCTTCAGGAAATGCAATGAATGCCATCGACGAAACACTGATCATTGGAGCAGTTTATATACACCCCGGATTTGTTGTCAGCACTTTTGGATTGATGTGTAGCAAGGGTTATATATATATATATATATATATATATATATATATATATATGTGTGTATATGTTGCATATATATACACATAACATAATTAAACATTATGAATATTAGTTTACATTTTGTGTTTAAAAGGAAATTTCGTGTTCCGAATCACTAAATTCGGTGAATTGAGCAGGACAAAGAACACAAGCAGATGAATGATATAAAGCATTCAAAGAACATGTAGTTGATTTGCCTCGTTCTAGACGACATTGAACTACTACGACAAATATAAACATCGTCAAAATCAAGAAGTTGGGGGTTAAACAACTTCATATAAATCTTAAAAGTTAGATTAAGAGGTGAATGCCTCTTTGAATTTTGTTCATAGCATTATCATCTACGAAACACCGTATTCTCCAATATGGCTATATGATTCCCCGTTATGAGACTACGAACTACCAATTAACCGATTTGTAATTTTTTCTTATTCCCAAAGGAGGAAGGCGTTTTGACTTAGGCCCAAAAAGAAAGGAAGGAACTGAAGGCCATACCTCAATCAGACTACGAAAAATGTACATAGGGTTGAATTAAGCGTTCTTATAGTTGTATACTTTCGTTCGGACATTCTTGAAGTCAACAGAATTAATTTTGCTAAATAAAGGGTTTTTGTGTGTTTTATGTAACAAATCCGGATAATAGAGAGATTTTGCATAACGTTTTTTTATCGCCCGATATTTTTTTCTTCTGCGCGCATGCTCATAAGAAACATTGTATCTATTGCGCATGCTTATCTGTAATACTTCACTATTGAGCTATTCCTATGAGCATGCGCACTAGGTAGAAAAAATAAATATCGGACGATAAAAAAACGTTATGCAAAAATCTCTCTAATTTTTGCACAGAATGTATATCAATAATCATAGATGTAATCATTTACACTTTTAAAATTTAAGTTTTTACGATATTTTCAGTTTCATTGCAGCAGTTTATGTGCACCTCAGATTTTAAAGAATTTTTTTTATGAGAGGAATGGTTGTGAGGAACTTTAGGATTCATGCGTAGCAAGTGTTACAGGTGCATGTTATGTGTATATATGTTGCATATATATACATATAATAACACCCACTCTGCACTTTCCAATTCATAGTATAGCTTTTTAAAGATTTTTGTTCATGTACACTGCCCATTTCTTTATTCATTTCTTATGATCTGGAATCTACTAATTAAAACACTTTTAATTATTTGTTTTCAATAACCATTCACTCTGAGTGCCTGACGTTTAATTCCTTTCGCAGTATTCTGACGTCTTTCTCACTCCGGCTGTCTTCTTTTTTAATTTCCTTAAATTTCATGTTAATTAAAAAAGACTCATGACTTTTCATCTGCTCAATTACTAGAGTCTAGACTACATTTCGCAGAAGCCACTACACACACATACAAAAGTATATATATATGCGGTATTTGCTTTTATGTTGTGTGAGAGTGTGTTGCGTGTGTATGATGGTGAATGAGGTATTTAAAATGATGTTTTAGATACTTTTGCCCCAATACAGATTGGCCACTTCGACAGTCTACTATTTGTCGTATTTCATGGTGACATAATTTTCAAGATCATTTCTATCAGATGTTGAAAACTATAAACTGCTAAATTCACATAATTTTTCACATCGATATCAACTATCTATTTTATTTTATTTTATTCTTCTTCTATTGATTCGATAGCCTATGGTAGGCCAAGATCTTCCCGAGAACCTTCTTATATTCCAATCTTTTCTGTTATATTTTGAATATTATATATTTATTTATTATACATTTGGTAAAGCTTTTTTTTAGTTCAGTACACACAACAATAATTGAACAAAGATTAAACCAGTATTTTTAAACAATTTATTATCTCATGATTTCCTACTGGATGTGGTTTAATTTTGATATCTGATCTATTTTACAAAATTGACGATTTAATTAATGATTTAACGATTGACGATTTAATAATTTAACGATTTAAATTACTGTTATACATTTTTATACATAGTTCATGTTTTACGAATGCATAATGAGTATGGAAAAATGATATCTAGGAAAGGAAAATATTACATGAATTTATTATTCTTGTTTTGGTTTGTGAATACAAAATGGATGCAAGAAACATAAATGAAATATATCATCTTTAAGAATGATACAAAGAAAAGTCCATTGATGGTGATACATCATGGATCATAAATTTCGATATCAATATTCTATTTCCAAGACGAATGTAACTTATACGATGAATTAATTATTCATTCAGTTTATAAATTCTTTAAGAAAACAAAAATGAATATGATTTATAAGCTTTTCAATATCTAAATATTCCATCTTTTGTCTTACTTTAAAGCGAATGTTGTATCAAAGCAGAAATCATATTTCAAATTTTATGTACATATTTCAATACAGCATCAAAAACGAATATTTGTGATGTAGGAATTTAGCAGAAAAAAGTGAATACTTAACTTTCAATTTTGTTGTTACGAAAACATTGAAAAATTTGAAATTTCTAAAACTCATTATAGCTCTATGAAAAATTAAATTATGATTTTAAAGAATTAAAATATTTCCTTTTCTACATTCAGAAAAAAGAATGATAATCCTTTATTTATAGCAGTTAAACATAGTTTTGTTATTTTTCTGTGAAATGTAATTTTTTTAAATTTTCATTTCAATCTGCAAATTTCCACTACAAAAGTAGATATGTAGCAGATTCAGCGTTACCCAGTATGTACCAGGAAATGACTCCTAGTTTGCATCTATATTTAATGTTAAAAAATAATTGCGGGTATATTCGATGTATACATTTCCGGTCTAATTAAAATTGTACGTTTCTACCTATATAAAATTAATAATTGAAGAATTCACGAGAGTGTAACACTGCTGATTCTTAACAGCCATAGGCTTTCACTGATGACTCTTAATAGCCAGACATCCACTGCTGAATTTTAATAGCCATAGACATCCACTGACGAATCTTAATAGTTATAGACATCCACTGATGAATCTTAATAGCAACTAGAATATTAATAGCCATCTTAAAACCCGCTGTTGAATTTGAATAGCCATAGACATTGAAGCTTTCAGTTGTGCAATATTTATAGGTTTAGAACAAAAGTAATTTAATTTATATTCTTAGTATAATATCTACCAAGATCATTTCTGTAAGATCAAATTAGTTTTTATGAATTAACACAATTTTTTGTATCACTTAAAAAAAGAGAGTATAAAAAAGTAATCGCGTGTATACATTTTTACCCGTATAAAATTAATAATTGAATCAAATATGAGAATATAGCACTGTTGAATCTTAATAGCCATAGACATCCATTGATGAATCTTAATAGCCATAGACATCCATTGATGAATCTTAATAGCCATAGACATACATTGATAAATCTTAATAGCGTTTAGAGTATTAATAGACATCTTAAAAGCCACAGTTCATTGCGAATAGCCATAGACGTTCAAGTGTTCGGTTCTGCAATATATATATATATGATTAGAACAAAAATATTTTAATTAATATTCTCAGTGAATTTCTACAAAACCTTTCAAGACCATTTCTGTAAGATCAAAATAGCTTTTATGAATTACCTCCATTTTTTAATCACTTAAAAAATTAGAGAATGTTAAAAATAAGTAATTCCTTGCATACATTTCTATTTATATAAAATTAATAACTGAAGCATAACTGTTGAATCTTAATTTATATCTAAAAAACTAGTAACTCTTAAAACTATGCTTTTAAGTAAGATCAACAGATAGATACACTATCTTGAATCCAGTAGATGGACTCATTCTCCCTCCAAACACTAGCCTTTCTTTAAGAAATCTGTGTTTCACTCAAATGCACTAGAAACTGAGCAAAGATCTCGAGCAGTGCTTCTCTAAAGCGCTCAAAAACAAAAACAATCCCTAACTCAACTCGCTCTCACAAGCGAAGTTTTAGAATAAAAGCAATTTAGAAAATTCCGCAAGGAAGCATTAGCGCATCTATTCGGCACTACTTTGGACTCCAAATTGCACTTCAAGTGCAGCCTTTTCGGAAAACTGGCCCTCGTTCCTTTTCGGAAACAGCCTCGATTTCCCAAATTGTGAGTTAATAATGCAAAATACAAGGACGCAAATACGAAGCAGGGAGTAAAAAAGAAAAAAAAATCTTTGGGAAAATAGTCGAGCCAGAAATGAGTTGCCTGCTCTGAGGAGTATGTAACGTATGCGATCCACAAGGCCATCTAGTTTTGGCAGAAATGTGGGCCAAAAGGACTGCAAGATAAATCATCACTTAGTGTTCTTTCCTTTTTTTGGAGACTTTCAGAGATTGTAATACAAATTGCACGATAAATGAAACAGACTGGTTTGGAAGTTTTATGTAATGGCCTCTTCTGTTTATAAATGAGACAGCAGAAAACGTAACATAAATACGCAGAAAAACAGATTACTGTAATTTATTTACGCACTGCTTTAGAAAGTGCTTTTACAGGGAATAAGTTTTTGATGAAAGGAACTCCTTGAAATAAGTAACGAGGTATTGAAATATTGACTGATAAATAGTGGCTTGTTTATTAAGATCTCTTTATGTATTGTAAGATTTTTTTTTTATAATTCAGATTAATTTTATTTTCTCTGATTTAGTTCTTTATTGTGCAGTTGTTGTGACATATCCTCAGTGTCCTGCAGTGCGAGACGGCCATCCGTGAGCGTTCTTAGAGATAGGAGACTGGATCCTGTGGTTTAAAGTGGATTCCGAACCACTACAAACATCCATGGCGCCGCCGGGACTCGAACCCGAAACTTGTGGCACCAAGCGCCAGAACGCTAGACACTCGGCCATTCAGGCCCTTATTGTGCAGTAATACTTATAATGGGGTCTGAAGGCCGAGTGACTAGCGTTTTGGAGCTCAGTATCACTGGTTTCTGGTTCGAGTGTCTACGGTGCCATAGATGTTTGTAGTGGTTTTGAATCTATTTTAAACCGTAGGCTCAGATCCAATATGGCTTTAGAGTATTAGGCGTATGTCTGGTAACAATTAATATAATATCTAAGAAGTCATTTCTGTAAGATCAAGATAGCTTTTATGAATTCCCTCCATTTCTTTAATCACTTAAAAAATTGTAAATGTTAAAAATAAGAAATTCTTTGCATACATTTCTCTTTATATAAAATTAATAACAGAAGCATATACGAGTGTATTGTGTTACTAAATCTTAATAGCCATGGACAGCCAGTGATGAATCTGAATAGCCACTAGAGTATTAATAGTCATTTTAAAAGCCACTATTGAATATGAATAGTCATAGGTATTGAAGCTTTCGGTTAGGCAATATTTATAGGTTTATAACAAAATTATTTGAGTTAATATTATTAGTATAATATCTACGAAGATTATTTCCGTTAGATCAAAATAGGTTTTATGAAATACCTCCATTTTTTAATCACATAAAAAATAGAGAATGTTAAAAAAGTAATTCTGTACATACGTTTCTGAATACGTACGTTTCATATAACTGAAGCATACACGAGAGTTTAGCACTATTGATTCTTAATTTATATCTAGAAAACTAAAAAATCATAAAACTGTTGCCTGAAAGCAAAATCTACAGACAGATACAATATCGTGAATCAAGTAGATGGACTCATTCTCCATCCAGAAATGTATCTTCCTTTAAGAAATCTGTGTTTCACTCAAATGTACAGAAAGTGAGTGAAGATCTCGAGCACTGCTTCTCTAAAGGGCTCAAAAACAAAAACAATTCCGACTCAACTCGCTCACAAGCGAAGTTTTAGAATAAAAGCAATTTAGAAAATTCCGCAAGGAAGCATTAGCGCATCTATTCAGCCCTACTTTGGACACCAAATTGCACTTCAAATGCAGCATTTTCAGAAAACTGTCCCACGTTCCTTTTCAGAAACAGCCTCGTTTCCCAAAATTGTGAGTTAATAATTCAAAATACGTGGACGCGAATACGAAGCAGCGAGGAAAAAAGAAGAAAATCTTTGGGAAAATAGCCGAGCCAGAAATGGGTGGCATGCTTTAAGGATGTAACGTATGCGATCCACAAGGCCATCTAGTTTTGGCTAGAAACGTGGGCCAAAAAGAACGTAAGATAAATCATCACTTAGTGTTCTTTCCTTTTTTGGAGACTTTAGAGATTGTAATAGAAATTGCACGATAAATGAAACAGACGCGTTTGGAAGTTTTATGTAATGGCCTGTTTTGTTTATAAATGAGACAGCAGAAGTACGAAACATAAATACGCAGAAAAACACTTTACTCTAATTTATTTACATAGTGTTTTAGAAAGTGCTTTTACAGGTAATATGTTTTTGCTAAAAGGAACACATTGAAATGAGTAATGAAATATTCAAATATTGACTGAGGAATAGCGGTTGTTTGTTAAATTCTCTTTATATATTGTAAAGTTTTATTTTTTATAATTCAAATTAAATTTATTTTCTCTATTTTAGTTCTTTATCGTTCAGTAATACTTAGGATGAAGCCTGATGGCCGAGTGACTAGCGCTTTGCGTTCAGTGCCACAAGTTTCAAGCTCAAATTCCAATGATGCCGTTGATGTTTGTAGTGGTACAGAATCTACTTTAAACCGTAGGTCCCGGTTCAGTATGACTGTAGAATGCTAGGCGTATGGCTGACAGCCCTACCCCGTGAAAAAGACAGCTTTTCCTTTCTCGAAATCTGCTAATAGGCTGAAGTTATTGGCCCACCATGGGGCTGTTGCTCCAATGTGGAAGAAAAAGAAAACTACTTAGGATAGGTATTAAAATGAAAATCTTAGTTTCAAAAATTGAAATGTTGAGGAAATAAATAAAGGAGATGTTTATTTTCTTAAAAACATAAAATTATCATTTCCCGTTAATTTGTATTTAGCGATGCATTTGAAAAGTCCTTATAAATGTTGCCTCCTTTTTCAGCTACACGGAGCCAAGTCAGACGTCTGCCTACGAGTTCTCCATCACAACAGAAACCCCCCCCTCTTTCTCTCCTTCCATGAGACAGATGTTGCTGTCTGCAAAGTGAGATAAGAAACAAAAAAATTGTGATATAACTGTCGAACTTTCTCAGATTTTTGCTTTGAAAATATGAATGAATTATGTATGCATGTAGTGGATTTACACATAGATAAAACAAAAAGGTTAAAATATAATTTTTCTGCGTAAAAAAGTTGTTTAATTAATACAATTAAATTTATTAATTAAACAAATGAACGATTAAAAACATTGAAATATCAACAATCTTTCAGTATTTGGTATTTGATTAGTCTCAAATCTTGAAAACAAAAGACAAAACATAAATTCTTAAAATTACCAAATAGCATACTTATTTTAATTAGTGAAATAGATCTATGAGATTTTAAGAAATCAAATAAATAACATATAATATTAAGAATCCAATGATTTTTATTAATATTCCCATAAATCTCTCCAAAATAATGTACTCTAATACTGGGGGGAGGGGGGTCATTTAAATAATTTTGCCATTTAGTTTAATTCGATTCAGTTCATTTTCACTGTAAGTAATTAGTTTGCCGAAATAAGTATTAAAATTGCGAAGAACTAATTCTAAGTTCTTAAAGTATTTTCTTATTCTTAGGAATTTTATATAAGGAGGGTTTTCCAGTTTTTTCAGTAGCAAAAAAAAAAAAGTTGAATTTTGGAAGATTACTTATTACTTGCCATTTTCAGATAAAGAGTATCCTGGGAGGTTCTTTTGGAACATTTTTTTCTAGCACTAAATGAAATTCTTTGGGTGGTCATTCTTAAAGCTTACTTTTATCTCTTCTATTAAATCCAAGGCTTATATTATCCAAAGCTCTTCCAAGAGCTATTATGAATAAAAAATATCTTCCTTTACTTTTAGTAATGAAAGGGATGAGTTACAAATTCGAGCTAAGCCTTAAATTACTTGCCGCCTTTTATACATCATGATAAATCTTTTTTTTAAATTATTTTTGCCAATTATAAGTATTTAACAACTATTTTTCTTCCTTGTTCTGCATGAAAAGCAACTAATATTTCATTGCCTTAATTTTTTTTTGCCAGTGGAAAAAACTAATTTTTTTTATGTTTTTTTTTACCAAATTTTTTACCGAACACTTTTTTTTTTTTTTTTTCTGTTATAGAAGATTAATTTATTTTAAAATATATGCATTGTTCATGTTTAATCATTTTTTATTATAAAACTCCACGTTTAATTTAATTTAATTAGTTTAAAAGACATCCATAATGGTGTTGTTATTATATAAGTAATTTTTTTTTGTTTTCAATATATAAATTAACATTTTTTTACAAACTTTAGACTATATTAAATATGAAAATTACACCTTAGATGTATATTAAATATAAAAATTACACATTAGATAAATATTAAATATATCAACTATTGCATTAGATTCTACTTCTTTTTAAATTTTATTGGTTTCATACATTTTTTGTTTTACAATTTCAGATATAGTTGTAATAAATAAAATAAAATAAAATTCTGTTTCGCATCTCAAAATAAGTTACTTTTTTTAATAAAGTTGTTCTAAAAGTTACATAGGGAGCAACAATTAACTTGAAAGTAATTCTAATAATCATAATCAATCAACGAATTAGCAACGAAATTCAGAAAGAAAATTTTTTTTTATATAAATTAAACAAAATAATATTATTAGATAATTTTACAATTTTCTTAGAATTTTGAATTTTCAAATTATTTAATTAGATTGATTATGTTGATTAAGTTTATTTAATTCAATTTTGGAATCGTATTCACATTGAAATAGTTTGATTAATGTTGTAATTAACTGTTTTCAATTAATTAGCAATTTTATAATTAAAGTTTCTATAAATTGCTTTAATTTATCTGGTTTTAACAAAAATACACCAAATTCGATCTGCACAAGGGAAAGAAACTTAAAATATAGCCAAATTGGCGACAGGAATGGCAAGATGTATGGCTGTGATATTAGTCTCGAAGATACTTGGAAATACTCTAGATATTAACTTGGCGTGTGTCTTGCAGAAATATATTTAGGCAAAAAGATCAAGCGTATTCTGCTAAGCTGAAAATCATGTATAACTTTATATACAAAAAAAACTATAGTAATTGAGGCTACCGTATAGTTTGAATATTGTCGTGTCAATATGAGCAATGTCTTTTAGTAAATATTTTTATGGTAAAATTCTATATTATTATTGTATATGTTAGACTATATTCTATGTGTGTCCCTTGGAAGGGGGCTGTGTGTGGTCTCCGCACCTGACCGGATGGGTCAGAGCTGGGGATGAAGGGGATATATGTGGAAAGTATTTTAATTGGCAGGGGCCATAAAACACTTCGAGGCCAGATGGTCAAGAAATCAGTTGATCAAGACGGGGACTTGGATTTATGGACGGGGAGTGTCTGCCCAACAGATATAGACTCTAATACGGTGTCGGATATCGCCCCCCCACCGAGAATGAACTATAAAATGGAGGTGATGGACATCGCAGGGAGACAGAAAGAAAGAAAAGAGACGAGGAACGGAGACTCCGGAGCTTGAAGGAAGGTGCCTGAGCGAGGCTGAGATGGTTGTACACCGCCAGCGCAAAATATAAAGATATAAACTGGGAGTTTGACGGCGATTCGGAATGACTGGCTGCTCTGGCATACTTCTATGATTTCACTGGTGAACCCCTGGCAGCAGCGTGACTTGAAAGAAGAAAGTATACAATCCAAGCTACATTATATAGTCAAGTTTCCCTTGGTCTCCTGCTGACACAAGAGCCCCATGAGCGGTTGGACGGAGCACCCTTGCTGCCAAGACTTTGATTTATGGTGCGTATAGAGCATTATTATCACTAAAAACATTAAAGATAACAAAGAAAAAAAGGAGCCCTTCTTCCCCAACTGTAGTGGCAAATTATGAAACTGTAAGGTCAATCACCTTGTTATTATATTATTGAACTTTAATTTAGAATTGCAAGCAACTGTATAAGTTATATTTTATTTAAGGCATTGTCTGAATTATACTTTTATTGATAACATTAATTAAATGACTTTAATTTCAAGCTTACTATTGTAAATATCAATAAATACATTTTTGTTTATATTTTAAATTATGAAATTTTCGTCTGTGTGTTATTTCATGTGTGTTTCCTTTTCCAACTTACATTAGTCTCTGAAGGCATGCGAATTAGTTGATTTAAAATGTGGTATGGGTTATTGCGGAATTTCATAATGGTTATCGTGTGTTAAGTAAACGGTGTAGGTAGTTGTTTATAGGATCGGGTATTATTAATATGTATGTTTAAAAGTAAATGACAACACCACAATATATTTTTGTTTTTCTTTCAAAAATATGGTACAGTTCGAATAAAACTTTGCCGTTTAGAAATCAAACGAGTCCTAGATAATAACATTTAGCTGTCATATTATTAAATTTAGCCTGACTCGTGGCTCAGTGGCAACGCATTCCGCTGGTGAGCATTAGGGCGAAGATTCCATTCGCTGAAGGCTTTGTTGTAGACACTGTTTCAAACAACGTGGAGATACTATATCAATATATTGCCTCAATAGTCGGACTATCTGATGGGGTGTTTTCAGGATTTTCTCCCATCAGATATCAAATTTATCTACATTTACGCGTTTATGGCACATTTAACCATTTTAAGCAAATACGGGGTATTCCCCCTTAAAAGTCCTCCCGGAAGGCACTGCCCGCCTTCTTCAGCGTCACGGAGTCAAATCAAACTTCTGCCTACGGGTGGTCCATCACAACAGAAGCTGCCCCTTCCTTCCATGAGACCACACGGGTTCTTGGACTTTGTCTCGATATTGCTGTCTATCAAGTAGGATAAGAAACAACATATCATGACATTTATTAAATTTATGAATTGTATTTCAATTTATTTTAGTTGTAACTATTTTTTTGAATTTTATATGATATTCTAAGTAACTACAATATAAAGCAATTTAATATATAGTCCAAGAATTAATCCTTTTTGGATGCGTATATTGAATATTACTTTACAGAGCATATTAAACTTAATATAGCGAATGTTTAAAATGGGAAATTAAATTTATTTGGCTTACATATTTCACATATTAAATTTATGATTAAAATATATTAAATGGTATAGAATAGTGCACGAATGTATTTTAAGAAATTATATGAAAGTTGAGATTTTCATTAGTTAGTTATTAAATATATACATATAAGCTTTACAGAAAATAGAAATACCCTACGAAATTATGAATGAAGTCTCAGAAAATTATGGAATTCGGTCAATGATTCATTTCGAACTGACTTCAAATGATTTAACTTTTTATAAAAATATTTATGCTCCTACGGAGAAACTAGAAAATCATTTGTTGTGCAACTACTTGTCTTCTTACAGAATCACGGCATCTGAAAATCCCCGATAGACAATTTTACTTTCAATAGCACATAAATATAAATAATTATAAATTTTATAGAAATAAAAGAACATTTTATTACCAAAACCATTATATCTGAAATATAAACAGAATTATTTGTGATCATTCCTCCCCTTTGAACAACAGCTTTCTATTATGATATTTGTATCGTCTGCTACCATTTCATAGCATACATATAAGAATTGTTTTCTTTTTTTAATATATACCTATTGTTTCACTATTGCTTATGTTAGTTAAAGTATCATAGTATATACAGTTTCATATTATTTTATAATATCTTGTCATATACAGTATCGTATCATATATGTTGTTATAATATCATATTTTTTTATTAAGATTCTTTGTCATTATTGTACATTTTTTTTTCACTTTAAGTTTTTTTATGTTAGTTTTTCCACCATCACATTTTAAATATATAGTGAGTTACTTGGGCCTGATTGCTTAGTAACTAGCGCTCGGTGCCACAGGCTTCGAGCTCGAGGCCCGGCGGTGCCCTGGATGTTTGCAGTGGTTAGGAATTCACTGTAAACCGGTAGGTACCGGTCTTATATGACTGTAGAGCATTAGGCGTGGGGCTGACAACCCTACACCGTAAAAATTAAATATCAACTATCCCGAAATCTTCCAGCAGGCTGATGGACTTGGCCCACCATGGGGTTGTTGCACCAATGAAGAAGTAAGCTACTTAGTCCTGGATTCTGGTATACTTTAACATTACTGAAATAATAATATTAAGTCTTCAATTTTCCTGTATTATATATTTTTAAATTAGCATTTCTTAAATATATATATATGTTGTCAGTTTGTGAAAGCAACAGTTGTACAGTTTGAAAATCCTATCTACTATATTAATTTATTAGATATCTAAATCCTCAGAAATCTTACTAAAATTATCCAGCTCGTTAATGAATTAATCTATTAAGTTTATCAACACATAATGTAAAACATGTTTTACCTCAAGACAAAATTCATATACTACCAATTAATCAACAGGGTTTCCTTAATGAAATTTTGAAAAATTATGTCTAAAAATTCTTACAATTATGGAAGTTTAGTCTTGGTTCAGAATCAATTATATAAATGATAGTTATAAACTGAAATTTGCTGGATAAATTATTTAGATGTATTTTTTGCTAAAAGACATTGCCCGGTTACATACAATAAAGCGCTTTAAGATTTGGTAAAAAAAATATCGGTGTAAAGTGTAAATTATTGATTGGCAAATTGCAAAGGAAAAATTATTCTGTACAACTAATTATTAATAAAAAGATTTTTAAAGCAAACAAAAAATATATTTAAATAAAATTGCAATTATAAATGCAATTATGAAAATTGCTATTGTAAGTTATGCACATTATACAAAATGTAAATAATTAATTAGTAAATTATGCAAAAAGTACGCAAATATTTTAATTATGCAATTATGCAAATTATGTAAAAAATTGTAATTATTAAAATTGCAATTGCAATTTTCTAGCAATTAAATTTAATTGCAAGAAATTTTATAAAGGTCAGCCTAATTCTAATTAAAAAATAGAGTAAAGTCGTAAAATAAAGCCTAATTCTAAAGGTAATTAGACCGGTTTCTAAGGTACTAAGGCATAAATGAAATGATCGTGCCCCATTTTGCCAAGTCGTGCCAGATTAATAAATTAACCAATTAAATAGCCAGGCCAATGAATATTTAATCAAAGTATTTGATCAAAAAATAAATAGGGACAACTTTTTCAAGTTATTAATCTACGCACTAGATGAAAGAATAGAATAAGCAGCATCAAAAATTAGATTGCTAATTGTTATATTGTTTAAGTTATGCTGTTACGTTATATATATTCAGTCAACGCCATACTTTATAACCTTTATCTAATGTTCGTAATAAATTTCACTCTGCCATTAACTTTGGAAGCCTTTATCAAACTATTCGCACTTTTATGAATTAATTTGCTAACCTAATAAAATGTCGCATCTCAATATATCTCCTTTAACATGTGTTGCACCTTATACATCCTGACATCGTTGTTCTTTCAATTAGTGAACAAAACTTGTTACTATCCCTCATTTTCATGCAACGCCATGTTTAAAAAGAGTAACATCCTACGAAGCTTGTTCTTGGCCAAGAATCAATGCTAATATTTGATAAGCTCCAGAGAAACTTTTTTGTTAAGTTCTCCAGTTCAAATATATTCGTAATTAAGCTAAATAAAAAAAGTTATAGTTAATTAAACAATGATTTTTTCAGACATTTCAATAAGCAAAAATAAAATGTGATATATAGCAGGAATATTTTTGTAAAATTACATTGAATATATTAAAAATTAGCACTTATTATGAAGACATTTGCTGCGATTATCTAACTTCCATTTCATAGAAAATCCTATTCATAATGAACGAATATTAAGATGTATAGAATAAATTTACGTAATGAATTTTTATATGTACAGTATTTGGTTCTATGCATCAAATAGTACAGTTCAATAGTAAATTAATTGCATAACTCAATGCAATTGATGTAAATTTAACAAGATATTTTTGGTGCTATTTCACTGGCCTTTTTTAAATGTTGTATTCATAAAAAAATGTTAGACTTAATTAGATGTTCTTTATTATTCCCGTTTCAAAATAATAAAGAATGGTAAAAAAGTGCAATTAAAATTATTTTATGAGAAAACAAATTACTATTTGTTGTTGTTTGTCCATGATGGGATGTGCTGTAAATAATAATACTAAGGAATATGTGAATCCCAATGGAATGTACTAATAATACACATTTCTAATTGTTTTAACAGAAACTTTGAGTTAAACAATTCAACTCACCATCAATTCCCAATTCACTCACCATCTCACTCAACTTACCATCATTCAACTCACCAACATTTCAACTCACCATCAAATTATTCTCAATGTTAATCTGCAAAAAAAATTATTTTATTTGTACTTAACCAACCTATCTGTTGAAATGCAATAATACCTAACAAATAATTTAATTTATTTTCTGCAAAAATAATCAATTATTTAAATACATCAATGTAATCGGAAATTCAACTTTTAATATAAAATATAATAGGGATTTTATGTGTACATTATATCATACTATACATGTATACATGACATGCCATATGATAAGTTACATGATAATATACATGGTATACATAACATTTCCAATATATAATCATGATTTTACTCATTCACTACGAAATTGTTATTTGGTAGTAGATAGATAACTTATTATTGTAAACAAATCAGAAGATTTTAAATTTTTTTATTGAAAAGTGGGAATTCTATATTAATCAAAATAATTAATGGTCTAAAAGTCAGGATAATTAATGTTTATATTCATAAATATTGTTAAATTTTTTCAGTGATACCCACTTGCAAGAAATACAGGCACGCAACTTACTCATGTGTATTATACCAACACACCTAACATAGCATGAAATCATGTTATACATCAAGATATTGTTCTGCTTAAAATAATCCTACTCCTTCTAGTTTATTTCAGAACATTTCTTTTCAAGTTAATAATTCACAAAGTTTGACATTGCCTCAAAATTAGTACTAATATTTCACAACTTTAAGGAAAAAAATCTGACAAATTTTCCTGTTTAAAAAGGGATTTATGAATAGTTTAATTAGTTATAGTTATTTACTAAATGTTTACTTTTAAACTTTCTAATATGTGGCTCGTTTTTCACTGCTGAAATGTAATATAATTTTAATAAACATTTTGTAAAGTGTAAATAAGTTAATTAAGTGAAAATGAATTTTTATAAACTTTGATTATTTAGAATAAAAGAATTTTATTTAAAAAATTTATCATTTGCCAACACTTAAATAACAAAAATATTTTACAGATTGAAAATAATATTAGTAAAATATTTTGTATAATTTTATAATTAAATCCTTGGTGGTTTTTACATCCAATTACTTATTTTTTTATATATTAAATCTTTCTCAAGAACGTAAATTTAGGTCAGATTTCTCAACCTTATCTCAGCATATGTCACTTATTATGCATAACATGCTATAAATCATCCCATTGTTCTACTTTCAATTACCCAACTCAGTTTGTTCCTCTGATCTAAATCCGAGAATAACGTTTTTAAAAAACAGCAATATCCAACAAAGCTTGGCCTTGGCTCAAAATCAATGCTAATATTTAGCAAGTTCCAAGAAGCAAACACTTTTTTTGGTGCCAAATTCTCCGGTTCAGAGATATGATTGTAATTAATATTAATGCATCAAAGGTGCCTCTTCAGTTCCTCAGAGTTGGAGGCAAAGATAAACACAAGCAAAAAAAAAAAAATTTGAAATGCATATAGAAAAGAGAAGTGTCGAAAAGGAAAGAAAAAAAATAAACAAACACTGCCTCCCAAAATGGATTTTATGATCGATGGTACCACTCATCGTTAAGTGACGTTTGACAGTCCCAGCCTTTTTCCCCGATGCTCAAGAACTATCGATCATTGCATTCCTTTTTCCGTATTTATGTTGCCTTCCTTTCCGCTCACTGAGACGAGACATAGATATTGGAATGGTCGTTTACTCTCAACTTCTATTAATACCTCCACTAGATGGGTACCGAAATAAAAGATGCCTACCTGATGATAAAAAATAAGATGCTGTTTGTTCTTCCTCTGGATAAAAGGAAGGCACTGACTGTGGAGCTTTATTTCTTTTTTTGTTATTAATCCATATGTCTGTTCATTTTATCTTCTCGGAAACATACAAAGCCAATAATGGGCATAGAATGCATAGAATGTCTTATGGATGTTAGCGATTTGGAATATAGAAGAGATAGAGACATATATAGACAGATGACATAAATAGCTGTAATAGTTACAATCAAATCAGATATTAATCTTTATATTTCTTCAACTGGTGTATTTCAGCCAGATGATTATCATTGTTAATATTTCATTCTTTGTAATTTGATGTAATTTGAAAAAATTATGAACATAACTTGAATTATAAAAGCAGTAATAGAAATGATTTATTATATTTAACATTTAAGAATGTATTATAAAAAAGAAATTTATAACTGTAATAATGGAAATTTAAATATTTTATACCATGCTGTTAGTGGAAAGAATATCTTTATATATCCAACAATGTATATAGTTTACTTTTCACTCTTAGTTTGATTGAAGTTAATTAGAGTTGATTTATGTTAAATAGAACTATCGATCATTGCGATTCTTTTTGTATTTATGTTGCCTTCCTTTCCGCTCATTGAGACGAGACATAGATATTGGAATTGTCGTTTACTCTCAACTTCTATTAATACCTCCACTAGATGGGTACCAAAATAAAAGATACCTACCTGATGATGAAAAATAAGATACTGTTTGTTTTTCCTCTAGATAAAAGGATGGCACTAACTGTGGAGCTTTATTTTTTGTTTTGTTATTAATCCATATGTCTGTTCATTGTATCTTCCCGGAGATATACAAAGCATATTAGACACATTAAAAAGAATAGCATTCGTATAGAATGCCGCATGGATGGTAACGATTTGGGAGATAGAAGAGATAGATATGTATATAGACAGATGGCAGAAATAGCTGTAATAGTTACAAATAATCAAGATCGAATCAGATCTTATCAAATAAGATATCCAGAGACAATAAGATATAATTATTGCCACTGGTGTTTTACAACCAGAAGTTTCTGTTTGTTAATATTTTATTCTTTCTAATTTGATATAATTTGAAGCAATTATGAACATAAGTTGAATAATAAAAGTAATAACCAAAATGATTTAGTATACAGTATATTTAACATTTAAAATTGTATCATAAAAAAGAAATTTATAGTTGTAACAAAATATCAGTATTCTGACGTCTTTCTCACTCCCGCTGTCTTCTTTTTTTTAAGTTCCTTAAATTTCTTGTTAATTAAAAAGACTCATGAACTTTCATCTGCTAAATTACTCAGTCTAGACTACATTTTTCAGAAGCCACTGCACACACATATGTGTGTATATATATATGTGTGTGTGTGTGTCTGTGCGTGTGTTGCGTGTGTATGATGTGGAATAAGGTTTTTAAAATTTTGTTTTAGATACTTGAAACCCAATACAGATTAGCCGCTTTCGACAATCTACTATTTGTCATATTTCATGGTGACATAATATTCAAATCATTTCTGTCAGATATCTCAAAATCATATACTGCTAAATTCACATAACTTTTCACACTAACTATCTATTTTTTTGTTTTACTTTCTTCTTCTTCTATTGACTCGATAGCCTATGTGGGGCCAAGACTTTTCAAGAACCTTCTTCCATTCACATCTCTTCTTATCCTACTTTGCTAATTATTTATTTATTTATCACACATTTGTTATTTTTTTAAAGTTTAGCAATAGCAATTGGGCGGAAATAAAAGCAATATTTTTAAGCAAGTTATTCTGTCGGTTAATTTTGATGTTATATAAAATATAAAATATCTTCGCTGTTGTAAATAAACTCATTTCATTTTTAAATTTAAAATTCATTTTGCCATATTTTAATGAATTGTTTAAGAGAATTATTTGTTTCTGAACATTATTTTCTGTATATTTCTTATAAATATTATTTAATAAAAATTACAATATATTATATTCCCATATTTTTTAGAAAAAATCCAATATATTTATTTTGATGATTTAAATATTACAATTTTTTGTTGTTTATATTAGAATCGTTTTAAGGATTTTTTTTTTTTTTTTTTTTTTTTTTGTGTGTGTTTTTAAAAATAATATAATGATTAAAGTCTAATGCAGCATAATATTTTTTTCTTTTGCTAAGGAAGGAAGGGAGTGCCTTCCTGGAGGACCCTCCGCATTTGTGTATCGTATGGGAGGAAACCCTGAAAACTCCCACCAGTTATTCCGACTAACGAGATAAGATGCTAAACATTACAAACGCTATCGAGTTTACCCTTTTTTTTGAAACAGTGTCTACAACAAAGCCGTCAGCTGACCGAACCTCCGCCCTAATGCTCACCAGCGTCACTCGAGCCACGAGTTGAGTTCATAACATTTAAAAATAATTATTTGTCGGGTTGCTATCTAGTAATTTAATTATTTATTCTATAACCTATAATCTCGAATCTAAAGCAAAACAAATCAGATACTATTAGGGAATTAATTGCGTTGTGTTCTTAGATATTTAACACAGGAAATTAAAATTTTACCTAAACGACAATCAGCATGGTGTGTGCAATGTCTGCAGGAATTAATAACCAGGAAAATTACAATTATAAACATTAGATTTATTATAATAAAATTAGATATAGCAAAAGAATTACTAGGGACCCCACCAATATCATACAATTTCGTATACACACAATACACTTAACACAATGCATTAGATTAAACAGAAAATAAATCAAATAATGTATTTTAACTTTCACACATAACTAGCACAAGCAATTTAAATAAATAATAATAATAAAAAAAAGACGATACTCTAAATTCTATCTGGTGAGTTCATACACCATAAAGAAATTTGCGCTGAACGCTCACTGAGTTTTTAATTCCATTTTAGAGTTAATCAGTATCTGTGGCTGAATGTTGAATACTTTCAAAATATAATGTTCAAAAGAAAAGATAAAATATTGTAAAGAAAAATCAAACATTCAAATGAGTACTCATCTTTTCTTGTTGTTGGTTGGAACGTTGAATCTCTCGCCTGCAAAAATCTCGTCTGCTACGGCAAATTTCAGAATAATAATACGATCATCAGTGTCAACTGTGGTTCCATACGTAGCATATTTGGAGTTTTCCTTTGCTCCTATAATGTATCAATCGCTGATCAGGCGGGATTGACTTCAAGCAGAATTCATCACCACGACGCAGCAGCTATCCTCCTTTTTTTTCCAGATTTCAATTGCTATGTCTCCATCGCCCTGTCTCAGTCAAAAAGGCCCCGATCACCCATCCACCACCGCTTATAAGCACGAGCTCTGACCACGTCATAACTGACGTCATTCCAGGCCTCGATTGGTCGAGATCCAGGTTCCATCCGGGGTGAACGGAGCCTGAGGCTACAGTCCGCACTTCATAGGGTCAGCCATCTTCTACCCTGACCGCGCCGGAAGTCAAACAACAACCCCAACCAAGAACTGAGTTTGAATGAAAATGGCGCAATTTAAAACACTTTTCTTTTCTTCTCTTTTCCTTTTCCTCTTTTTATTTTTTTTTTATT
Source organism: Caerostris darwini (assembly GCA_021605075.1). NCBI lineage: Eukaryota > Metazoa > Arthropoda > Arachnida > Araneae > Araneidae > Caerostris > Caerostris darwini. The sequence continues at coordinate 62,442 of BPLQ01007531.1, forward strand.
TTTATTATTATTATTCAGGATTTAAAAATGTTTCACACATAATTTAACAAATTGCAACCTTATGAATATTGAAATACAATGACAAAACAGAAAAAAAAGACATCATTTGCAACCAAATTTATAAACACATAATACATCAATTTAAAATTACACATTTCCCATCAGTTTCCTAATTACGTCTCATTCACTGAGTAGGTGGATGGCCACGACATATATACACATGAATAAATCAATGAATCTTGTATTCAGATTGCTATAACACATAAAATTAAATAAGAGAATTCATCTTTCCTTCAGACCTACTATAACGATTTAAATTACTGTTAAACGATTAATAAAAAATATTGATAACGATTGACGATTTGATAAATTACAGATTTAAATTACAGCTAAAAATTTTTATTCTTAGCTCATGTTTTACGAATGCATAATAATGATCCATATGATAATGGGTATGGAAAAATGACATCTTGGAAAAGAAAATATTACATGAATTTATTATTTTTGTTCTGCGTTATGAATACAAAATGGTTGCTAGAAACAGAAATGAAATACATCATCTTTAAGAATGATACAAAGTAAAGTCCATTGATGGTAATGCATCATTTCGATATCAATATTCTATTTCCAAGACGAATGTAAATTATACGGTGAATTAATTATTCATTCAGTTTATAAATTCTTTAAGAAAACAAAAAGGAATATGATTTATAAATGTTTCAATCTCTAAATATTCCATCTTTTGTCTTGTTTTAAAGCGAATGTTGTATCAAAGCAGAAATCACATTTCAAATTTTATGTACATATTTCAGTACGACATCACAAAAACGAACATTTGTGATGTAGGAATTTAGAAAAAAATGTGAATATTTGAATTATTTTGTTGCTACGAAAACATTAAAAAATTTGCAATTTCTGCAAAGTCATTACAGCTGTATTAAAAATTAAATTATAATTTTAATGAATTAAAAAATTTCTTTCTTTACATTAAGAAAAAAAGAATGATAATCCTTTATTTATATCAGTTAAACATAGTTTTGTTTTATTTCTGTGAAATGTAATTTTTTTGAGTGGGCATTTTGATCTGCAAATTTCCACTACATAAGTAGATAAGTAGCAGATTCAGCGTTACCCAGTATGTACCATGAAATGACACCTAGATTGCATTTATATTTAATGTTAAAAAATAATTGCGGACTTATTCCGTATATACATTTCCGTACTAATTAAAATTCTGCACTAATTCCGTGAATACGTTTCTATCTATATAAAGTTAATAATTGAAGCCTATACGAGAGTATAGCACTGTTGAATCTTAATAGCCATATACATCCACTTATGAATCTGAACAGCCATAGACATCCACTGATGAATCTTAATAGCCATATACATCCACTTATGAATCTTAAGAGCCATAGACATCCACTTATGAATCTTAACAGATATAGGCATCCACTGATGAATCTTAAGAGCCATAGACATCCCTGATGAGTCTTAATAGCGACTAGAATATTAATAACCCTCTTAAAACCCGCTGTTGAATTTGAACAGCCATAGACATCGAAGTTTTCGGTTTTGCAATATTTACAAATTTAGAACAAAAATAATTTAATTAATATTCTTAGCATCATATCTGCCATGATCATTTCTGTAAGATCAAATTAGCTTTCATGAATAAACTCAAATTTTTAATCACTTAAAAACAGATAATGTTAAAAAAGTAATTACATGTATACATTTTTATCCGTATAACATTAATAATTGAATCATACATGAGAATATAGCACCGTTCAATCTTAATAGCGACTAAAGTATTAATAAAAATCTTAAAAGCCACAGTTCAATTCGAATATCCATAGAAGTTGAAGTGTTCGGTTCTGCAATATATATATATATATATATATATATATATATATATATATTAATATTCTTCGTTAAATATCTACCAAGCATTTCATAATCGCCCACATAATATCTACCAAGCCCATCAATATTGCCCCCATTGCTGTAAATTCAAAATTGCTTTATGAACTACCTCCATTGTTTTAATCACTTAAAAATAAATGTTAAAAAGTAATTCCATATATACATTCCTGCCTGTATACAATTAATAATAACTGAAGCATATACGAGAGTATAGTTCTGTTGAATCGTAATTTATATCTGAAAAACTAATAAATGTTCAAACTGTTGCCGTTACGTAAGATTTACAGATAGATACAATATCGTGAATTAAGTAGATGAAATCATTCCTCATCCAGAAATGTGTCTTCCTTCAAGAAATCTGTGTTTCTCTCAAATGTGCCAGAAACTTGAGTGAAGATCACGAGCACAGCTTCTCCAAAGGGCTCAAAAACAAAAACAAAAACAACTAAACTCGCTCTCACAAGAGAAGTTTTAGAATAAAAGCAATTTAGATAATTCCGCAAGGAAGCATTAGTGCATCCATTCGGCCCTACTTTGGACTCCAAATTGCACATCAAGTGCAGCATTCTCAGAAAACTGGCCCTCGTTCCTTTTCGTAAACAGCCTCGTTTCGGAAAATTGTGAGTTAATAATTCAAAATACTACATGGACGCGAATACGAAGCAGTGAGTAAAAAGAAAAAAAAAATCTTTGGGAAAATAGTCGAGCAGAAATGGATGGCCTGCTCTGAGGATGTAACATATGCGATCCTCAAGGCCATCTAGTTTTGGCTAGAAATGTGGGCCGAAAAGAATGTACGATAAATCATCACTTAGTGTTCTTTCCTTTTTTTGGAGACTTTGAGAGATTGTAATAGAAATTGCACGATAAATGAAACAGACGCGTTTGGAAGTTTTATGTAATGGCCTCTACATAGAAAAACGGCTATGTAATACACAGAAAAACGGCTTACTCTAATTTATTTACACAGTGCTCTTACACGCAATAGGTTTTTGCTGAAAGGAACTCTGGGAAGTAAGTAAAGAGGTATTGAAAGATTGGCTGATGAATTGTGGCTTGTTGGTTAAAATATCTTTATGTATTGTAATATTTTTATTTTTTATAATTCAGATTAAATACGTTTTTTTTCTAGTTTATTTCTTTATTGTGCAGAAATATTTGGAATAGTATAATACTATTTCTTGCGAAAAATATCGGATTAACTTAAAAAGGTGTGTTAATCTATAACATGAGTGCTATTCTAATAACGTGTGTGATTGGTGATGTAAAAATAATATTTTGCAATGATAAATTAAAAATTTAAATATATCAGAAGTACAACTTAAATTTGATTTATTACGATTCATACAAATAAAAGAATATATTATGTACGATAAACAAAAAAAATATTGAATAAATTATTTTTCGCCTAAATACTTGTGATTTTGGATATTATATCTCGTAGCAGCATTTCTGATGATTTTATTCAATTAAGCCAAGATTAAAAGAATGTAAAACTAAACATTCTACCATTTACTATTATGTGTACAAGATGTACTATTACTATTATGTAGTATTACTATTATGTACTAGATGTACTATACTATGATTACTATTATGTACTAGATGTACTATACTATGATTACTATTATGTGTACTATTATGTGTGTTATGAAATATATGCTTTCCTAATGATGTAAATTCCTTGTATACGATTCAATCCATATAAAATTAATAAGCATATAAAAGAGTATATCACTACTGAATCTTAATTAATGTATAAAAATTAATAAATAATAAAACAGTTGCTTTAAAGTAAGATTAACAGACAAATACAATATCGGGAATCAAGTAGATGGTCTTAATTTCAATCCAGAAATGTGCCTTCCTTTCAGAAATTTGTGTTTCACTCAAATGCACTAGAAACTGAGCAAAATGTACTAAAAACTGCTTCTCTAAAGGACTCAAAAACAAAAACTATCCTGACTATCCTGACTAAACTCGCTGTCACAAGCGAAGTTTTAGAATAAAAGCAATTTAGAAAATTCCGCAAGGAAACATTAGCGCATCTCTTCGGTCCTACTTTGGACTACAAATTGCACTTCAAGTACAGCATTTTCGGAAAACTGGCCCTCGTTCCTTTTCTGAAGCAGCCTCTTTTCCGAAAATTGTGAGTTACTAATTCAAAATACATGGACGCGAATACGAATCAGTGAGGAAAAAAATCTTTGGGAAAATAGACGAGGCAGAAATGGGTGGCCTGCACTGAGGATGTAGCGTATGCGATCCACAAGGCCATCTAGTTTTGCCAGAAATGTGGGCCAAAAGGACTGCAAGATAAATCATCACTTAGTGTTCTTTCCTTTTTTTGGAGACTTGGAGAGATTGTAATATAAATTGCACGATAAATGAAACAGACGCACATGGAAGTTTTATGTAATGGCCTCTTCTGTTTATAAATGAGACAGCAGAAGATGTAACATAAATACAGAGAAAGCATGTTTAGTCAAATTTTTTTACACAGTGCTTTAGAAAGTAATTTTACAGGCAATATGTTTTTGCTGAAAGGAATTCCATGAAATAAGTAACGAGGTATTTAAATATTGACTGATTAATAGTGGCTTGTTGGTTAAAATATCTTTATGTATAATAAGGGTTATTTTTATAATTCATATTAAATTTTTTTTTTCTATTTTAGTTCTTTATCGTACAATAATACTTAAGATAGGGCATGATGGCCGGGTGATTTTTGGTGTCCGGTTCCTCAGGTTTCAGATTCGAGTCATAGCATTGTCACGATGTTTGCAGAGATTCAGAATCCACTTTAAACAATAACTCCCGGTCTAGTAATATGCGTCTCCTGGTCTAATATGCGTAGGGCTAACAATTCTACAACGTATTTTCTACACAGTATATGCTCTAATGTATTCAAAAAATTTCACAAAAGTAATATTTTGAAAGGACTACTTTTATTCATATATATATATTTATATAATGCTATGAATTATTCTTTAAATATTTTAATGTTTCACCACGATTGCACAAATCTGTTAAAAACATTTTTTATATTCAAAAAAGCTACAAAAAGAAAAATCTATTCTGAAAGATTTTTGGTCATAAATATATCAAAATATTTATTTTATTGCAAATATTTCTGTTTATTTCATGAGTGCTTTTTTTCTGCAGTAACTAGCAGTGTCTCACTATTGCATTTCTGAATAGTCCGTCATTGGAAGATGTTTATTAAATTATGATTTCCAACAAAACAGAATATTGGTAAGAGTTACGATATGCCTAACTCGTGATTCAGTGGCAGCAATCCGCTGGCAGCTTTGTTGTAGACACTGTTTCAAAACACGAGGAGACTCGAGGGCGCTTGTGATGTTTAGCCTCTTGCCTCGTGAATAGGACTACCTGGTGGAAGCTTTCCGCGTTTACTCCCATACAATACGCAAATGTTTTGTAGTTACCCCTAAAAGTCCTGCCGGAAGGCACTGCCCTCTTTCTTCAACGACACGGAGCCCAGTCTGATTTCTACGTACGGGTGCTCCATCACAACACAAGCTTCCCCCCCTCCAGTCCTTCATTGTTACTTCAATGGGTTCTTGGATTTTGGTTCTAGTTGTTGATGTCGATCAAGAGGGATGCGAAACAAAAAGAGTTGTGATTTGACTGTCAAACTTTATCAGATTTTATCTTTAAAAATATTAATAAATTATGCATTTATAGAAATGGATTCACACATAAATAAAATTAAAAGATTAAAACATAATTAAAAAATTTGTTTAATTAACAAATTTAAATTTTTGTTCATAGTTCAATGTTTGATATTTGTTTAATTGCACATCTTGAAAACAAAAGACAAAATGTAATTTCTTAAAATTAGCAAATAGCATACTTATCTTAATTAGTGAAATAAATATATGTTATTTTAAAAATTTAAAAGCTATAACATATAATATTAAGTAATTTAATGCAATTTATTTTTTAATATACCCATAAATCTCTGCAAAAATAATGTATTCTAATATTGGGGTGTCATTTAAATAATTGCGCTATTTAGTTTAATTTGATTCAGAACATAAAATTGCCTAAATAGAGAAATTACTTATTTAATGGAATGGAACGTTTTTTTTTTATTCTATGTAATTAGTTTACTGAAATAAGTATTAAAATTGCGAAGTACTAATTCTAAGTTCTTAAAGTATTTTCTTATACTTAGGAATTTATATCAGTAGGGTTTTCCAGTTTTTTTCAGTAGCAAAAAAAATTGAATTTTGGAAGATAACTTGTTGCGTGTCATTTTTAGATAAAGAGTATCCTGGGTGGTTCTTTTTGGAACATTTTTTTCCGAGCACTGAAAGGTCTGGGGGTCATTCTTAAAGCTAACTTTATCTCTTCTACTAAATCCAAGGCTTAAATAATCCAAAGCTCTTCCAAGAGCTATTATGAATAAAAAATGGCTTCCTTTGCTTCTAGTATAGAAAGAGATGAGTTACAAATTCAAGTTAAGCCTTAAACTATTTGCCGCCTTTTATACATCATGATAAATTTTTTTTTTAATTATTTTTGCCAATTACAACTATTTAACAACTATTCTCCTTGAAAAGCAACTAATATTTCATTGCCATAATTTTTTTTCCAGTGACAAAAATTAAATAATTTTTTTTTATGTTTTTTTAACCAAATTTTTTACCGAACACTTTTTTTAACTTTTTTTTTTTTTTTTTTTTTTTTGCTATTATAGAATATCAACTATTTTTTTTTAAATACATGCATTGTTCATGTTTAATTACTTTTTATTATAAAACCCCGCATTTAATTTTAATTAAATTAGTTTAAAAGACATTCATAATGGTGTTGTTATTATATAAGTATTTTTTTTTTGTTTTAAATATATAAATTAACATTTTTTTACACACTTTAGACTATATTAAATATGAAAATTACACATTAGATATATATTAAATAGAAAAATTGCACATTAGATAAATATTAAATATATCAACTACTGCATTAGATTCTACTTTATAGCTTTTTAAATTTTATTGGTTTCCTAAATGTTTTGTTTTACAATTTCAAATATAGTTGTAATAAATAAAATAAAAAATAACTTTATTTCACATTTCAAAAAAGTTTCTTCTTTTTAATAAAGTTGTTCTTTGAACTATGTTTGGAGCAACAATTAATTTGAAAGAAATTCTAATAATCATGATGATTAAATTTACATGATTTATATATATTTTTTATGTTATAAAGCAATGAAAATATTACAAGAAAATTATATTTTTATATAAGTGAATTCAAATGATAATATCAAATACTCTTACAATTTTCTTGAAATTTTGAATTGTTAAATTATTTAACTAGATTGATTATGTTGATTAGATTTATTTAATTCAATTTTAGAATCGTATTCACACAGAAATACTTATATTAATGCCTATAGTATATTATATTAATTTTAAAGTAAATTAAAAATATATTTAAAAAAATTACAATTATGAAAATTGAAATTCTAATTTAAGCAAAAATTAATTAATTAATTAGTAAATTGTGCAAAAAGTGAAATTATGCAATTATGCAAAAAATGAAATTATAAAATTGCAATCTCAATTTTCTTGCAATTAAAATTTAACATTTTAATTACAAGTAAATTTCTAAAGGTAATTAAAAACCATAACTGAAATGATCCCTTCCCATTTTGCCAAGTCATACCAAATTAATAAATCAACTAATTAAATAACCAGGCCAATGAATATTTAATCAAAGTATTTAATTAAAAAAATTAAATAATGTCAATTTTTTCAAGTTACTAAGCTACACACTAGATGAAAGAATAGAGAAAGCAGCATCAAAAATTAGATTGCTAATTGTTATATTGTTTAATTTACGCTGTTACGTTATATATATTCAGACAACGCCATACTTTATAACCTTTATCTAATGTTCGTAATAAATTTCCCTCTGACATTAACTTTGGAAGCCTTTATCAAACTACTCGCAATTTTATGAATTAATTTGCTAACCTAATAAAATGTTGTATCACAATATATCTCCTTTAACATGTGTTGCATATTATACATCCTGACATCGTTGTTCTTTCAATTAGCGAACAAAACTTGTTACTATCCCTCATTTTCGTGCAACGCCATGTTTAAAAAGAGTAACATCCTACGAAGCTTGTTCTTGGCCAAGAATCAATGCTAATATTTGATAAGCTCCAGAAAAACTTTTTTGTCAAGTTCTCCAGTTCAAATATATTCATAATTAAGCTAAAGAAAAAGTTCTAGTTAATTAAACAATGAATTTTTCAGACATTTCAATAAGCAAAAATAAAATGTGAGATACAACAGGAACATTTTTGTAAATTAACATTGAGTATATTAAAAATTATAGCAATTATTATGAAGACATTTGCTGTGATTATCTGAATACAACCTTTCATTTCACAGAAAATCCTGTTCATAATTAATTTTAAAATGTACAGTACTTGGTTATATGTATTAAATAATGCAGTTCAATAATAAATTAATTGCCTTGCACAACATAATTGCTATAATAAAAAATTAACAAAAAAAAATGGTGCGATTTCCTTAGTCTTTTTTAAATGAGCCTTATTTCAATGAACTTTAATTTAACTTAATTTCTAATTGTCTTCACAGAATCTTTGAATTAAACCGTGTTTTTCAACTCAACTGAATTCTGAATGTTAGTCTACAGAATGTTTATCTTATTTGCAATTAATTAGCATGTGTGTTGAAATGCAACCATACCTAACTAAAAATTTAATTTATTAATACAAAAAAAAGACATATAGTTAAATGGCGTGGGACATCAATGTAATAAGAAATTCAATTTTTAATGTAATATATATTCAGAATTTTATGTCTACATTGGATGTGTTATGTATAATCAGGATTTTGTACACTGTTCATTAAAAAATTTTTATTTGGTTCTAGCTAAATTGAAGATAACGTTGTTGTAAACAAATCACAATATTTTAAGTTTTAAAATTGAAAAGTGGGAACTCCTTGCTAATCAAAGTAATTATTAGTCTGAAATTCAGGATAATTAAAGTTTGTATTCATAAATTTTGTTAATTTTTTTTCATTGATGCTAGCTTGTTGGAAATATGACATTTAACTTACTAATATGTATTATATAAAATACCTCACGTAACAGACGATGATATTATACATCAAGTTATTGTTCTGCTTACAAATATCCAACCACTTCGCCTAAAATTCCAGAATATTTAATTTAAAATCAGTAATACACAAAGCTTAACATTGATTCTAAATCAATACTAATATTTTACAACCTGAAGAAAAAAAAATTCCGATAAATTTTCCTGTTTAAAGATGTGTTTGTAAATAATTTTATCAAGTGTAGTTAATTATTAAATGTTTACTTTTAAACTTTCTAATACGTGATTCACTATTGGAATAAAATATAATTCAACTAAACATTTGGTAAAGTTTAATTAAATTAATTAATTGAAAATGAATTTTTATAAAGTTTAATTATTTAGAATAAAAGTATTATATTTAAAAACATATATCATTTGCAACACATAAATAACAAAAAAAAATTTACAAATTGAAAATAATATTAGTAAAACATTTTGTATAATTCTATAAATAAAGCCTTCGTGGTTTTTACTTTGAATTACTTAGTTTTCAATATATTAACTCTTTCTCAGCAACGTAAATTGAGGTTAACTTTCTCATCCTTATCTCAGCATACGTCACTTATTATGCATAACATGCTATACATCATCCCATTGTTCTACTTTTCAATTACCCAACTCAGTTTGCTCCTTTGATCTAAATCCGAGAATAACGTTTTTAAAAAACAGCAATATCCAACAAATCTTGGCCTTGGCTCAAAATCAATGCTAATATTAAACAAGTTCCAAGCACACACTTTTTTTGGTGCCAAATTCTATGGTTCAGAGATATGTTTGCAATTAATATTAATGCATCAAAGATGCCTCTTCAGTTCTCAGAGTTGGAGGCAAAGATAAACACACGTAAAAAAAATGGGAAATGCGTATAGAAAAGAGAAGTGTCGAAAAGGAAAGTAAAAAATAAACAAACACCGCCTCCCAAAATGGATTTTATGATCGATGGTACCACTCATCGTTAAGTGACGTTTGACAGTCCCAGCCTTTTTCCCCGATGCTCAAGAACTATCGATCATTGCATTCCTTTTTTCGTATTTATGTTGCCTTCCTTTCCGCTCACTGAGACGAGACATAGATATTGGAATGGTCGTTTACTCTCAACTTCTATTAATACCTCCACTAGATGGGTACCAAAATAAAGATGCCTACCTGATGATAAAAAATAAGATACTGTTTGTTCTTCCTCTGGATAAAAGGATGGCACTGACTGTGGAGGTTTCTTTCTTTTTTGTTATTAATCCATATATCTGTGCATTGTATCTTCCCGGAGACATACAAATGATATTAGGCACATTGAAAGGAATAGCATTCGTATAGAATGCCTTATGGATGGTAACGATTTGGGAGATAGAAGAGATAGATATGTATATAGACAGATGGCAGAAATAGCTGTAATAGTTATTATCTATCAAGATCAAATCACATATTAATGTACATATTTCTACCATTGATTTTTACAACAAGAAACTTCACTTTGTTAATATTTTATTCTTTGTAATTTGATTTAATTTGAAACAGTTATAAACATAACTTGAATGATAAAAGTAGTAAGAGAAATAAGTGATTTAGTATACAGTATATTTTACGTTTAAAAATGCATTATAAAAGCAGAAATTTATAATCGTAAAAATGGAAATTTAAATATTTTATATCATGTTCTTCGCAGGAAAAGTATCTTGATATATTAACAAGTGTAATTCCTTTTTCACTCTTAGGTTGATTTAAGTTGATTAGAATTGATTTAGGTTGATTTAAGTTATTTAGGTTGATTTAAGTTGATTAGAGTTGATTTAGGTTGATTTAAATTATTTAGGTGGATTTAAAAATGTATTGTAAAAAAATTAATTTATAATCGTAGAAATGGAAAATTAAATATTTTATATGATGCTCATCGCAGAAAAAGTATCTTGATATATTCAACAATGTGTATAATTGCTTTTTTACTCTTAGGTTGATTTATGTTGATCAGGGTAGATTTAGGTTAAATAGAATTATTGACGATTACATTCCTTTTTCGTATTTATGTTGACTTCCTTTCAGCTCACTGAGACGCGACATAGATATTGGAATAGTCGTTTACTCTCAACTTCTATTAATACCTCCACTAGATGGGTACCAAAATAAAATATGCCTACCTGATGATAAAAATCAAATACAAGAAGAGATACTGTTGTTCTTCCTCTGGATAAAAGGATGGCGCTGACTATGGAGGCTTATTTCTTTTTGTTATTAATCCATATGTCTGCGCATTGTGTCTTCCCGGAGACATACAAAGGCAATAATGGGCACAAAAACCAGATATTAAACAAAAGAATAGCCTTCGCATAGAATGCCTTATGGATGGTAACGATTTGGAAGATAGAAGAGATAGAGACGTATTATAGACAGATGACAGAAATAGCTGTAATAGTTACAATTAATCAAGATCAAATCAGATATCAATGTTGATATTATTGCCACTGGTGTTTTACAGTCAGAAGCTTCTCATTGTTAATATTTTATTCTTTGTAATTCGGTTTAATTTGAAACAATTATAAACATAATTTAAATTAAAAGCAATAAGACAAATGATGTAGTACAGAGTATATTTAACATTTAACATTATACAATTTAAAATTGTACTTTTTCATTATAAAAAGAGAAATTTATAGTTGTGAAAATGGCGTAAATTGCACTCCTACTGGGAAACGTTTTGTCTAAAGACTCTCATCCCGAGAGAAAGGACACTATCACATGGAGAGGAATTATCTTTCGCACACCTTGCGCATACCTGAGTATCAGGTTTTGGGCTTAGAAGTGGAATCCTTCCACGAATCTGTAATTACACGTCTTTGAATGTGTTACATAGTGTCTCTCATTAAATGTACGTATGTAGTGTTTGTGCGTGTTTCAATAAAGCTGTGAGTTCTCAAACCTTGTTCTCATCTCAGTCCAACCACACCCAGTTACAACTCAGTTGCTCAACCTGCACACTACAATATTTTCATGTCATACATGTTCTTCGCAGATAAAGTATCTTGATAAATCCAACAAGTTGTAGAGTTGCTTTTTCTCTGTTAGGTTCAATACGTATTAAAAATTCAACTTAAAACCATTTTTTAAATATTTTTTTAAAATTTCTTTTAGTCAAAAATCTTTCATATCTTTCATATGTTAATATGAGAACAAATAAGAGGATCTTAGAAAAATATATGCATAGTATATTTTTAAACTATAGTACTGAATTTCTGACCTGCATATAAATAAGGCTATGTTGTATAATGATATTCAAAGAAATTCTGACAAAAATGTATTCTTTACAGCATATATTGTTTATTTAATTATTTAAACTTTTCTATCGGACTGCTTGTAGTTTCCAATACACGAATCATTCTTTTTCACACACAACTATAAGAAACTTCAGTTTTCAATATTTTAGAAATCAAAACAACAAAAATTTCTAGACATTTTTTTAATATCATGAGATTTCGTATTCTTTAAGCAAACAATAACGTATAAGCATGTTTTCTTTCTGCAAAGTTTCATATCTGTGCTTTGTACCTTATATTATATTATGTCTGTGCATGCTTTCTTTTTGTAGGTTTTTATATCTGTGCACTGTACCTTTCCAGAGACATACAATGGTAATAATGGAGCTTATTATTTTTTTTAAATTGTTTTATTTAGGAATCTGTCCAAATATTGCTTTTAGCCTTATTTCTTCTTTATTTTCTACCATTTTTTTTTTCTTCGTGCTTATTTGTCATCTTTTTTTTTTTATTCTGACAATTAGTTTTGAATTTAAAAGAAGGCATCTTTTGTTGTTGCTTTTTCTTGGCAACTGTTGTTCTTTTCTTATATTTTAGTTTTTATATCACGATATTTTAAAATTCGAAATTTTATTATGTTTTATTCATAAGAGATATAGCGTTGATTTATTCAAATATTTATCTTATTTTATTATTATTTCGAGTTTCGCGTTAATTTTTGCTACGTGTTTATATATGATATACATAACTATAAATACGATACTACATGTTTATATATGATTTCATTGTTTTGAATCTTCTTTTGTTTTTGTATTGGCCAAAACCTTCTTTATATTATTTTAACTACATTAAACCTTTTTTATAATTTAAAATTCGAAATTTTATTATGTTTTATTCATAAGAGATATAGGGTTGATTTATTCAAATATTTATCTTATTTTATTATTATTTCGATATTTTTTCGCGAAATTTTTTGTGTTAATTCTTGCTACGTGTTTATATATGATATACATGACTATAAATACGATACTACATTGCTTTATATATGATTTCATTGTTTTGAATCTTCCTTTGTTTTTGTATTGGCCAAAACCTTCTTTATATTATTTTAACTACATTAAACCTTTTTTTATAATTTAAAATTCGAAATTTTATTGTCATTATTTATGCTATACATTATATTGACTTGTCCAAATATAAATCTTCTTTTACTATTATTTCAAGTTTCGTGTTATTTTTTTGCTGCATGTTTATATATGATATGCGTCAAGGATAATACTCATTTTTTAATCTTCTTTATTTTTTGTATTGACCAAAACCTTCTTTATATTCCTTCAACTTCATTAAACCTTCTTTATATTTTAAAATTCGAAATTTTGTTGTGTTTTATCTATGCGATACATTGTTTTGATTTATCCAGATATTTAACTTCTTTTACTGTTATTTCAAGTTTCGTGTTATTATTATTATTTTTTGCTACATTGCTTCATATTTACTTCATACATATGCTTGCATACATATTTATATACAGTATGCATGAAGGAAAATATTCTTTCTTAAGTTTCCTTTTTTTTGTATTGACCAAAACCTTCTTTATACCCCTTCAACTTCATTAAACCTTCTTTATATTTTAAAATTTGAAATTTTATTACGTTTTATTTATACGATACATTGTATTGACTTATTCAAATAATTATCTTCTTTTACTATTATTTCAAGTTTCGTGTTATTTTTTGCTATATGTTTATATATGATAAAAATATATAGTAAAAAATAACGCGAAATGACATAGCACGAAGGTAAATACTAATATTTTTTAATTTTCCTTTTCTTTGTATTGACCAAAATCTTTTTATTTTTACATTTTTTTCTAATTTGTTATAGCTATTAACAATGAGTTCGGTCAAATTAACTTTTCGTTCAGTTGAAACCTTATAGATATTATTGTTTAACTTATTATATATAGGTTAATTACAAAATTATTTTATTTGTCATTTACATGTTAATTTTTACAATCAATAATGGCATACTAGCTTTAAGAGACAATTATTTAATTTAGGTACTGAAGTAATATTTCATTTTAAAATTGTTTGATGTCATTAAATCATTTATAGTAATATAATTTTAATGCATTATAAATTAAAATAAATTAATTGAAACATTTAAAATAAAAAAAAAAAACTAAATAGCATAACAGAAAAAAAAAATTTCAAAGCATAAAATGAAACATTAAGGCCCTAAAACAGATTTTTAATTAAAATATTGAAACACAAAAATTAGTAAAATTAGTTGCCATTTCCTTATGCAATTCAATTAATGATGCTAATTTGTTATTCAATGAATTTTTAATGAATTTTTTCATGTTTTTTATGAATATTTGAAAATGGTATAATGCAATTCTAATTAAAATAAGTAATTTGTTATTTAAAATAAATGAGATATATTTGTAACAATTAAAATTAGCTGTAGATGCTGTAGTAGTTGAAGATGTTTTTTTAATTAATAATAAATAAATATTCCCATAAGAGATTTTATTCTCATATTTAGCAGATTTAATTTTTTAATTCATCTGTTGTTGTTTTTTTTAATTTGGCTATTTCTTAATTTATTACTATAAGGGAATTATATCAACAATTTAAATTCCCAATTCACATGTATTTTCATTGATTGAAAATGATTCCCAATTACAAAATTTTATTTTAAACGTTAAATTATATATAATAAACTTTTTTAGTAGTTTAATAATAATTTAATGACAGAATTTTATGCAATTAAATATGCCTCATTTAATCAATAAAAATAATTCTTAACTTAAAATCCTTTAACTTATTTATTAACTGTTAATATTTTATTAATATTGCATACCAATTTTCCTTGTACATATGAAAATATGTTGGGGTACTAAAATCCTTTTTTAATGAGAACTTTGTTGCAAATTTATTAAATATTGCATAATTCAAGTAATGAGAAATCATCTTTCAAAGACAAATTTTTTAGATATAAATATATAAATACAGTTGTTTGTTTTTATCTCGTGTGAAATAAGTACACTTTTGAAGAACAGTTAATATACCTTGCTTGCAGAATACAGAATATATTACACAGAATATTTTTTGAATTATTTTTACAAAATATATTTTGCTTGAATTGTAAATATAGTTGCCTTACTTTATACGATCCAGCAGCCTTGTGTATACAAAAGTCCGTAAATAATGCAGATTGGAAACTACATCCTTTTTTTTAGTAATTGGAGATCGATATACCAATTCCTTCGGGTGTCCTTATAGAAAAAATGTACAGAGAGAAAAACGTGAACTGGTAATCGTAATGTCCATGAAGAATGTAGATGAGAAACTATGTCTTTTTTTAGTAACTGTAACTCTATATACCATTTCCTTCAGGTGTCCTTATAAAAAAAGTACATAGAATTGAACGTGAAGTCGTGATCGTAGTGTCCATGAAGAATGCAGACGAGAAGACAGGTATTTTTCTTAGTAACTGGGGATCGATATGCCAAGTCCTTCCGATATATTTTCATAGGAAAAAGCACATAGCGAGGAACGTGAATTGACGATTATAGTGTCCACCTAACGATCTTTCTCAGTTGGATCCAATGCTCTGAGTATTCTGCATCCAACTAACACGTTCAGAAAAGCTAAAATGCAATCATGCTGAACCATAGACCATGATTTGCTGATATATGTATACTCCTGTCTACATGGAGAAATTCCAAGCATTAATGTCTCATGAGTCGTTGAAGAAATAGATAGGGTCTAACAAGGCAATTAACCAGTATTCCAGTCCATGCAGCTTAGACAAGAGGACCTAGTGTCTTTGACAGCGGATTGAATTCATGCTCTATGAAAAGAAAGAATCGGCGCCGGTAATGAAGTTTGAATGCAGACCACACAAGATTGGTTTGACTGTTGAACAGACTTTGTCATATTAAACATGCTTTATATTTCCACAGGATATGTGCAATGAAAGAATTATTTTCTATGTTGCAATAGCCATTTGCAAAAGTGGATTCACTGGTGAAAGTTACCAAGAAGTATCCACTTCATTGTTATAAAACAAAATGGATAAAACCTTTCTTTGCACGCATTGCATGTGTGATCAATTAGGTATTTGTTTCAACTAGTCGCATTATTACATCCTCCTGTTTTGCTGTAAATCTTTCATGATATCTTCCAGCCCTACATCACGTCAATTATCTGTAGGATAAACCATTCCTGCTTTTCTTACTCATCCAACCTGCAGATGACAATGCGACGGATAGATTCATACTTCTTCGTAATTTATAGTACATTATCTCGACACTAACTATAGATAAAGAACATATCTCAGGATACACGAGTGCAATAACTATCACGATGAGGTGATTGCAATAGTTTCAAATTACAGCTGTTGATTTGTATAACAAAAATCACTTATTGTCTCTAAATTGCTTCTCTTCAGCAGGCTTAAGAGTACAATTTTATTCTTTTTATTTTCTTAAATCTTTTGTTTTTCTTTATTCTACAGGATTCTATTAAATCTTATTTTCCGTGCAATGATATGACGTCACATCCTTTTTCTCACACCATTTTCAAACTTTAGGAATCGTAGAGATATGGTTCCTTTGGCAATTTTTAAGAGTTCTGAGTAAATATTCTCGCTTTGTGGTTATGCTGTATTGTTCGAACACACTGTATATATGAATACATACATAGAATGATTAAAAAATACATTTCAAAAGTAATATTGATAAAAAAAATCTATTAGTCCAAGAAGCCTGCAGATTTAGATTTTGTATCTCCTAAGACCGCTCCAAAGACAATCAATGTAAACGTTAGCTAAATTAACTCCATTACTTTAAGTACCGTGTACCTGTGGAGATCCAAAGTGCATGAAAACGGTCTTGTATGTGTTTCAGCAGTTTAGGAAAACAAAAGCACATAGAAATTCATATTGCCATGTACATAGTATTGTGCAAATTTTAAAGTACGGGGAACTACGTTTCTCAAATAACAAGGTGCCAATTGTGAACGTTAAAGTAAATCCACAGCATAAATGGCCTTTTCCGACTTGGAAGGGGGACTTTGGAGAGGGGATTACCAGACTTGAGACCATCCCCATGCCCATAAAAAAATGTATGCATTTCGAACTTAAGGCATTTTAATATGGTGCAAGCGAATTCCACCATAGTGTAAGCCAAATCCCTGTTTAACCAAATTTGTGGTCGTCAAGATATTGCTTTAAGAGCACATCGAGATTTAGTAGAATTTTCAATGCAAAATGCATCGATTGCAAATGAATGGAATTTTCAAGCTCTATGAAAAGAAAGAATCTACAACGGTAATAAAAGTTTAATAAATCATTTTCAACCATCTTACAAATGTGCTACTTATATTAGGAATATAAGTAGCACACAGCTGTCTAAGTGTTTGCCAGTTGCATTAGGAAAAAAAATATTAGGAATATTCAAAATCAAATAATAACTGCTATTAATAAACTAATACTACGACAGATAGTGCAAATCATAAATTCCTCCAAATGTTTTTGTATATTAGCCTATGAAACATGTGATATATTTACAACTATCCATTCATTTTCTAAATGATAAAAAAATACACAATGAATTAAAAATTTTTACAGTTCTTACCTGTTTCAAAAACAACAAATATTTTTAGAATGCGATAAGTAAATTTCTTGAATTATCTTTAAAATTACTTGAAAATTATAAATTTTTATATTATTTTCCATTTTTATAGCAGCCATAAGTGGATAATTTAATGAATTGCAAACAATCGTTTCAAAGTATATCATAGAGCACTCTATGTATATTGCTCATTCCACAGTTTGAAATTGTCAATTGAAAATGCTATAAGAGGGAAAGCATTGAGCAAAATTAATAAAAATTTATAATTATTTTCACTTTTTAAAAGAGAAATAAATAACCATTTTCTCAATATAACAACAAAAATAAATCACTAATTTTAAAATAGAAATAAATTCAAGAAAATTAATGAAATATGATTTGCAATCTTCATTTATTTCTAAGTTCGGTTTGCGAACTAAAAAGAATAATAACATGAATCTGGCATTTATTCACCATTAAATATGAATCACAAAAATTGAAGTTTGCATAATCAAAGATAAAGAATTTAGTTCAAACAAATTATATGTAAGTACATTTATAAAATTAAAAAAATGGGTTTTTTTCATTGTGGAAATGTTTCAAAAAAACAAAAGAAAGAAAGTAAATATTTGTTTCTCCTCCCTTTACCATAAGAATTTACTGGCCATATAAATATTTTTAAAACCCTAGCTTTCTAAATATTTCAAAGCTTTGATTTTATTTTCAATTTTGAATAAGACAGGTATGCTCGAATAAATTCAGTTTCCAGAAATAAATAAAGACAGAAAAAATTGCCTTTGAACTGAAAGAAAATTCTCGCTTCGGTTACAAATTTAAATCGCAAATCTCATCAGCTATTTAACCCTTGAATGCCTTCTAAATTCAAATCTTGCAAACAAGGCTATTTTTTTTCATTATGTTTTTACCCCTTTTTTGTAGTTCTGTCTTTTTACATTTTGACAAAAAACATTTGTACAATTATTCTTACATTGTCTGCCTCTTTTGTCAAGTTTTTTTTAACTTTTATTCAATTTCTGAGAGTGATTTTTTTTTTTTCTGTTACTGTTTTATTTTATTTTTTAGAAATTTAGCGACTCGTAAATGGTTTCATTATTTTTCTTCTCTAGTCTCTTACAAAACTATTGTATAAACGCCATTACTATAACTATAATCACCTACCTTCCTTTTGAAGCAACCATTTCTAAACAAAATATAATTATTGTTTTACCTTATTATGGTGCTTATAGGCACTATGTTAGATGAATAAAAAATAACTCAAAAATTCTATTCAGTTTTTATTCGTTTAAAAAATGTTAGTGTCCTGGAATAAAAGGAATGTTATTTTCTTTTTTATTTCATGTAGTGTAAGGGAAACTACATGGTAGTCTTCGAGTACAGCATCGGTGCTTAGAAAAACTGCATTAGATGATTAAAAAATAATTTTAAAATTCTTTTCAGTATTTATTTGTTTAGAAATTCTTACAGTATTGGAAAAAAAGCAATATTATTTTCAATTTTATTTAATATAGAGGAGGGGAAATGATAGGGCAGTCTTCGAGGTCAGCATCGGTGCTTAGAGGGATTCAGCATAAGGTGCTCAGAGGAACTTCATTAGATGAATAAAAAATAACTCAAAAATTCTATTCAGTATTTATTTATTTAGAAATTTTTATTGTATTAGAATAAAAGCAATATTATTTTCGTTTTTAGTTAACATAGTGTGGAAGAAAAGATATGATAGTCTTCGAGTTTAGCATAGGTGCTTAGAGGAACTACATTAGATCATAAAAAAATAACTCAAAAATTCTTTTTATTTATTTATTCTTTTAGAAGGTTTTAATGCATTGGAATACATTGATAGATTGAAATAGCCACGACATTATCGCTATATTTTTTACTTTCATTTCTAACAAGCATTTTTTATTAAATTTGTAAATGATTTTTTTAAGGATAATTGAAAAATAAACTTTAAAATAATGCATTTTATATAGTTAGTTTAGCACTGAAGGTTGGGAAAGTTTAGACTAGAACCGGAAGACAATGTTCTCATATTTACATTACACATGAAAATGGTAAATCAGTAGGCAGGAAAATCTTTCTATTAGAGAGGAGATTGCTGCTTTACCTGAGAATGTTTTTCTTTAATATTTCCCATTAGGTGCGAAAAAAAATTAAGGTAAGAATAGTACTGTTTGTAAGTCAAAATGTGTCTATGACTTTATTTATATAAGTCCCAAAAACCTGACACTATGCAAATCATTTTATGATGACAACTTCATACAGTAAAAAATACAGAAAAATACCCTTCGAAACCATTGTTTTTATTTGCTCGTAGTGGAAAAAAAACGCTTTCAGCGAAAAAACGTGAATCCATTTACATAATATGCCACTCAGCGCAAAGATAAAACATTCTTTCTGTGAAACATTGGAATCGAATCAAAATGTGCAGTGTTCATGAAATCCCACAGGGTCCCATAAAATATCGCATGCAGCCGGAATTCAGATACATAGCTGCAAATAATATTTTCATAGAAATTTCCAGATACACGGCCTATCTGCCTCTCCTGAATAATTTTAAAGTCAAATATATTCCCTGGAAGAACTGAGGACCACCTTTTGAGTAGTCAATGAGGATATTTTATTCTTCGGCTCGGCATTTGAAGCCAAAAATCCGTTAGAAGAAAATTTTCTATTCGAATATTATCGCTATTTTTATTTCGGCCTGTCTCTGGCATGGCCCTGCCAACAACAATAGTTTTGTCGAAGGCTTAGAGGAATGCGAAAAAAAGAAAAATTCTATCAAACTTCTTATATTTGACTTTTACGGTGTGTCTTGGAGAAATCGAATTACCCCGCCCAACATTCTAATATTTGTTTTTAAGTGACGGAAAGTTTGTGTTAGTGAGAGTGGTGAAATTGAAATTGCTCTAGGTACTTGTCGTCGGCGGATGCATTAGGATTGGATTATTTTTAAAAAGATTTATTTTTATTTATCGTGTTGTGATTTCGGGGAAGTGTTTTTAAAAGGTTCTTCAGAATAGCGTTGTGTTTTTAAAAGTACGTTATTGCGTCTATTGATTAAAGGTGTTCTCAGATTTATTTCCGCATATTTTACAATAACAGAATGCTGTAGTTCTGTAACGCGAAAATTTTGAAAATTTTATTTGTCTTGAAATTTTTGCTATAGATTAAAAGGCAATTTAAAACCTATAAAAATGTAGTTGAGAGGATAACCGCTTTAAATCATATGTCCCGAACTAATACGCTGATCGTTGTTTGGGAATTGTTACTCCCGTCCGTAGTATATCTCAAGCTACACGTACCCCTGGGCAGTGCTAAATGAGTAACAGCGCTGCAGTGCTTGCTTATGGCATACTTATATCTCTGTAGTGCCAGCTGCATTAAAAAAATAATTATATGTTTAGAACAAAAATATTTCAGGTAAAATTCTTAGTGTAACAACTACCAAACCATTCAAAACCATTTCTGTATGATTAAAATAATTTATGAAATACTTCCATTTTTTTAATCATTTAATGAATAGAGAATGTTAAAAAAGTTATTATATATATACATTCCTATCTATATACTATAAAACTAATAAATGAAGCATATAGAGTGTAGAACTGTTAAATCTTAATTTATATCTCGAAATATCATGAATCTTAAAACTGTTGCCTTTAAGCAAGATCAAGAGACGGATACAATATCGCGAATCAAGTAGATAGAATCATTCTCCATCCAGAAACTTGTCTTCCTATAAGAAATCTGTGTTTCACTCAAATGTACTAGAAACTGAGGGAAGACCTCGAGCTCCGCTTCTTTAAAGGGCTCAAAAAAAAAAACAATTCCAACTAAACTCGTTCTCACAAGCGAAATTTTAGAATAAAAGCAATTTTGAAAAATTCTGCATGGAAGCATTAGCGCATCTATTCGGCCCTACATTGGACTCCAAATTGCACTTCAAGTGCAGAATTTTCGAATACGAAGCAGTGAGTAAAAAAGAAAAAAATCTTTGGGAAAATAATCGAGCCAGTAATGGGTGGCCTGCTCTGATGATGTAACGTATGCGATCCACAAGTCCATCTAGTTTTGCCACTGGCCCTCGTTCCTTTTCGGAAACAGCCTCGTTTCCGAAAATTGTGAGTTAATAATTCAAAATACATGGACGCGAATACGAAGCAGTGAGTAAAAAAGAAGAAAATCATTGGTAAAATAGTCCAGCCAGAAATGGGTGGCTTGCTCGGAGGATATAATGTATGCGATCCAGAAGGCCATCTAGTTTTGGCCAGAAATGTGGGTCAAAAAAATATAAGATAAATCATCACTTAGTGTTCTTTCCTTTTTTGGAGAGATTGTAATAGAAATTGCACGACAAATGAAACAGACGAGCTTGGAAGTTTTATGTAATGGCCTCTTCTATTTATAATTGAGACAGCAGAAGATGTAACATAAATACACAGAAAAAGCAGCTTACTCTAATTTATTTGAATAGTGCTTTAGAAAGTGATTTTACAGGCAATATGTTTTTGCTGAAAGGAGCTCCAGGAAATGAGTAACGAGATATTAAAATATTGACTAAATGACTTGGGGTTTGTTTGTTAAAATCTCTTTAGATATTGGAAGGTTTATATATTTTATAATTCAGATTAATTTTTTCCCTACGTTAGTTCTTTATTGAGCAGTAATACATAGGATAGAGCCTGATGGCAGATTGACTACTGATACTCTTTGTACTTTGTGACACAGATTTCCGGTTCGAATTCTGGCTGTGCCATGGATGTTTGTATTGATTCAGAGTCCATCTTAAGCTGTATATTCTTAGTGTAACATCTATCAAGTCATTCAAGGATATTTCTGCAAGATTGAAATAGTTTTATGGACAACTTCCATTTTTTAAATCATTTAAGGAATAGAGAATGTTAAAAAAATAATTCTAATGAAGCATAGAGAGTCTAGAACTGTTGAATCTTAATTTACATCAAAAACACTAATAAATCTTAAAACTGCTTCCTTTAAGTAAGATCAACAGATAGATATAATATTGTTTATCAAGTAGATGGTCTCATTCTCCATCCAGAAATTTGTATTTCTTTAAGAAATCTGTGTTACTCTCAAATGTACTAGAAACTGAGTGAAGATCTCTATCACTGCATCTCTAAAGGGCTCAAAAACAAAAACAATTCCGACTAAACTCGCTCTCACAAGCGAAGTTTTAGAATAAAAGCAATTTAGAAAATTCCGCAAAGGAAGCATTAGCGCATCTATTCAGCCCTACTTTGGACTCCAAATTGCACTTCAAGTGCAGCATTTTCTGAAAACAGGCCCTCGTTCCTTTTCGGAAACAGCCTCGTTTCCGAAAATTGTGAGTTAATAATTCAAAATACTACATGGACGCGAATACGAAGCAGGGAGCAAAAAGAAAAAAAATCTTTGGGAAAATAGTCGAGCCAGAAATGGGTGGCCTGCTCTGAGGATGTAACGTATGCGATCCGCAAGGCCATCTAGTTTTTCCAGAAGTATGGCCAAAAATATTGTAAGATAAGTCATCACTTAGTGTTATTTCCGTTTTTTGGAGACTTTGAGAGATTTTAATAGAAATTGCACGATAAATGAAACAGACGCGGTTGCAAGTTTTATGTAATGGCCTCTTCTGTTTATAAATGAGACAGCAGAAGACGTAACATAAATACTCAGAAAATCAGCTTGCTCTAATTTATTTATATAGTGCTTTTTACATGCAATATGCTTTTGCTGAAAGGAACTTCAGGAAATAAGTAAAGAAAGTAATGAAATACTGACTGATAAATAATGGCTTATTGGTTAAAATCTCTTTATATATAATAAGGTTTATATTTTTTTATAATTAAGATTACTTTTTTTTCTCTATTCTAGTTCTTTATTTTGACATAATACTTATGACCATTTATGTAAGATCAATATAGCTTTTATTAACTATTATCGCTTAACAAAACAGCATTTATATTTTCGTCTATATAATATTAATACTAGAAGCATATACGAGTGTATAGTATTGTTGAATCTTAATAGCCATAGACAAAAACTAATGAATCTTAACAGCGACTAGAGTAATAATAACTAACGAATTTATTCATTGACATTACAGTCTCAAGGTGGACTAAGACTGTATACCTACTAGCAGATTTCGAGACAGGAATTTTTTTTTTATAGATTAAGGTTGTCAGCTCTACGCCAACTCTCTACAGTCATATTAGACCTGGAACTACAGAGTATTAATAGCCATCTTCAGAATAGATATTAACAGTCATCTACTGTTGAATGTGAATAGTCATAGACAGTTTTCTGTTCGTCAATATTTATAAATTTAGAGAAAAGCTATTTTAGCTAATATTCTTAGTGTAATATCTACCAATATATTCAAAGCTATTTCTGTAAGACCAAAATAGCTTTTAAGAACAACTTCAATTTTTTTAATCACTTAAAGTATAGAGAATGTTTAAAAAAAATTGCGCGTATAAGCTTCTATATGTATAAAATAACTAACTGAAGAATATACGACTAATAAATAGCATTGTTGAATCTTAATAGCCATAGACAGCCACAGATGAATCTTAATAGCGTCTAGATTATTAATAGCAATCTTAAAAGTCATTGTTGAATGAGAATAGCCATAGAATATAAAGCTTTTGGTTCTGCAATATTTAAAGGCTTAGAACAAACATATTTCAGCTAATATTCTTAATATATCTGTAATATCTATCGAGCCGTTCACTACATTTTCCATAAGGTCAAAATAACTTCCATGAACTACGTGAATTTATTTAATCATTTAAAAGATAGATGATGTTAAAAAAAAACTAATTCCGAGCATATTTTTTCTATGTATATAAAATTTATAATTCAAGCATATACGAGAGTATAGCACTATCGAATCTTAATTTATATCTAAAAATCTAATAAATCTTGAAACTGTTGCCATAAAGTAAGATTTACAGATGGGTAAAATATCGTGAATCAAGTAGATAGACTCATTCTCCGTCCAGAAATATGTCTTTCTTCAAGAAATCTGTGTTTCACTCAAATACACAGAAACCGAGTGAAGATCTCAAGACCTGCTTCTCTAAAGGGCTCAAAAACCAAAACAATTCCCACTAAACTCGCTCTCACAAGCGAAGTTTTAGAATAAAAGCAATTTAGAAAATTCTGCAAGGAATCATTAGCGCATCTATTCGGCCCTACTTTGGACTCCAAATTGCACTTCAAGTGCAGCATTTTCGGAAAACTGGCCCTCGTTCCTTTTCGGAAACAGCCTCGTTTCCGAAAATTGTGAGTTAATAATTCAAAATACTACATGGACGCGAATACGAAGCAGTGAGCAAAAAGAAAAAAAATCTTTGGGAAAATAGTCGAGCCTGAAATGTGTGGCCCGCTCTGAGGATGTAAAGTATGCGATCCACAAGACCATCTAGTTTTGGCTAAAAATGTGGGCCAAAAAGAGTCTAAGATAAATCATGACTTAGGGTTCTTTCCTTTTTTTGGAGACTTTGAGAGAATTTAATAGAAATTGCACGATAAATGAGACAGACGCGTTTGGAAGTTTTATGTAATGGCCTCTCTTCTGTTTATAAATGAGACAGCAAAAGATGTAACATAATACACAGAAAAAGCAGCTTAATCTAATTTATTTAAGCACTGCTTTTACTGGCAATATGTTTTTGACGAAAGGAGCTCCAGGAAATAAGTAACGAGATATTGAAATATTGACTGTTGACTTGTTGTTTGTTGGTTGAAATCTCTTTATAAATTGGTAGGTTTCTATGTTTTATAATTCAGATTAATTTTTTCCCTATTTTAGTTCTTTATTATGCAGCAATACTTCGGATAGGGCCTGATGGCCGATTGACTAGCGCTTTGCTCCCGATGTCACAGTTTTCAGGTTCGAGTCCTGGTGGTGCCATGAATGTTTGTAGTGATTCGGAATCCACTTTAAACAGTAGGTCCCGAACTAATATGATAGCAGATCATAGTGGGGGTTGTGTTACTCCCGTCCGTAGCATATCTTCAAGCTACACGGGCCGCCTGGCCATTGCTAAATGAGTAACAGTAGGGCAGACCTTGCTTATGGCATGCTTATGTATTACCAGCTGCATGAGAATAAAAATAATTATATGTTTAGAACAAAACTATTTTAGGTAATATTCTTAGTGTAATATCTAACAAGTCATTCATGACTATTTCTGAAAGATCAAAATAGTTTTTATGTACTTTCATGTTTTAATCATTTAAAAATGGAGAATGTTAAAAAGTAATTTTGTGTATACGTTTCTATCTATATAAAACTAATAAATCAAGCATAGAGATTGTAGAGACTGTTGAATCTTAATTTATATCTCGAAAACTAATAAATCATAAAACTGTTGCCTTAAAGGAAGATTTACAGATAGATACAATATTGTGAATCAAGTAGGTGGAATCATTCTCCCTCCAGAAATGTGTCTTCCTTTAAGAAATCTGTGTGTCTCTCAAATATACCAGAAACTGAGTGAAGATCTCTGGCTGTGCTCCTCTAAAGGGCTCAAAAACAAAAACAATTCCAACTGAATTCGCTCTCACAAGCGAAGTTTTAGAATAAAAGCAATTTAGAAAATTCCGCAACGAAGCATTAGCACATCTATTCGGCCCTACTTTGGACTGCAAATTGCACTTCAAGTGCAGCATTTTCTGAAAACAGGCCCTCGTTCTTTTTCGCAAACAGCCTCGTTTTCGAAAATTGTGAGTTAATAATTCAAAATACTACATGGACGCGAATACGAAGCAGTGAGCAAAAAAGAAAACAAATCTCTGAGAAAATAGTCGAGCCAAAAAAGGGTGGCCTGCTCTGTGGATGTAACGTATGCGATCCACAAGGCCATCTAGTTTTGGCCTGAAATGTGGGACAAAAAGAATGTAAGATAAATCATCACTTAGTGCTCTTTCCTTTTTTGGAGACTTTGAGAGACTGTAATGGAAGTTGCACGATAAATGAAATAGACGCGTTTGGAAGTCTATGAAGTTAATGAACTATGTATGCTTGTAATGGATTTACACATAGATAAAACTAAAAGATTAAATTTAATTTTTCTGCATAAAAAAGTTGTTTAATTAATGCCATTAAATTTATTAATTAAACAAATGATCGATTAAAACATTGAACCATCAACAATCTTTCAATATTTGGTATTTGATTAATCGCAAATCTTGAATACAACATAAATTCTTAAAATTACCAAATAGCATACTTATTTTAATTAGTGAAATAGATCTATGCTATTTTAAGGAATCAAATAAATAACATATAATATTAAGAATCCAATATTTTTTTGTTAATATTCCCATAAATCTCTCCAAAATAATATACTCTAATACAGGGGGGATCATTTAATTAATTTTGTCATTTAGTTTAATTATATTCTGAATATAAATGTGCGTAAATAGAAAAATGACTTGTTTAATGGAGTGAAACGTTTTTCATTCTAAGTAATTAGTTTGCCAAAATAAGTATTAAAATTACGAAGTACTAATTCTAAGTTCCTAAAGTATTTTTTTATTCTTAGAAATTTTATATCAGTATAGTTCTCCAATTTTTTTCAGTAGCAAAAAAAAAGTTGAATTTTGGAAGATAACTTGTTAAGTGTCAATTTTAGATAAAGAGTATCCTGGGAGGCCAAAGTTCTTCCAAGAGCTAATATGAATAAAAAATATCTTCCTTTGTTTCTGGTAAAGACAGAGATGAGTTACAAATTCAAGTTAAGCCTTAATTTACTTGCCGCCTTTTATACATCTTGATAAATCTTTTTTTTAAATTATTTTTGCCAATTACAAGTATTTAACAACTATTTTTCTTGCTTGTGCTGCGTGGAAAGCAACTAATATTTCATTGCCTTAATTTCTTTTTCCACTGGAGAAAAATTAACTAATTTTTTATCTTTTTTTTTTTTTACTAAATCTTTTACTTAAGTTTTTACAGAACACTTTTTTAAATTATTATTATTATTAATTTATTTATTTATTTATTTTTTACTATTATAGAAAATCAACTAATTTTTTTTTAAATATATGTAATCACTTTTCATTCTAAAACCACACGCTTAATTTAAATAAATTAGTTACATTAGAATTAAAAACATTCATAATGGTGTAGTTATTACATAAGTAAATTTTTTTGTTTTATGTATGTAAATTAACAGTTTTTTACACACTTTGGTCTATACTAAATATAAAAATTACACATTATATATACATTATATATACATTTGCATATTGCTATCCCATGACTTTTGTCACTTCAGTGTACACTGAAGTGACAAAAGTCATGGGATAGCAATATGCAAATTTTCAGATGGCAGTAGCATCGCGTAGAACAGGTATAAATGTGCAGTGCTTTCGCAGAGCTTTCATTTCTGTTCAAGTTATTCATGTGAAGAGGTTTTGACGTGATGATGACCGCACGACGGGAATTAATAGACTTTGAACGCGGAATGTTAGTTGGAGCTAGACGCATGGGTCATGCCATTTCGGAAATCGTTAGGGAATTCAACATTCAAAGATCCACTGTGTCAAGAGTGTGCCGAGAGTATGAAATTTCAGGCATAACATCCCACCATGGACAGCACAGTGGTCGACCGCCTGCACTTAACGACCGAGACCGGCGACATCTGCAAAGAATCGTAAATTATAATAGACTAGCAAAACTGCGTCAAATAACCGCAGAAATCAATGTGGGATGTACAAGGGACTTCTCTGTTAGAACTGTGCGGTGAATTTTGTCTTTCTTGGGCTATTCCAGCAGAAGACCGACTCGAGTGCCTTTACTGACAGAACGACATCGCTTGTAGCGACTCTCGTGGGCACTTGAGCATATCGGTTGGTCCCTAGATGAATGGAAAACCGTGGCCTGGTCCGATGAGTCACGATTTCAGTTGGTAAGAGCTGATGGTAGGGTTCGAGTGTGGCGCAGATCCCACGAAGCCATGGACCCAAACTGTCAGCAAGGCACTGTTCAAGCTGGTGGTGGCTCCGTAATGGTGTGGGCTGTTTTTCATGGCATGGACTTGGTCCTCTGGTGCGACTGGACCGAACATTGACTGAAAATGCTCATGTTCAGCTACTTGGAGATCACTTGCAGCCATTCATGGACTTCATGTACCCAAACAACGATGGGATTTTTATGGATGACAATGCGCCATGTCACCGGGCCACAACTGTTCGCGATTGGTTTGAAGAACTTTCTGGACAATTCCAATGAATGATCTGGCCACCTAGATCGCCCGACATGAATCCCATCGAGCATTTATGGGACATCATCGAGAGGTCTGTTCGTGCCCAAAATTCTGCACCATCAACGCTTTCACAATTATGGACGTCTATCGAGACAGCATGGCTCAATATTCCTGCAGAAGACTTCCAACGACTGGTTAAGTCCATGCCACGTCGAGTTGCTGCACTTCGCCGGGCGAAAGGAGGGCCGACACGATATTAAGAGGTATCCCATGACTTTTGTCACTTCAGTGTATATTAAATATTAAAATTACTCATTAGATATATATTAAATATAAAAATTACACATTAGATATATCTTAAATATATAAATTACACATTAGATATATATAAATATAATTACACATTATATAAATAATAAATATATCAACTATTGCCTTAGATTCCACTTTATATCTTTTTAAATTTTATTGGTTTCATACATTTTCTGTTTTACAATTTCAGATATAGTTGTAATAAATAAAATAAAATAAAATTTTGTTTCACATTTCAAAATAAGTTTATTTTTTTAATAAATCTGTTCTTAAAATTACATATGGAGCAACTATTAATTTGAAAGTAATTTTAATAATCATGATCGAGAGAGTTACATGATTTTTACATTTTTTAGTACATGACCAACGAAATACAGAAAGAAAATTTTTTTATATAAATTAATCAAAATAATATTATTAGATAATTTTACAATTTTCTTAGAAATTTGAATTTTCAAATTATTTAATTCGATTGATTATGTTTAGATTTATTAAATTCAATATTAGAAGCTTATTCACATTGAAATAATTATATTAATGTTGTAAATAACTTTTTTCAATTAATTAGAGCCTTTATAATTAATTATTCCATAAATTGCTTTAATTTATCTGATTTTTAAAAAAATATGCCAAATTCACCCTGTATAAGGAAAAAAATTAAAATACAGCCAAATTACTTGGCGAGATGTATGACTGTGATATTAAACTTGAATATGCTTGAAAGTAGTATAGGTATTAATTTGATGTGTGTCTTGCAGAAAAAAAGAATTGAAGTAAAAAATCAAGCTTATTCAGCTAACATAGAACAGTACATAAAATGGCTGCTGCAATTGTGGCTTCTTGTACGGTTTGAATAAAACTTTGTTGTTTAGAAATGAAACCAATCATGGAAAATAATATTTCGTTATCATATTATTATAAATGATTGGTATTTATAATAAATTTATGAACTGTATTCCATTTTGTTTCTATAATTGTCCATTTACATTGAACTTTTTTAATGTTATATACTTCTAAATAATTACAGGCAATTTAGTATAAAACCCAAGAATTACTCTTTTCCGGATGCATATTTTGAATATAACTTTACAGAGCATATTAAACTTAATATACCGAATGTTTAAAATGTGAAAGGAAATTTATTTGACTTACACATTTAACATACTAAATTTATGATTAAGATATATTAAATGGTATATATTAGTACACGAATGTATTTCAAGAAATTATAAGAACGGTATTTTTATTAATTAGTTATTAACTATATATTTGTAAAGTTTACAATAAATAAAGAAATATCAGTAAAATATGAACTTTAATCAGCATCGATAATCAACTGTGTTATTGTGACGAATCAGCTACAGCCATCCTGTAGGATTATTAAGTCACAAATATCTACGTATTGGTATTAGAACAATATAAATGCTACACAAATTAAAAATGCTAGACAAAATAAAAATACCCCATGAAATTATGCATGAAGTCTCAAGAAATTATGGAATTTGGTCATGATTCATTTCAAACTTACTTCAAAAGTTTTAACTTCTTATAAAAAGATTTATGCTCCTATGTAGAAACTAGAAAACCATTTGTTGGGTAACTACTTGTCATCTTACAGAATCACAGCAACTGAAAATCCCCGATCGACAATTTTACTTTCAATAGCACATAAAGATAAATAATAATAAATTTTATAGAAATAAAATAACATTTATTATCTCCAAAACCATTATGCCTGAACTATAAACTGAATTATTTGGGATCATTCCTCCCCTTTAAACAATAACTTTCGACTATAATATTTGTATAGTGTGCTACCCTATTTTCATATCAGGCCTATAAACATTGTTCATTCTTTTTGTATTATATACCTATTGTTTCACTTTTGCTTATGTTAGTTATAGTATCAGGGTATACATAGTAACTTATTATTATATAGTGTAATATCATATGCAGTATCATGTCACATCATATGTTGTTATAATAAGATAGTTTTTATTTTTTATTAAGATTCAATGTCTATCTGTAATTCCATTATTGAACATTTTTTTTTACTTTAAATTTTTTTAACTTATTTTTTCCATCATCATATTTTAAATAGGTAAGGAGCTACTTACTGGATACTGGTACTTTAACATTATTTAAATACTAATATTAAGCATCCAACTTTCTTGGACTATATATTTTTTTTAAATTAGCATTTCTTAAAATTATATATTTGCTGTCAGTTTATAAAAATAATACCACATCGTGTAATTTTCAAATACTATTCATTGTATTAATTTATTGCATATCTAAATCCTCAGAAATCTTAATAAAATTATCCAACTCGTTAACGAATTAAACTATTAAGTTTACCATCCCATAACGTAAAGCCTGTTTTACATCAAGACATAATTCTTCTGCTTTCAATTAATCAACATGGTTACCTTGATGAAATTTTGAAACATTATGTCTAAATATTGTTGCATCCATGGAAGCTTGATCTTGGTTCAAAATCAATTTTGTTAATTGACAGTTCTAAATTGAAATTTGCTAGATATATTTATAGCAAGAAAATATATCCAAGTGTTACCCGCCTACATAAAGTAAAACGCTTTCAGGTTTGGTAAGGGAAACAATATAGGTATAAGTGTAAATTATTCAATTCCTTCTATTATCTCACACTCTCCCTATATATAGCTTGTTCAAATTTTTAATCGTTCATAAAATATTTTTATTCATTCACTCAAGTTCAAATACATTTTTTTTTGAACTTGCAATGGATGGCACTTGATGTTAATACAGTTTTTTCAAATATTAATTCAGTAATTAAATTTAATTAATTAATTTTAGTTTTTTTTAGATTTAAGTTGCATACATCTACCAATAGAGGGCGTCAGATAAACTTTAAAAAATGAATGAAAATTCTTTATAAAGAACTTTCTGTTATATAGTGAAAAAAAAAAGTAGGAATTGACTTTAAAAATTTTTTTTTTCTATTACTTGTTTGTCAAGTTGCAAAGGAAAAATTATTCTGTACAACTAATTACTAATAAAAAAGAATTTTAAAGTAAACAAAAAATATATTTAAAAAAATTACAATCATGAAAATTGAAATTGTAAATTATGCAAAACTTAATTAATTAATTAGTAAATTGTGCAAAAGGTGCAATTATGCAATTATGCAAAAATTACGATTATTAAAATTTCAATTTCAATTTTCTTGCAATTAAAATTTATCATTTTAATTACAAGTAAATTTCTAAAGGTAATTAAAAACCATAACTGAAATGATCCCGCCCCATTTTGCCAAGTCATGCCAAATTAATAAATTAACTAATTAAATAACCAGACCAATGAATATTTAATCAAAGTATTTAATTAAAAAAATTAAATAGTGTCAATTTTTTCAAGTTATTAAGCTACACACTAGATGAAAGAATAGAGAAAGCAGCGTCAAAAATTAAATTGCTAATTGTTATATTGTTTAAATTACACTGTTACGTTATATATATTCAGACAACGCCATACTTTATAACCTTTATCTAATGTTCGTAATAAATTTCACTCTCCCATTAACTTTGGAAGCCTTTATCAAATTATTCGCACTTTTATGAATTAATTTGCTAACCTAATAAAATGTCGTATCTCAATATATCTCCTTTAACATGTGTTGCATATTATACATCCTGACATCGTTGTTCTTTCAATTAGCGAACAAAACTTGTTACTATCCCTCATTTTCATGCAACGCCATGTTTAAAAAGAGTAACATCCTACGAAGCTTGTTCTTGGCTAAGAATCAATGCTAATATTTGATAAGCTCCAGAGAAACTTTTTTGCCAAGTTCTCCAGTTCAAATATATTCATAATTAAGCTGAAGAAAAAAAGTTATAGTTAATTAAACAATGAATTTTTCAGACATTTCAATAATCAAAAATAAAATGTAAGATATAACAGGAACATTTTTGTAAAGTTACATTGAATATATTAAAAATTAGCAATTATTATGAAGACATTTGCTGTGATTATCTAAATACAGCAGAAAATCCTGTTCATAATGAATTCTAAAATGTACAGTATTTGGTTATATGTATCAAATAATGCAGTTCAATTATAAATTATTTACATACTTCCATGTAATTGATTTAAATTTAACAAACAAAATTTTGGTGCAATTTATCTACCCCTTTTTTTTAAATATTGGGCATAAACTTAATTTTTAATTGTTTTTACAGAAACTTTGAGTTACCGTATTTTTCAATTCAACATCAAAATATTCTGAATGTTAATCTCCAAAAAAACATATTTTATTTGTACTTAATCAGCATATCTGTTGAAATGCAACGATACCTAACTTAATTTATTGCTACATAAATAATAATTTAATTTATTGCTACATAAATAATCAAATATTAAAATGCATCAATGTAATAAGAAATTTAATTTTTAATGTAATATATAATCAGGATATGTATAATCATGATTTTGTACACTGTTCATTAAGAAATTGTTATACGGTAGTAACTAAATTGACGATAACATATTATTTTAAAAGAATCAGAATATTTTAAGGTTTGTGATGGAAAAGTGGGATCTCCTTACTAATCAAAGTAATTATTAGTCTAAAATTCAGGATAATTAAAGTTTGTATTTATATATATTGTTAAATATCTTACATTAAGACATTATCCTACATTGCATTAATTGTAGGAAATATGACACATAATTTCCTAATGTGCATTGTATCAACACACCTCACAAAACAAGCAATCATGTTATATATCAAGATATCGTTCTGCTTATAATTATCAAACCCTTAATCCTAAAATTCCAGAAGATTTCGTTTAAAATTAGTAATACACAAAGCTTAACGTTGGCTCAAAATCAATGCTAATGTTTCACAACCTCAAGAAAAAAACTCCCTGCCAAATTTTCCGGTTGAAAGAAAGATTTGTTTATAGTTTAATTAAGTATAGGAAATTATTAAATGTTTAAGTTTAAATTATCTAATACGTGTTTTTTTTCACTAATGAAATATAATATAATTCAAAAGAACACTTTTGTATAGTTTAATTAATTTAAAAAATTAAAATTGAATTTTTATAAAGTTGAATTATTTATTTTAAAAGTTAATAATAGAGAGTTTTTGCATACCGTCCGTTAGCTTTTTCTCCCTAGCGCGCATGCTCATAGAAAACATTATTACAGATACGCATGCGCGCTGGGGAGAAAAAGCTAACGGACGTCCTACGGTAACTAACGTACGCTATGCAAAAACTCTCTAATATATTATTTGCCAGCACTTAAATAACAAACACATTTTACTGATTGAAAATAATATTCATAAAACATATTATATATTTCTTCTAATTAAAGTCAAGGTGGTCTTTACTATCAATTATTCAGTTTTTCATATATTAATTCTTTCACAACAACGTAAATTGAGGTCAGCTTTCCCAACCTTATCTCAGCATAAGTCACTTATTATACATAGCATGTTATACATCATCCCATTGTTCTACTTTTCAATTACCCAACTCAGTTTGTTCCTCTGATCTAAATTCAAAGAATAACGTTTTTGAAAACAGCAATATCCAACAAAGCTTGGCCTTGGCTCAAAATCAATGTTAATATTTAACAAGTTCCAAGAAGCAAAAACTTTTTTTGGTGCCAAATTCTCCGGTTCAGAGATATGTTTGTAATTAATATTAATGCATCAAAGGTGCCTCTACAGTTCCTCTGAGTTGGAAGCAAAGATAAACACAAGCACAAAAAAAATGGGAAATGCATATAGAAAAGAGAAGTGTCGAAAAGGAAAGCAAAAAATAAACAAAAAGTGCCTCCCAAAATGGATTTTATGATCGATGGTACCACTCATCGTTAAGTGACGTTTGACAGTCCCAGCCTTTTTCCCCGATGCTCAAGAACTATCGATCATTGTATTCCTTTTTTCGTATTTATGTTGCCTTCCTTTCCACTCACTGAGACGAGACATAGATATTGGAATTGTCGTTTACTCTCAACTTCTATTACTACCTCCACTAGATGGGCACCCAAATAAAAGATGCCTACCTGATGATAAAAAATAAGATACTGTGTTGTTCTTCCTCTGGATAAAAGGATGGCGGTGACTGTGGAGGTTTATTTCTTTTTTGTTATTAATCCATATGTCTATGCATTGTGTCCACCAGGAGACCTACAAAGGCAATAATGGGCACACAAACCAGATATTAGACACATTAAAAAGAATAGCATTCGCATAGAATGTCTTATGTATGGTAACGATTTGGAAGATAGAGGAGATAGAGATGTATATAGACAGATGGCAGAAATAGCTGTAATACTTAGAATTAATCAAATCTTATCAAATAAGATCTTTATATTTCTGCCACTGGTGTTTTAGGGCCAGATGATTCTGATTGTTAATATTTTATTCTTTCTTATAGGATGTAATTTAAAACAGTTATAAACATAACTTGAATGATAACAGCAGTAAGACAAATAATTTAGAATAGAATATATTTTACATTTAAAAATGTATTATGATAAATAAATTTATAATTGTAAAAATAGGAAATTAAGTATTTTATATCATGCATCTCGCAGAGAAAGTATCTTGATATATCCAACGATGTTGGTTGATTTGACTTGATTAGGGTTGATTTAGTTGATTTAAAAATGTATCATGAAAATAGAAATTTATAATTATAAAAATGGAAATTTAAATCAACATGTACTTCGCAGAAAAAGTATCTTGATATTTTCAACCATGGGAATAGTTACTTTTTGTCTCTTAGGTTGATTTAAGTTGATTAGGGTTGATTAAGGTTAAATAAAACTATCGATCATTACATTCCTTGTTCGTATTTATGTTGCCTTCCTTTCCGCTCCCTGAGACGCGACATAGATATTGGAATTGTCGTTTATTCTCAACTTCTATTAATACCCCCACTAGATGGGCACCGAAATAAAAGATGCCTACCTGATGATAAAAAATAAGATACTGTTTGTTCTTCCTCTGCATAAAAGGATGGCACTGACTGTGGAGGTTTATTTCTTTTTTTGTTATTAATCCATATGTCTGTGCATTGTATCTTCCCGGAGACTTACAAAGGATATTAGACACATTAAAAAGAATAGCATTCGTATAGAATGCCTTATGGATGGTAACGATTTGGGAGACAGAAGAGATAGATATGTATATAGACAGATGGCAGAAATAGCTGTAATAGTTACTATATATCAAGATAAAATCAGATATTAATATTGATATTATTGCTACTGGTGCTTTAAGCTAGAAGATTCACGCTGTTAATATTTTATTCTTTGTAATGTGATGGAATTTGAAATAATTATAAACATTACTTGTCTGATAAAAGCAGTGAGAGAAATAAATGATTTAACATTTAAAAATGTATCATAAAAAGTAATTTATAATTGTAAAAAAGGAAATTTAAATAAATATTTTATATCATTCTATTCTCAGAAAAGGTATCTTGATATGTCCAACAATGTGCATAGTTGGTTTTTCATTTTTAGGTTGATTTACGTTGATTACGGTTAATTTAATGTTGATTTAAATATGTATTATAAAAAAGAAATTTATAATTGTAAAAATGAAAATTTAAATATTTTATATCATGCTCTTTGCAGCAA
Organism: Caerostris darwini; assembly: GCA_021605075.1. Classification (NCBI taxonomy): domain Eukaryota; kingdom Metazoa; phylum Arthropoda; class Arachnida; order Araneae; family Araneidae; genus Caerostris; species Caerostris darwini. The sequence goes on from BPLQ01007531.1 coordinate 99,597, forward strand.
AAGTATCTTTATATATTCAAAAATGTAAATAGTTACTTTTCACTCTTAACTTGATTTAAGTTGATTAATGTTGATTTAAGTTAAATTGAAATATCGATCATCACATTCCTTTTTCGTATTTATGTTGCCTTCTTTTCCGCTCACTAAGACGAGACATGGACATTGGAATTGACGTTTACTCTCAACTTTCATTAATACCTACACTAAATGGGTACCAAAACAAAAGATGCCTACCTGAGGATAAAAAAGAAGATACTGTTTGTTCTTCCTCTGGATAAAAGGATGGCACTGACTATGGGGGTTCATTTCTTTTTTGTTATTAATCCATATGCCTGTGCATTGTGTCTTCCCGGAGACATACAAAGGCAATAATGGGCACACAAACCAGATATTAGGCACATTAAAAAGAATAGCATTCGCATAGAATGCCTTATCGATGGTAACGATTTGGGAGATAGAAGAGATAGAGTCATATTATAGACAGATGGCAGAAATAGCTGTAATAGTTAGAATTAATCAGATCTTACCAAATCAGATCTTTATATTTCTGTCACAAGTGTTTTACAGCCAGATGATTCTCATTGTTAATAATATTGTATTCTTTGTAATTTGATGTAATTTAAAACAATTTTAAACATAACTTGAATGATAAAAGCAGTAAGAGAAATAATTTAGTATAGAGTATATTTAACATTTAAAATTGTATTATGAAAAATAAATTTATAATTGTAAAAATGGAAATAGAAATAATTTATATCATGAGCTTCCCATTAAAAGTAGGATATATCCAACAATGCGTATAGTTGCTTTTTCACTCTTAGGTTGATTAGGATGGATTTAGGTTAAATAGAACTATCGAAGCAAATTCCTTTTTCGTATTTATGTGCCTTCCTTTCCGCTCACTGAGACACGACGTAGATATTGGAAAAGACGTTTACTCTCAACTTCTATTAATACCTCCACTAGATGGGCACCAAAATAAAAGATGCCTACCTGATAATAAAAAATAAGATACTGTTTGTTCTTCCTCTAGATAAAAGGATGGCACTGACTGTGGAGGTTTCTTTCTTTTTTGTTATTAATCCATATATCTGTGCATTGTATCTTCCCGGAGACATACAAATAGGACAATAATGGGCACACAAACCAGATATTAGACACATTAAAAAGAATAGCCTTCGCATAGAATGGCTTATGGATGGTAACGATTTGGAAGATAGAAAAGGTAGAGACATATTATAGACAGATGGCAGAAATAGCCGTAATAGTTACAATTAATCAAGATCAAATCAGATATCGATGTTGATATTATTTCCACTGGTATTTTACAGTCAGCAGCTTCTCACTGTTAATATTTTATTCTTTGTAATTCGGTTTAATTTGAAACAATTATAAACATAATTTGAATGATAAAAGCAATAAGACAAATGATGTAATACAGAGTATATTTAACATTTTACATTATAAAATTGTATTGTATTTTTTCATTAATAAAAGAGAAATTTAAAATTGTAAAAATGGGAATTTAAATTTTGTAACCATGAATAATCTTACGCTCTTCTAGGAAAGCCCCCAGTGGCGTTCAGGAGAAATGGTCATTCTGCCTCTAGACTGCCACCCGAGAGGAAGTACAACGCAAATTTCGCTCCTACTGAGAAACGTTTTGTTTAAAATCCATGATCCCAAGAGAAAGGACATTCTCACATGAAGGGGAAGTATTGTCCGCTCACTGAGTATCCTGAGTATCAGGTTTTGGGCTTAGAAGTGGAATCCTTCCACGTATCTGTAATTACATGTCTTTGAATGTGTTACATATTGTCTCTCGTTAATTGTAGTGTGTAGTGATTGTGCTTGTGTCAATAATGCTGTGAGTTCTCAAACCTCTTCTCATCTCAGTCCAACCACGCCCAGTTACAACTCAGTTGCACAATCTGCTCACTACAATATTTTCATGTTATACACTGAAGTGACAAAAGTCATGGGATACCTCTTAATATCGTGTCGGCCCTCCTTTCGCCCGGCGAAGTGCAGCAACTCGACGTGGCATGGACTCAACAAGTCGTTGGAAGTCTTCTGCAGGAATATTGAGCCATGCTGTCTCGATAGACGTCCATAATTGTGAAAGCGTTGACGGTGCAGGATTTTGGGCACGAACAGACCTCTCGATGATGTCCCATAAATGCTCGATGGGATTCATGTCGGGCGATCTAGGTGGCCAGATCATTCGTTGGAATTGTCCAGAATGTTCTTCAAACCAATCGCGAACAGTTGTGGCCCGGTGACATGGCGCATTGTCATCCATAAAAATCCCATCGTTGTTTGGGTACATGAAGTCCATGAATGGCTGCAAGTGATCTCCAAGTAGCTGAACATAAGCATTTCCAGTCAATGTTCGGTCCAGTCGCACCAGAGGACCAAGTCCATGCCATGAAAAAACAGCCCACACCATTACGGAGCCACCACCAGCTTGAACAGTGCCTTCCTGACAGTTTGGGTCCATGGCTTCGTGGGGTCTGCGCCACACTCGAACCCTACCATCAGCTCTTACCAACTGACATCGTGACTCATCGGACCAGGCCACGGTTTTCCATTCATCTAGGGACCAACCGATATGCTGACGTGCCCACGAGAGTCGCTGCAAGCGATGTCGTTCTGTCAGTAAAGGCACTCGAGTCGGTCTTCTGCTGGAATAGCCCAAGAAAGCCAAATTTCTCCGCACAGTTCTAACAGACAAGTCCCTTGTACGTCCCACATTGATTTCTGCGGTTATTTGACGCAGTGTTGCTTGTCTGTTAGAATTTACGACTCTTTGCAGACGTCGCCGGTCTCGGTCGTTAAGTTCAGGCGGTCGACCACTGCGCTGTCCATGGTGGGATGTTATGCCTGAAATTTCATACTCTCGGCACACTCTTGACACAGTGGATCTGGGAATGTTGAATTCCCTAACGATTTCCGAAATGGCAGGACCCATGCGTCTAGCTCCAACTAACATTCCGCGTTCAAAGTCTGTTAATCCCCGTCGTGCGGTCATCATCACGTCAAAACCTCTTCACATGAATAACTTGAACAGAAATGAAAGCTCTGCGAAAGCACTGCGCATTTATACCTGTTCTACGCGATGCTACTGCCATCTGAAAATTTGCATATTGCTATCCCATGACTTTTGTCACTTCAATGTACATGTTCTTCGTAGAAAGAGTATCTTATAAATCCAACAGTGTGTAGAGTTGCTTTTTCACTGTTAGGTTCAAGTGCGTTTTAATAAATTCAACTTAAAAACATTTTTTTAATATTTTTAAAAATTTCTTTTAGTCAAAAATCTTTTATAGTTCATAATAGCTAAAAATTTAAATTTGATTCCTTCGTCTTACATCTTTATGTTAATATGAGAACAAATAGGAGAATCTTAGAAAAATATATGTATAGTATATTTTTAAACTACAGTACTGGATTTTTAACCTGCATATAATTAAGGCTATGTTGTATAATGATATTCAAAGAAATTCTGACAAAAAATTAATTCTTTACAGAATATATTGTTGATTTAATTATTTAAACTTTTCTATCGGACTGCTTGTAGTTTCCAATACACGAATCATTTTTTTTTCACACACAACTATGGCACACTTCAGTTTTCAATATTTTAGAAACCAAAACAACAAAAATTTCTAAACATTTTTTAAATATCATGAGATTTCGTATTCTTTAAGCAAACAATAATGTATAAGCATGTTTTCTTTCTGCAAGGTTTCATATATGTGCTTTGTATCTAATATTATATTATGTGTGCGCATACTTTTTTTTCTGTAGGTTTTATGTATGTACACTGTATCTTTCCAGAGACATGCAAAAGTAATAATGGATATTATTATTTGTTTAATATGTTATTTAGTCGTTCTGTCCAAACATTGCTTTTAACGTTATTTCTTCTTTATTTTTTATTCTTTTTTATGCATATTTATTCGTCATCTTTTTTTTTATCCTGTCGATTAGCTTTTGAATTTAAAAGCAGACATCATTTGTTGTTGTTTTTCCTTGGCAACTGTTGTTGTTTTCTTATTTTAGTTTTTATGTCATTTTTTTTTAAATTCTAAATTTTATTACGTTTTATTCATAAGAGATATTGCGTTGATTTATTTAAATATTTATCTTATTTTATTATTATTTCAAATGTCGTGTTATTTTTTTTTCTACATCTTTATATATGATTTGCATGAAGGAAAATACAGTTTTCTTTTAAATTGTCTGTTTTTTTTTTATATTGGTCAAAATCTTCTTCAACGTCATTAAACCTTATTTATAATTAAAAATTCGTAATTTTATTGTGTTTTCTTCATATACGATACAGTGTATTGATTTATCAAAATACTTATCTTCTTTTATTATGCTACATTTTATGTACTTTACACGAAACGAAGTTCGTTTACTATGTTTCATGTTATTTTTTGCTACATGTTTATTTATGATGTACATGAAGAAGAATACTCATTTTTTAATTTTCCTTTCTTTTGTATTCACCAAACACTTCTTTATGTTCCTTCAACTTTATTAAACCTTCTTTATATTTTAAAATTCGAAATTTTATCGTTTTTTTATTCATACGATATATTGTATTGATTTATTCAGATATTTATCTTCTGTTACTATTATTTCAAGTTTCGTCTATTTTTAACTACATTATCTGGAAGAAAGTGACGGGACTCCCCTCGAAAAGTAGAAAGGTCAACGATACAGCTGACACATGCGCAATAATAGGTATCACGTGTCAGCCATATCCTATAAATACTCTGTGGAGTTAACTAGAGTTGTTTTTTGTCAAGATGCCGCCACGGGAAGAGTTGTCTGAGTTCGAGAAAGGTGTGTTGGTTGGTTTGCATCTTGCTAAGGTGTCAATTAGGGAGACACTCCGTCACCGTAACTGCTCAAAATCAACTGTAGCACGTGTTGTGTGTCGCTACAAGACTGAGGAACACTGTCAGAACAAACCCCGAAGTGGACGACCTACAGTTCTCACCAGCAGGGTCCGGCGGGTGTTCGGCAGGGAGATTCGAAGTAACCGTCAAACATCCATGGATAACATCGCTAATGAGTTTAGACAAGCCACAGGTGTGGCCGTTTTGACCAAGACTCTTCGTATCGAGGCCCATAAGTTAGGTTACACTGGACGTTCGGAGGCCCATAAGCCTTTGATTACGAAAACCAACAAGAAAGCGCGCCTTCGATGGGCCAAAGACCACCGTACTTGGACTCTGGATGACTGGAAACGCGTCCTTTGGAGTGACGAGTCACGATTTACCCTTTTCAGTTCTGATGGACGTGTTTGGGTATAGCGTTTACCAGGAGAACGCCTTTTGCCCTAGTGTTGCGTCCCAATTGTAAAGTTTGGTGGAGGAAGATTGATGGTATGGGCCTGTTTCTCCTGGTATGGGGCTGGCCCACTGGTGAAGGTTGATGGTGCGATGAATGCCGATAGATACTGTGATATTCTCGACAATCATGTCCTTCCTACCTTGTGGGCAACGTACGGTATGGATGACTGCTGGTATCAAGACGACAACGCAACATGCCATGTTGCAAGGAGGACTCTTGATTGGTATGTGAACAACAACGTTAAACGCATGGAGTGGCCGGCGCAGAGCTCTGATCTTAACCCAATTGAACATTTCTGGGACGAATTGGACCGTCGGTTGAGGGCCTGCACCCCACTCCCCAAAAGCAAGCCTGAACTATGGAACTTCCTGTTAAACATTTGGAAGGAAATTCCTCTTGCCACTATGGCTAATTTAGTGGAAAGCATGCCCAGAAGGGTTGCAGCTGTGATCGCAGCCAAAGAAGGCCCTACCTCCTATTAATTTTAATAAATATGGGTTTATGCCGTTATAATGTCGTGTCCCGTCACTTTCTTCCACATAGTGTACTTGTTTATATATGATATGCATGAAGGAAAATAGTCTTTTTTTTTTTTTTTTTTTTTTTTTTTTGTATTGTCCAAAACCTTCTGCTTTTTACATTTTTTTCTAATTTGTTATAATTATTAACAATGAATTTAGTCAAATTAACTTTTCGTTCAGTTGTTTTTATATAAATATTACTGCTTAACTTTAATAGATATAAGTTAAATACAAAATTATTTATTTGACATTTACATTTTACATTTTAATTTTTTACAATCAATAATAGCATACTAGTTTAAGAGACAATTATTCAATTTAGATACTGAAGATGTTTCATTTATGATTGTTTGATCTCATTAAATCATTTATATTAATAAATTTTAATGCATTATAAATTAAAATAAATTAATTGAAACATTTAAACTAAAAAAAAAACTAAATAACATAACAGAGAAAAAAAATTTCAAAACATAAAATGAAATAATAAGGCTTTAAAATAGATTTTTAATTAAAATATTGAAACACAAAAATGAGCAATAACGCATTAGCTTAATTAGTTGCCATTTCCTTGTGTAATTCAATTAATAAGACTAATTTGTTATTCAATGAGTTTTTAATGAATTCGTTCATGTTTTTTATGAATATTTGAGAACGGTGCAGTATAATACTAATTAAAATAAGTAATTTGTTATTTAAAATAAATGAGATATATTTGTAGCAATTAAAATTCGTTGATTGGATTTTTTTTAATTAATAACAAATAAATATTCCCATAAGAGATTTTATTCTCATATTTCGCAGATTTAAATTTTTAATTCATCTTGTTTATTTATTTATTTTTTTTTAATTTCGCTATTTCTTAATTTATTACTATAAGGGAATTATATCAGCAATTTAAATTCCTAATTCACTTGTATTTTCATTTACTAAGATGATTATCAATTACTGAATTTCAATTTAAACGTTAAATTATACATAATATACTTGTTTTTGTAGTTTAATAATAATTTTATGACACGGAATTTTATGGAATAAAATATGCATCGTTTAATCAATAAAAATAATTCTTAAATAACTTAAAATCCTTAACTTAAAATAACTTAAAATCCATAAATAAAATTCATATATATTTCATCATTGTTGTAATTAATGCATGAAATATTTTATGTTCATATTTATTTATTAACTGTTAATATTTTATTAATATTGCCTACCAACTTTTCTTGTATACATAATATCTAGGAGTGCAAAAAATCCCTTTTAATGAGAATTTTGTTGTAAATTTAGTAAATATTGTACAATTTAATTAATGAGAAATCAACTATAAAGGTATTTTTTTATATAAATATATAAATGCATTGTTTTTTATTTTTTAAATAAGTGCACTTTTGAAGCACAGTTAGTATATCCTATTATACAGAACATATTTTTCTTGAATTATAAATATAGTTGGCGTAGTTTGCACGATTCAGTATCCTCGTGTACATAAAAGCCCACGAAGAATACAGACTAGAAACTATCAGTAGTATTTTAGTAATTGGAAATCGATTTACCAATTCCTTCAAGTGTCCTATAGAAAAAGGTACATAGAGATGAACGTGAACTGGTGATCATAGTGTCCATGAAGAATGCAGACGAGAAACTAGGTATTTTTTTTAGTAACTGGGGATCGATATGCCAATTCCTTCAGGTGTTTTCATAGGAAAAAGCACATAGCGAGGAACTTGAATTGACGATTATAGTGTCCACCTAACGATCTTTCTGAGTTGGATCCAATACTCTGAGTATTCTGCATCCAACTAATCACGCTCAGAAAAGCTAAAATGCACTCATGCTGAACCATAGACCATGAATTGCTTATATATGTATACTCCTGTCTACATGGAGAAATTCCAAGCATTAACGTCTCGTGAGTCGTTGAAGAAATAGATAGGGTCTAACAATGTAATTAGCCAGTATTCCGGTTCATGCATTTAAAGACTAGAGGACCTGATATCTTTTGCATGCGGATTGAACGAGGGTTGAATGCTAACCACACATGACTGGTTTGACTGTTGAACAGACTTTGTCGTGTTAAGCATGTTTTAGACTTCCGCAGGATATGTGAAATGAAAGAACTATTTTATATGTTGCAATAGCCATTAGCAAAAGTGGATTCACCGTTGAAAGTTACCAAGAAGTATCCATTTTACTGCTGCATAACAAAATGGATATGGCCTCTCTTTGCACGCATTGCACATGTGCTCAACTAGAAATTTGTTTCAACCAGTCGCAGTATTACATCCTCCTGTTTTGCTGTAAGCCTTTCGTGGTATCATCCCGTCCTATGTCACGACAATTATCTGTTGGATAAACCTTTCCTACATTTCTTAATCATCCAACCTGCAGATGACAATGCGATGGATAGATTCATACTTCTTCGTGATTTATAGTGCATTATCTCTACACTAACTGTAGATCAAGAACATATCGCAGCATATACGAGTGGAATAATTATCACAATGCAGTTATAGCAATAGTTTCAAATTACAGCTGTTCATTTGTATAACAAACAATCACTTATCGTCTCTAAATTGCTCCTCTTCAGCAAGTTTAAGAGTACAATTTTATTCGTTTTATTTTCTTAAATCTTTTGTTTTTCTCCATTCTACAGGATTCTATTAAAGCTTATTTTCCGGGCACTGAATGTGATGTTATACTTTTTTTCGCACCTTTTTCAAACATTATGCATCGAAGAGATATGGTCCCTTAGGCAATTTTTATGAATTCTGAATAAATATTCTCGTTTTGCACTTACTGTATTCGAACATATATACAGCGTGTTGAATTATTTTTTAGTCATTCTATGTATATATTCATGTACATGAATATATACACAGAAGGATTCAAAAATACATTGCAAAGATAAGATTGATAAAAAAAATATATTAGTCGAAGAGGTCTGCAGATTTAGGTTTTCTACCCCCTAAGCCCGTGTACCTGTAAGCCTGTGCTCTTTAAGTACCGTGTACCTGTAGAGATCCAACGTGCATGAAAACGGTTTTGTCTGTGTTTAGGCAGTTTAGGAAAACAAAAGCACATAGAAATTCATAATGCCATGTACATATTATGGTGCAAATTTTAAAGTACGTGGAACTACGTTTCTCAAATAACAAGATGCCAATTGTAAATGTTAAAGTAAATCCACCACATAAATGTCCTTTTCTGACTTTTAGACGTTGGAGGGCGGTTACCAGGCAGGAGACCATCCTCAACTCTATAAAAAAATGCATGCATTTTAATATGGTGCAAGTGAATTCCACCATAGTGTAAGCATGTCGCCAAATCCCTGTTTAATCCCTGTAATGTAGAATTTTCAATGGAAAATGCACCGATTGAAAATGAAGGGAATTTTCATGCTCTATGAAAGGAAAGAATCGACGCCTGTAATGCAATTTTAATAAATAATTTTCAACAATCTTCCAACTATGCTACTTATATAAGGAATATTCAAAATCAAATAATAACTGTTTTTAATAAACTAATACTACGACAGATAGTGCAAATCATAAATTCCTCCAAAGGTTTTTGTATATTAGACTATAAAACCTGCGATATATTTACAACTATCCATTCATTTTCTAAATGATTAAAAAAATACACAATGAATGAAAATTTTTACAGTTCTTACCTGTTTCAAACACAACAAATATTTTTCGAATACGATAAGTAAATGTCTTTAAAATTACTTGAAAATTATAAATTATTATATTATTTTTCATTTTTATAACTGCCATAAGTGGATAATTTAATGAATTGCAAACAATCGTTTCAAAGTATATCATAGAGCACTCTATAAACATTGCTCATCCCACAGTTTGAAATTGTCAATTGAAAATGTTATAAGAGGGAAAGCATTGAGCAAAATTAATAAAAATTTATAATTATTTTCACTTTTTTAAATGAGAAATAAATAAAAAGTTTCTCAGTATAACAACAGAATAAATCACTAATTTTAAAATAGAAATACATTCAAGAAAATTAATGAAATATGATTTGCAATCGTCATATATTACAAATATTATAAATGTTTTATTTCTAAGTACGGTTTACGAACTAAAAATAATAATAACATGGATCTGGCATTTATTTACCATTAAATATGAATCACGAAAATTGAAGTTTGCATAATAAAAGATAAAGAATTTAGTTCAAATAAATTATATGTAAGCACATTTATAAAATTAAAAAAAATGGGTTTTTTAGAGTGGGAATGTTTTAAAAAAATAAAAGAAAGGAAGTAAATATTTGTTTCTTCTCCCTTTACCATAAGAATTTACTGGCCATATAAATATATTTAAAACCCTAGCTTTCCAAATATTTCAAAGCTTTAGATTTTATTTTCAATTTTGAATAAGACAGGTATGCTCGAATAAATTCAGTTTCCAGAAAATAAATAAAGACCAAAGAAATTGTCTTTGAACTTAAAGAATATTCGCGCTTCGGTTACAAATTTAAATCACAAATCTCAACAGCTATTTAACCCTTGAATGCCATTTTGACAAAAAACATTTGTACAATTATTCTTACATTGCTGGTCTCTGTTGTCAAGTTTTTTTTAACTTCTATCCAATTTCTGAGAGTGATTTTTTTTCTTGTTTAATTTTCTTTTTTTTTTTAGAAATTTAGCGACTCGTAAATGGTATCATTATTTTGCTCCTCTAGTCTCTTAGAAAACTATTGTATGTACGCTATTACTATAACTATAGTCACCTACCTTTCTTTAGAAACATCCATTTCTAAACAAAATATAAGTATTGTTTTACCTTATTATGGTGATCAGGAGGAACTGCATTAAATGTATAAAAAAATAACTCAAAAATTCTACTTAGTATTTATTTGTTTAAAAAATCTTACTGCGTTGAAATAAAAACAATATTGTTTTCATTTTTATTTAATGTAGAGGAGATATGGCAGTCTTCGAGTGCAGCATCAGTGCTTAGAGGAATTACAAAAATAGTAGAAATTTTAAAACAAAAATAGCTACAAAAATAGTAGAAATTTTCAAATAAAGTTAAATAAAAACTAAATCTTAAAAAAATAATAGAACTATTTAAACACGTATAAATTTATCTCATTATGATTCCATTAGAACATTCATTTTATTTGAAACATTAAAGTAAGCGTTTTAGAATTTAGTTTTAGAATTTTCACCTATACATTGAAATGACTATTATAATTGAATGCTAGAGATTAAATATTAAATTTGTATTTAATAATAAATTGTAAAAATAAATAATTTAAATTATAAAATTTAAAATAGAAATAAATTCAAGAAAATTAATGAAATATGATTTGCAATCTTCATATATTTCAAATATCATAAATGTTTTATTTCTAAGTACGGTTTACGAATTAAAAAGAATAATAACATGGATCTGGTATTTATTCACCATTAAATACGAATCTGAAAAATTGAAGTTTTCATAGCACAAACTAAAGAATTTAGTTTAAACAAATTATATGTAAGCACATTTATAAAAATAAAAAGAAAACTAGTTTTTTTAGAGTGGAAATGTTTTAAAAAAATAAAAGAAAGAAAGTAAATATTTGTTTCTTCTCCCTTTACCATAAGAATTTACTGGCCATATAAATATATTTAAAACCCTAGCTTTCTAAATATTTCAAAGCTTTAGATTTTATTTTCAATTTTGAATAAGACAGGTATTCTCGAATAAATTCAGTTTCCAGAAAATAAATAAAGACTAAAGAAATTGCCTTTGAACTGAAAGGAAATTCTCGCTTCGGTTACAAATTTAAATCGCAAATCTCATCAGCTATTTAACCCTTGAATGCCTTCTAAATTCGAATCTTGCAAACAAAGCTATTTTTTTTTTTGTTTCATCATGTTTCTACCCCTTTTTTTACTCGTTCTGTATTTTTACATCTTGACAAAAAACATTTGTACAATTATTCTAACATTGTCTGCTTCTTTTGTCAAGTTTTTTTAACTACTATTTAATTTTTCTGAGAGTGATTTTATTGTTTTATTTATTTATTTTTTTTTTCAGTAATTTAGCGACTCGTAAATGGTATCATTATTTTGTTTCTTTATTCTTTAGAAAACTATTGTATAAACGCCATTGCTATAACTATAATCACCTACCTTTCATTTGAAACATCCATTTCTAAACAAAATATAATTATTATTTTACCTCATTATGGTGCTTAAAGAACTATGTTAGATGAATAAAAAATAACTCAAAAATTCTATTCGTGTTTTTATTCGTTTAAAAAATGTTACTCTACTGGAATAAAAACAATATTATTTTCTTTTTTATTTCATGTAGTGTAGGGGAAACTATATGGTAGCCTTCGAGTACAGCATCGGGGCTTAGAGAAACTACATTAGATGATTAAAAAATAGTTTAAAAATTCTTTTCAGTATTTATTCGTTAAAAAATGTTACCGTATTGGAATAAAAATAATATTATTTTCATTTTTATTTAATGTAGTGTAGAGAAAAAGATATGATAGTCTTCAAGTTCAGCATCGGTGCTTAGAGGAATTCAACATATGGTGCTAACAGAAACTACATTAGATGATTACAAAAATAACTCAAAATTTCTATTCATTGTTTATACGCTAAAACAATTCTTACTGTATTGGATTTAAAGCAATATAATTTTTTTTATTTAATATAGTGTAAGGGAAAAGATATGGCTATTCAAGCTATTCAGAAAAAATTTAAACAGTCTCTACAACAAAGCCGCCATCGTATTGAACCTCCGCCCCGAAGCTCACCAGCAGCGTGCGTTGCCACTGAACCACGAGTTGGGTCCATAATGTTTAAAAATTATTATTATTTACACATAAATAAATCAATGACTCATGCATTCTGATTGCTATAGTAAATAAAATTAAATTAGTGATTTTATCTTTCTTTCAGACCTACCATAACGATTTAAATTACTGTTAAACAATAAAAAAAAATTTACGATTGACGATTTAATAATTTAACGATTTAAATTACTGTTATACATTTTTATACATAGTTCATGTTTTACGAATGCATAATGATGATCCATATGATAATGAGTGTGGAAAAATGATATCTAGGAAAGGTAAATATTACATGAATTTATTATTCTTGTTTGGTTTATGAATACAAAATGGATGCAAGAAATGTAAATGAGATACATAATCTTTAAGAATGATACAAAGAATAGTCTATTGATGGTTATATATCATGGATCATAAATTTCGATATCAATATTCTATTTCCAAGACGAATGTAACTTATACAATGAATTAATTATTCATTCAGTTTATAAATTTCTTTAAGAAAACAAAAATGAATATGATTTATAAGCTTTTCAATATCTAAATATTCCATCTTTTGTCTTATTTTAAAGCGAATGTTGTATCAAAGCAGAAATCATATTTCAAATTTTATGTACATATTTCAATACGGCATCAGAAAAACGATTATTTGCGATGTAGAAGTTTAGCAAAAAATGTGTATACTTAAATTTCAATTTTGTTGTTACGAAGTCATTGAAAAATTTGAAACTTCTGAAACTCATTATAGTTCTATAAAAAATTAATTTATAAATTTAAAGAATTAAAATATTTCCTTCTTTATATTGAGAAAAAAGAATGATAATCCTTTATTTATAGCAGTTAAACATAGTTTTGTTTTATTTCTGTGAAGTGTAATTTTTTTGAGTAGGCATTTTGATCTGCAAATTTCCACTACAAAAATAGATGTGTAGCAGATTCACCGTTACCCAGTATGTGCCACGAATTGACTCCTAGGTTGAATTTATATTTAATGTTAAAAACTAATTGCGCATATATTCCGTATATACATTTCCGGACTACTTAAAATTCTACACTAATTCCGTGAATTCGTTTCTATCTATATAAAATTAATAACTGAAGCATATACAAGAGTATAGCACTGTTGAATCTTAATAGCTATAGACATCCACTGATGAATCTTAATAGCGTCTAGAATATTAATAGCCATCGTAAAATCCGCTGTTGAATTTGAATAGCCATAGAAATTGAAGCTTTCGGTTTTGCAATATTTATAGGTTTAGAACAAAAATAATTTAATTAATATTCTTAGTATAATATCTATCAAGATCATTTCTGTAAGATCAAATTAGTTTTTATGAGTTAACTCAATTTTGTTAATCACTTAAAAAACATAGAATATTAATAAAGTAATTATGTGTATGCATTTTATCCGTATAAAATTAATAATTAAATCATATATGAGAATATAGCACTGTTGAATCTTAACAGACATACACATCCAGTGATGAATCTTAATAGCGACTAAAGTATTAATAGGCATCTTAAAATCCACTGTTGAATGTGTTTAGTCATTGACATTGAAGCTTTCAGTTCGACAATATTTATAGGTATAGAACAAAATATTTTAATTTAGATTTTTATTGTAATATCTACCAAGTTATTCAAGATCATTTCTGTAAGTTCAAAATACCTTTCGAAAACTACCTCGTGTTTTTCAATCACTTGAAAATAGAGAATGGTAAAAAAATAATTCCGTTCATATGTTTTTATGTATATAAAATTTATAACTGGAGCATGTACGACTAAATAAATAGCACTGTTGAATTTGAATAACCGTACACATTGACACTTTCAGATGTGAGATATTTATTGGTTTAAAACAAAAATTTTTTAGTTAATATTCTTAATGTAACATGTACTAAGCCAGTCAAGACCAATTCTGTAAGATCAAAATAGCTTTTATGAACAGTCTGCATGTTTTAATCACTAAAAAATAGAGATTGTTAAAAAAGTAATTCTTTGTATACATTTCTATCCATATAAAATTAATAACTGAAGCATATATCAAAGTCTAGCACTGTTGAATCTTAATTTATATCTAAAACACCAATAAATCTTGAAACTGTTGCCTTTAAGTAAGATCAACAGATAAATACAATATTGTGCATCAAGTAGATCGACTCATTAACCATCCAGAAATGTGTCTTCCTTTAAGAAATCTGTGTTTCAATCAAATGTACTAGAAACTTGAGGGATAATCTCGAGCTCTGCTTCTCTAAAAGGTTCAAAAACAAAAACAATCAAGACTCAACTCGCTCTCACAAGCGCAGTTTTAGAATAAAAGGAATTTAGAAAATTCCGCAAAGAAGCATTAGCGCATCTATTCGGCCCTACTTTGGACTCCAAATTGCACTTCAAGGGCAGCATTCTCAGAAAATTGGCCCTCGTTCCTTTTCGGAAACAGCCTCGTTTCCGAAAATTGTGAGTTAATAATTCAAAATACTACATGGACGCGAACACGAGGCAGTGAGTAAAAAGAAAAAAATTGGGGGAAACAGTCGAGCCAGAAATGGGTTGCCTGCGCTGAGGATGTAACGTATGCGATCCACAAGGCCATCTAGTTTTGGCCAGAAATGTAGGCCAAAAAGAATGTAAGATAAATCATCACTTAGTGTACTTTCCTTTTTTGGAGACTTTGAGAGATTGTAATAGAAACTGCACGATAAATGAAAGAGACGCCTTTTGGAAGTTTTATGTAATGGCCTCTTCTGTTTATAAATGAGACAGCACAAAATGTAACATAAATACAGAGAAAACTGGTTTACACTAATTTATTTACACAGTGCTTTAAAAAGTTATTTTACAAGCAACATGTTTTTGCTGAAAAGAACTGCATGAAATGAGTAACGAGATATTGACTGATGACTTGGGGCTTGTTGGTTAAAATCTCTTTATGTATAATACGGTTAATTTTTTGTAATACGGATTAATATTCTATTTTGTATTTTAGTTCTTTATTTTGTAGTAATACTAAGAATGGAGCCTGATGGCCGAGTGACAAGCGTTTTGCGTTCAGTGTCATAGGTTTCAGGTTCCCGTCTCGGAAGTGCCAAGGATGTTTGTAGGGGTTCGGAATCCCCTTTAAACGGTAGGTCCCGATCTAATATGATAGCAGATCATTGTTAGGGGGATTGTTACTTCCGTCCGTAGCATATCCTCAAGCTACACGTGACACTGGGCAATGCTAAATGAGTAACAGCGCTATAGCCCTTGCTTATGGCTTAAAGGTAACTGTCTCTGTATTGCCAACTACATTAGAAAAAAAATAATTGTAGATTAACAGCAAAAATATTTTAAATAATATTCTTAGTGTACCATTTCTGTAATAGCAAAATAGCATTTCTGAACTACATCCATTTTTTAATGACAAAAAAATAGAGAAAGTTGAAAAAAGTAATTCCTATTGTTATAAAACTAATAACTGAAACATATACGAGAATATAGCACTGTCGACTCTTAATTTAAATATAAAAAAAACTAATAAATCTTGAAACTGTTGCTTTAAAAACAGGATCTACAGATAGATACAATATCGTGAATCAAGTAGATGGACTCATTCTGTGTATTCCTTTAAAAAATCTCTGTTTCACCCAAATGTACCAGAAACTGAGTGAAGATCTCGAGATTTGCTTCTGTAAAGAGCTCAAAAACAAAAACAATTCCGACTCAACTCTCTCACACAAGCGAAGTTTTAGAATAAAAGCAATTTAGAAAATTCCGCAAGGAAGCATTAGCGCATCCATTTGGCCCTACTTTGGACTCCAAATTGCACTTCAAGTGCAGCATTTTCGGGAAACCGGCCCTCGTTCCTTTTCGGAAACCGCCTCGTTTCCGAAAATTGTGAGTTAATAATTCAAAATACTACATGGACGGGAATACCAAGCAGTGAGTAAAAAAGAAAAAATCTTTGGGAAAATAGTCGAGCCAGAAATGGATGGCCTGCTCTGAGGATGTAACGTATGAGATCCACAAGGCCATCTAGTTTTGGCTAAAAATGTGGCCGAAAAGAATGAAAGATAAATCATCACTTAGTGTTCTTTCGTTTTTGGGACACTTTGAGAATATATAGAAATTGGACGATAAATGAAACAGACGCGTTTGGAAGTTTATGCAACGGTCTCTTCTGTTTATAAATGAGACAGCAAAAGATGTAACATAAATACGCAGAAAAACAGCTTACTCTCATTTATTTATGTAGTGCTTTAGAAAATGCTTCTGCAGGCAATACGTTTTTGCTGAAAAGAACTCCAGGAAATAAGTAACGAAATATTTAAAATATTGATTGATGAATAGTGGTTCGTTGGTCAAATTTTCTTTATGTATAGTGAGGTTTATATTTTTTATAATTCATATTAAATTTATTTTCTCTATAGTTTTTATTAAGCCGTAATATTTGGAATAGTTTTTAAAATGAGAATGTTAGTTTCAGAAATACACAGGAATACAATGGAAATACACAGAAACTCAGTTGAAATATACAGAAAAACAGTTTAATCTAATTTATTTACACAGTGCTTTAATAGGCAATATGTTTTGGCTAAAATGAACTCCATGAAATGAATAACGAAATATTTAAAATATTGACTGAGTAATAGTGGCTTGTTAGTTAAATTCCTTTTATTAATTCTTTGTAATACATATTACATTTATTTTCTCTATTTTAGTTTTTATTGTGCAGTAATATTTGGTATAATTTTTAAACTGAAAATGTTAGTTTTAGAAACACAGAAACACGGATGAAATACGCAGAAAAACAGTTTATTTACAGATCTTAAAAGCCACTATTGAATCTAGATAGTCATAGACATAGAAGCTTTCGGTTCGGTTCGTTTCATTTCTGCAATATTTGTAGGTTTTGAACTAAAATATTTTAATTAATATATTTACAGTAATATCTACCAAGCCATTCAATACCATTTCTGTGAGATCGAAATAGCTTTTATAAACAACCTTCATTTTTTTATTTATTTAAAAAATAAAGAATATTAAAGAAATGTTTCTATCTATGTAAAATTAATAATTAAGATATATATGAAAGTATAGCACTGCTGAATCTTAATTTAAATCCAAATAACTAATAAATATTAAAACTGTTGCCTTAAAGCAAGATTTATAGATAGCTACAATATCGTGAATCCAGTAGATGGAATCATTCTCCATCCAGAAATGCGCCTTCCTTTAAGAAATCTGTGTTTCACTCAAATGTACTAGAAGCTGAGCGAAGATCTCAAGATCTGCTTCTCTAAAGGGCTCAAAAACAAAAACAAATTCAACTAAACTCGCTCAGTTGGAATTGTTTACAAGCGAAGTTTTAGCATAAAAGCAATTTAGAAAATTCCGCAAGGAAGCATTAGCGCATGCATTCAGCCCTACTTTGGACTCCAAATTGCACTTCAAGTGCAGCATTTTCGGGAAACTGGCCCTCGTTCCTTTTCGGAAACAGCCTCGTTTCCAAAAATTGTGAGTTAATAATTCAAAATACTACATGGACGCGAATAATAAGCAGTGAGTAAAAATGAAAAAATCTTTGGGAAAATAGTCGAGCCAGAAATGGGTGGCCTGCTCTGAGGATGTAACGTAAGCGATCCACAAGGCCATCTAGGTTTGCCAGAAATGTGGGCCAAAAAGAATGTGAGATAAATCATCACTTAGTGTTCTTCCCTTTTTTGGAGACTTTGAGAGATTGTAATAGAAATTGCACGATAAATGAAACAGACGCGCATGGAAGTTTATCTAATGGCCTCTTCTGTTTATAAATGAGACAGCAAATGACGTAACATAAATACACAGAAAAATTACTCTAATTTATTTACGTAGTGCTTTAAAAAGTGCTATTAGGGACAATATGGAGCTCTAGGAAATAAGTAACAAGATCTTGAAATATTGACGAATTACTTGTGGTTTGTTCGTTAAAATCTCTTTATATATTGGAGGGTTTATATGTCTTATAATTCAGATTAAATTTTTCCTTATGTTAGCTCTTTATTGAGCAGTAATACTTAGGATAGGGCCTGATGGCTGATTAACTAACTCTTTGTACTTCGTTCTACAGGTTTCAGATTCGAATTCTGGCTGTGCCATGGATGTTTGTAGTGCTTCAGAGTCCATCTTAAGCTGTAGGTCCGTGTTCATTATGACTGTAGAGCGTTAGGTGTAAAGATGCCAACCCTACCCCGTAAAAAAAGGCAGCATCTCTTGTCTCGAAATCTGCCAGTAGGCAGACGGTCTTGCTCACTATGGGGCTGTGGAGCCAATGAAGAAGAAGAATACTTAGCATAGGTATTAAAATTAAAATGTTAGTGAATTCCATTAAAATTAAATTTTAAAGGAATAAATAACAGAGTTTTAGCAGACCTTAATTGCTTAAAATGTAAAATTAATCACTTTAAAAAAAAAAGAAAGTTACAAAAATAATTCAGTACATACGTTCCTATCTATATAAAATTAATAACAGAAACATAGCTGTTAAACTTTAATTTATTGTTTTCTAGATATGAATGAATAGATATAAATATCGATATTTTCAAGATATGAATATAGTCTCTAATAAATCTGAAAACTGTTGCATTAAAGTAAGATCAACAGAAAGATATAATATCGCGAATCAAGTAGATGGACTCATTCTCCATCCAGAAATGTGTCTTCCTTTAAGAAATCTGTGTTTCACTCAAGTGTACCAGAAACTGAGCTAAGATCTCGCTCACTGCTTCTCTAAAGGGCTCAAAAACAAAAACAACTCCGACTCAACTAGCTCTCACAAGCAAAGTTTTAGAATAAAAGCAATTTAGAAAAGCGCATCTATTCGGCCCTTCTTTGGACTCCAAATTGCACTTCAAGTGCAGCATTTTCGGAAAACTGGTCCTCGTTCCTTTTCGGAAACAGCCTAGTTTCCAAAAATTGTAAGTTAATAATTCAAAATACTACATGGACGCGAATACGAAGCAGTGAGTAAAAAGACAAAAAAAAATCTTTTTGAAAATAACCGAGTCAGAAATGGGTGGCCTGCTCTGAGGATGTAACGTATGCCGTCCACAAGGCCATCTAGTGTTGGCCAGAAATGTGAGCCAAAAAGAATATAAGATAAATCATCACTTAGTGTTCTTTCCTTTTTTGGAGACTTTGAGAGATTTTAATAGAAATTGCACGACAAATGAAACAGATGCTCATGGAAGTTTATGTAATGGCCTCTTCTGTTTACAAATGAGACAGCAGAAAACGTAACATAAATACGCAGAAAAACAGCTTACTCTAATTTATTTACCCAGTACTTTTACAGGCAATAGGTTTTTGCTGAAAGGAACTCCATGATATAAGTAAGGAAGTATTGAAATATTGCCTGCTGCTTTGTGAAGTATTGATTAAAATCACTTTATGTATAATAGGGTTTACATTTTTTTACAATTCATATTAATTTTTTGTCCCTATTTTATTTTTTTTATTATGCAGCAATACTTAGTATAGGACCTGATGGCTGACTGACTAGCGCATTGTGCTCGGTTCCACAGTTTTCGGGTTCAAGCATTGGCTGTGCCATGGATGTTTGCATTTGGAATCCACTTTAAATTGTATGTCCAGAACTAATATGATAGCTTTTCGTTGATGGGGGTTAGGTAGTGTTACTCCCGTCCGTAGCATATCTTCAAGCTACACTTGCTCCCCTGGGCAGTGTAAATTGAGTAAAAACGGTGCAGCCCTTGCTTATGGCATAAAGGTTCTGTATTGAAAGCTGCATTAAAAAAATAATTATAGGTTTAGAACAACAATATTTTAGGTACTATTCTTAGTGTAACATCTAACAAGCCATTCAATAACATCCCTGTTGGATTAGAATACTTTTATAATCTACCTCCATTTTTTAAAACATATAAGAAATACAGAATGTTAAGAAAGTAATACGATATATACATTTCTATCTATATACTATAAAAGTAATAGAAGAAGCATAGCGAGTGCAGAACTGTTGAATCCTTTATATTTCGAAAACTAAGGAAACTTAAAATTGTTGCTTAAAAAAGATTTACGATAGATACAATATCGTGAACCTTTTTTTTTTTTCTTTCTAATGCAGCTGGCAAACACTTAGACAGCTTGGTCTTGGATGCCTTCAGGAAAGCGCTGCCCCGACTTTATTCATTTTGCATTACAGAGGGAGCGCGTGTAACTTGAAGATAAGCCGCAGACGCGGAGTAATAATGCCCCTGCAACGCTCTACGATCATACTAGACCGGGACCTACAGTTTAAAGTGGATTCCGAACCACTACAAACATCCATCGCACCGCCGGGGACTCGAACCCGAAACCTGTGGTACCAAGTGCCAGACCACTAGCCACTCGGTCATTCAGGCCCCTATATCATGAATCTAGTATATGGAATCTAGTATTACCCAGACATGTGTCTTCCTTTAAGAAATCTGTGTTTCACTCAAATGTACTAGAAACTGAATAAAGATCCCGAACACTGCTCCTCTAAAGAGCTTAAAAACAAAAACAATCCCGACTCAATTCGCTCTCACAAGCGAAGTTTTAGAATAAAAGCAATTTAGAAAATTCCGCAAGGAAGCATTAGAGCATCTATTCGGCCCTACTTTGGACTCCAAATTGCACCTCAAGTGCAGCATTTTCAGAAAACTGGCCCTCGTTCCTTTTTGGAAATAGCCTCGTTTTCGAAAATTGTGAGTTAATAATTCAAAATACATGGACGCGAGCACGAAGGAGTGTATAAAGAAAAAATTTTGGGGGAAAATTGCCGAGACAGAAATGGGTGGTCTGCTCTGAGGATGCAACATATGCGATCTACAAGGCCATCTAGTTTTGGCCAGAAATGTGGGCCAAAAAGAATGTAAGATAAATCATCACTTAGTATTCTTTCCTTTTTAGGAGACTTTGAGAGATTGTAATAGAAATTGGACGATAAACGAAACAGACGCGTTTGGAAGCTTATGTAATGGTCTCTTCTGTTTATAATTGAGACAGCACAAGATGTAACAAAAATACACAGAAAAACAGCTTACTCTAATTTATTTCAGCAGTGCTTTAAAAAGTGCTTTTACAAGTAAAATGTTTTTGCTGAAAGGAGCTCCAGGAAACAAGTAACGAGGTATTGAAATATTGACTGATGAATAGTGGCTTGATGATTAAAATCTCTTTATGTATTGTAAAGTTTTTATTTTTTATAATTCAAATTAATTGCTTTTTACTCTATTTTAATTCTTTATTGTGCAGTAATACTTAGAATGGGGCCTGATGGTCGAGTAACAAGCGTTTTGCATTTAGTGTCACTGGTTTCAGGTTCGAGTCCCGGGCCGTGTCATGAATGTTTGTAGAGGTTCGGAATCCACTTTTAACCGCAAGTCCTGATCTAATATGATAGCAGATCGTTGTTGGTGTAGCGTTTCTCCAGTCCGCAGCATAACTTCAAGCTATACGTGCCTCCTGCTCAGTGCTAAATGAGTAACCGCGGTGCAATCCTTGCTTCTGGCATGCTTATGTATATGTATTGTCAGCTGCATTAGAAAAAAATAATTATATGTTTAGAACAAAATAATTTTAGGTAATATTCTTAGTGTAACATCTACCAAGCCATTTCAAGAACATCTCTGTAAGATTAAAATACTTTTACTATTCCATTTTTTTAATCATTTAAGGAATAGAGAATGTTAAAAAAAGTTATTCAATATATATATACATTTCTGTCCATATACTATAAATCTAAAATGAATCATAGAAAGTATGGAATTGTTGAATATATCTAAAATACTAATAAATCTTAAAACTGTTGCCATAAAGTGAGATCTACAGATAGATATAATACCGTGAATCAAGTAGATGAAATCTTTCTCCATACAGAAATGTGTCTTCCTTTAAGAAATCTGTGTTTCACTCAAATGTACTACAAACTGAGTGAAGATCTCTAGCACTGCTTCTCTAACAGGCTCAAAAACAAAAACAATTCCGACTAAACTCGCTCTCACAAGCGAAGTTTTAGAATAAAAGCAAGTTAGAAAATTCTTCAAGGAAGCATTAGCGCATCCCTGCGGCCCTACTTTGGACTTCAAATTGCACTTCAAGTGCAGCATTTTCAGAAAACTTGCCCTCGTTCGTTTTCGGAAACAGCCGCGTTTCCCAAAATTGTGAGTTAATAATTCAAAATACTACAAGGACGCGAATACGAAGCAGTGAGTAAAAAAGAAAAAAATATTTGGGTACAGCAAAGCTTCGGTGACAGCAATCCACTGTCACCGAAGCTTTGTTGTAGCTACTGTTGCAAAACACGTGGAGACTCGAGGGCGTTTTTGATGTCCAGCCTCTTTCCTTGAGAATCGGACTACTTGCTGGGAGTTTTCCGGTTTTACTCCCGTACAATATGCAAATGTGTATTAGTTTCCCTAAAAGATCTCCTGGAAGCCACTGCCCTTCATCTTCAGCGACACGGAGCCAAGTCAGACTTCTATGTGCAGGTGCTCCATTACAACAGAAGCTGCCCCCCGCTCCCCTCCTACAATATGACCACACGGGTTCTTGGACTTTGGTCTAGATGCTGTTATCTACCAAGTGGGATACGAAACAAAAAGAGTTGCGATTTGCCTGTCAAACTTTATTAGATTTTACCTTTGAAAATATTAATGATTTATGCATTTATAGCAATGTATTTCCACATAAATAAAACTAAAAGATTAAACAAAATTCTTCTGCATAAAAAATTTCTTTTATCCATACAATTAATTTTATGTTGATGGTTAAATTTTTGGTATTTGTTTAGTCTCACATCTTGAAAAAAAAAATGGACATTCTTAAAATTAACAAATAGCATACTTATTTTAATTAGTGAAATAAATCTATGTCATTTTAAGAAATTAAAAGAAGTAATCTGTAATATTAAGTAATACAACTAAATTTTTTTTAATATTCCCATAACTCTCTTCGGAAATAATGTTCTGTAAAATTGAGGGTCATTTAAATAATTTTGTCATTTAGTTTAATTCGATTCAGAACATAAAATAAGCCTCAATAGAAAAATGACTTGTTTAAGGAAGTGAAACGTTTTTCATTCTAAGTAATTAGTTTGCCGAAATAAGTATTAAAATTGCGAAGTACTAATTCTAAGATCTTAAAGTATTTTTTATACTAAGGAATTTTATATCAGTAGGATATTCCAAATTTCATTCAGTAGCAAAAAAAAAAAGTTGAATTTTGGAATATAACTTGTTACGTGTCATTTTTAGATAAAGAGCATCCTGGAACTTTCTTTTGGATCGTTTTTTTCGAGCACTGAAAGAAATTCTTTGGGTGGTCATTCTTAAAGCTTACTTTTATCTCTTCTATTAAATCCGAGGCTTATATTATCCAAAGCTCTTCCAAGAGCTATTATGAATAAAAAATATATTCCTTTAAAGAAAGAGATGAGTTACAAAAATTCAAGCCTTAAATTATTTGCCGCCTTTTATACATCATGATAAATCTTTTTTTTATTTAATTTTTGCCAATTACAAGTATTTAACAACTATTTTTCTTCCTTGTTCTCCTTGAAAAGCAACTAATATTTCATTGCCTTAATTTTTTTTTCCAGTGGAGAAAAATTAACTAATTTTTTTATGTTTTTTTTACCAAAGTTTTTACCGAACACTTTTTTTTAACTATTTTTTTTTTTTTTTTTCTATTATAGAAAATCAGCTAATTTCTTTTAAAATATATGTATTGTTCATGTTTAATCCCTTTTTATTATAAAACCCCACGTTTAATTTATTTTAATTAGTTTAAAAGACATTCATAATGGTGTTGTTATTATATAAGTAATTTTTTTTTGTTTTTAATATATAAATTAACACTTTTTTATACACTTTAGACTATATTAAATATGAAAATTACACATTAGGTATATATTAAATAGAAAAATTACACATTAGATAAATATTAAATATATCAACTACTGCATTAGATTCTACTTTGTAGCTTTATAAATTTTATTGGTTTCCTAAATTTTTTGTTTTACAATTTCAAATATAGTTGTAATAAATAAAATAAAAAATAACTTTATTTCACATTTCAGAAAAAGTTCTTCTTTTTAATAAAGTTGTTCTTTGAACTATGTTTGGAGCAACAATTAACTTGAAAGTAATTCTAATAATCATGATGATTCAATTTATATTATTTTTTACATATTTTAATTTTATAAGCAATAAAAATTCAGAAAGAAAAAGTTTTTATATAAATTAATTAAAATGATAATCAGCTAATTTTTATAATTTTCTTCAAATTTTGAATTGTTAAATTATTTAATTAAATTGATTATGTTGATTACATTTATTTAATTCAATTTTAGATTAGTATTTACATTAAAATTTTATTAATGTTGTAAATAACTTTTTTCAATTATAATAAATAGCGTTTTTATAATTATTTATTCTATAAATTGCTTTAATTTATCTTATTTTAACAAAAATACACCAAATTCGATCTGTACAAGGGAGAAAACTTAAAATATAGCCAAATTGGCGACAAGAATGGCGTGATCTATGGCTGTTATATTAATGTTGATGATGCTTGAAAATACTCTAGATATTAACTTGGCGTATATCTTGCAGAAATATATTTAGGCAAAAAAATCAAGCTTATTCTGTTAAACTTAAAATCATGTAAAACTTTACATACAAAAAACTTTAGTAATTGGGGCTTGCGTATAATTTGAATATATTTTTGTTTTTCTTTCAAAAATGTGTTATGGTTCGAATAAAACTTTGCCGTTTTTAAATCAAACGAGTCCTAGATAGTAACATTTAGCTATCATATCATTACATTTAGCCTGACTCGTGGCTCAATGACAACGCGTTCCGCTGGTGAGCATTAGGGCGAAGGTTCCATCCACTGGAGACTTTGTTTTAGACACTGTTACAAACAGCGAAGAGATTCGATGGCATTTGTGATGCTCAGTATCTTGCCTCAATAGTCGGGCTATCTGATGGGAGTTTTCAGGGTTTTCTCCTATCAGGTAACAAATTTACCTACATTTACGCGTTTATGGCACATTTAACCATTTTAATCAAATATGGGGTATTCCCCTTAAAAGTCCTCCCGGAAGGCACTGCCCTCCTTCTTCAGCGCCACGAAGTCAAATCAGACTTCTGCCTACGGGTGCACCATCACAACAGAAGCTGCCCCTTCCTTCCATGAGACCACACGGGTTCTTGGACTTTGTCTAGATATTGCTGTCTACCAAGTAGGATAAGAAACAACATATCATGACATTTATTAAATTTATGAACTGTATTTCAATTTATTTTAGTTGTAACTATCATCGGCGAATACTTAATATAACGAATCGGCGCAATGACTTAATATAGCGAATGTTTAAAATGTGAAATGAAATTTATTTGGCTTACATATTTCATATATTAAATTTATAATTAAAATATATTAAATGATATAGAATAGTACACGAATGTTTTCAAGCAATTATAGGAAAGATGAGATTTCACTAGCTAGTTATTAAATATATACATATAAGCCTTACAGAAAACAGAAATGCTAGTCAAAATAGAAATACCCTACGAAATTATGAATGCAGTCTCAGAAAATTATGGAATTCCGTCATGATTCATTCCAAACTGACTTCAAAAGATTTAAATTTTTATAAAAAGATTTATGCTCCTATGGAGAAACTGGAAAACCATTTGTTGTGCAACTACTTGTCATCTTACAGAATCACGGCATCTGAATATCCCCGATAGACAATTTTACTTTCAATAGCACATAAATATAAATAATTATAAATTTTATAGAAATAAAAGAACATTTTATTATCTCCAAAACCATTATTTTATAAAAATAATAACACATTGTACAATTTGAAAATCCTATTTCGTATATTAATTTATTGGATATCTAAATCCCCAGAAATCTTAATAAAATTATCCAGCTCGTTAACGAATTAAACTATTAAGTTTACCATCACATAATGTAAAGCCTGTTTTACATCAAGACATAATTCTTCTGCTTTCAATTAATCAACATGGTTACCTTGATGAAATTTTGAAACATTATGTCTAAATATTGTTGCATCCACGGAAGCTTCATCTTGGTTCAAAATCAATTTTGTTAATTGACAGTTCTAAATTGAAATTTGCTAGATATATTTATAGCAAGAGAATATATCCAAGTGTTACCCGCCTACATAAAGTAAAACGCTTTCAGGTTTGGTAAGGGAAACAATATAGGTATAAAGTGTAAATTATTCAATTCCTTCTATTATCTCACACTCTCCCTATATATAGCTTGTTCAAATTTTTAATCATTCATAAAATACTTTTTATTCATTCACTCAAGTTCAAATACATTTTTTTTTTGAACTTGCAGTGGATGGCACTTGATGTTAATACAGTTTTTTCAAATATTAATTCATTAATTAAATTTAATTAATTAATTTTAGTTTTTTTTTAGATTTAAGTTGCATATATCTACCAATAGAGGACGCCAGATAAACTTAAAAAAATGAATGAAAATTCTTTATAAAGAACTTTCTGTTATATAGTGAAAAAAAAAGTAGGAATTGACTTTAAAAATTTTTTTCTATTACTTGTTTGTCAAATTGCAAAGGAAAAATTATTCTGTACAACTAATTATTAATAAAAAAGAATTTTAAAGTAAACAAAAAATATATTTAAAAAAATTACAATCATGAAAATTGAAATTTTAAATTATGCAAAACTTAATTAATTAATTAGTAAATTGTGCAAAAGGTGTAATTATGCAATTATGCAAAAATTACACTTATTAAAATTTCAATTTCAATTTTCTTGCAATTAAAATTTACCATTTTAATTACAAGTAAATTTCTAAAGGTAATTAAAAACTATACCTGAAATGATCCCGCCCCATTTTGCCAAGTCATACCAACTTAATAAATTAACTAATTAAATAACCTGGCAAATGAATATTTAATCAAAGTATTTAATTAAAAAAATTAAATAGTGTCAATTTTTTCAAGTTATTAAGCTACACACTAGATGAAAGAATAGAGAAAGCAGCGTCAAAAATTAGATTCTAGTCGTTATATTGTTTAAGTTACGCTGTTACGTTATATATATTCAGACAACACCATACTTTATAACCTTTATCTAATGTTCGTAATAAATTTCACTCTGCCATTAACTTTGGAAGCCTTTATCAAATTATTCGCACTTTTATGAATTAATTTGCTAACCTAATAAAATGTCGTATCTCAATATATCTCCTTTAACATGTGTTGCATGTACATCCTGACATCGTTGTTCTTTCAATTAGCGAACAAAGCTTGTTACTATCCCTCATTTTCGTGCAACGCCATGTTTAAAAAGAGTAACATCCTATGAAGCTTGTTCTTGGCTAAGAATCAATGCTAATATTTGATAAGCTCCAGAGAAACTTTTTTGGCAAGTTCTCCAGTTCAAATATATTCATAATTTAGCTGAAGAAAAAAGTTATAGTTAATTAAACAATGAATTTTTCAGACATTTCAATAAGCAAAAATAAAATATGAAATATAACAGGAACATTTTTATAAAGTTTAATTGAATATATTAAAAATTAGCAATTATAAAGAAGACATTTGCTACCATTATCTAAATACAGCTTTCCATTTCACAGAAACCTGTTCATTATGAATGAATATTAAAATGTACAGAATAAATGTACGTAATGAATTTTAAATGTACAGTATGTACTAATGATACACATTTCTGATTGTTTTAAAAGAAACTTTGAGTTAAACGATGTTTTTTCAACTCACCATCAAAGTATCCTGAATGTTAATCTACAAAAAAACTTATTTAATTTGTACTTAACCAGCATATCTGTTGAAATGCAACCATACCTAACTAAGAATTTAATTTATTATTACAAATATAAGCAAATATTTAAATTCATCAATGTCATGGGAAATTCAACTTTTAATGTAAAATATAATAGGGATTTTATGCATACATTGAAACATGTTATACATATGTACATGACATGTCATATGATAAGTTACATGATAGTATACATGATATACATAACATTTACAATATGTAATCACGATTTTGCCCACTGTTCACTACGAAATTGTTATTTGGTAGTAGCTAATTTGAAGATAACTTATTATTGTAAACAAATCAGTATATTTTAAGTTTTTTGATTGGAAAGTGGAAACTTTTTACTAATCAAAGTTATTATTATTCTAGAATTCAGGATAATTAATGTTTGTATTCATAAATATTGTTAAATATTTTCCTTAATACCCACTTCTAGAAAATACAGGCACTTAACTTACTTATTGTATTATAACAACACACCTCATATAGCATGCAATCATGTTATAACTTCAAGATTTTGTTCTTCTTACAATAATCCAACGCCCCCTTCTCCTGTTGTTGTTGTTGCTTATCCCCTTGATTTAGAATCCTAAACCAAGTCCAGTATATCATGCTGCATCAATAGATCGTAAACTGTCCTCCCCTCATTCAACAGTTGCCTCACAGAGGCACCAATACAATTGATGAGATGAGAGGGAGATGCGATGGCCGAACAATGACAAAGGATATATGTCTTCTCGTCTCCATTGAAGGTCAAACTCTTAGTGTGGCCAGTCCTTAGTCTAGCTAAAGCCGTTTGAGCAGGTCTAGGACAGGAGCACTGCAAGGACATACCAGGACCATGCATGAATTGGTGGCGACCTCCAAGAGGTATTCACTCTGGCTAAAGTCATGGAAGTCACCTCTGAACTAACAGATTGGAAGAAGAAGCTTTGAGAAGTTCGCACCCTTCCCTAGCGAGCAGATCAGCAATTTCATTTCCGTAGATGCCCACATGGGAGGGAATCCACTGCAAGCACACCTATCCGATCTGGTCCAAAACAGCTAGTTTAGAAACTATATCCTGTCCCAATTTGTCCAAGATGCTTGGCCAATCTTTCAAATACTGTATTGAGCTCTTACTATCAGTCAGAATCCAAACATCAGGTACTTTAAAGTCTAAAGCTAGGCTCAGAGCTTCACTTATAGCTGTTAATTCTGAGCGGAATACTGAGCTGTGGTCCGGGTTTCTAAAACGATATCTAAATTCTCCTGTACTTTTCTTCATAAAAATTCCGCTACCTATTCTTACAGAGTCAGATTTGCTTCCATCGTGTAAATAACCAGGGCCCGAGGAGAAATATTATTGATGATCTCAAGAGCCAACTGACGCAGCAACTCCGGGTGTTTTTCGTGTTTGATAAATTTCACTTTCAAGTCTTCATTAAAAGTTACATTACTAAGTACAGTAGTAGGTGTCAGTAGATTAAAAGGAACACTGGGCTCGACTTCAATATCTGCCTATCCTTGCTTCCATATTAAACCCAAAGGGCTGTCCTTTATTAATCTTTGGTTATTCGTCCAGTTCGATAAAAGGTTAGATGATCTGTTATAAGACTACAAAACTCTTTAGCTTTGCAACGTACTTCGCCATATTTATTTCTCTTCTCAAGGAGAGGGGCTGAAGATCAGCCTCATAACAAGCAATATCAGTGGACAACTGTGCCTGAGACCAGTGATAATTCTGGCAGCACTAAATTGTATTATCTCTAGTTTTTTTAGGTTAGTATTTGCAGCAACTTGATAGATCTGGTAGCTATATTCAAGGATTGGCCTTATAAGAGCAGTATAAGTGATCTTGAGTGTGCCTGCATTGGCTTCCCAATCTCTTCCAGAGATGTATTTTAGTAGTTGAAGCCTTTTCCTACCCTTCTCACAGAGTCTGTTAATGTGCTTACTACAGTTAATTTCAGTATCTAGAGTAAACCCTAGATAGGTAGGAGTTTTAGTAGATTCTAGTAATTGTCCCTTTAGAAAAATTTTTGGCTGATAGTTGAACAAGTGTCTGCTAGTTGTGAAGAGGCAACTTATAGATTTGGTTGTGTTAAAAGCCAATTTATGCTCATCTGCAAAGTGTTGAATTTTCTCCAAGATGTCGTTGAGTGTATTTTCTAGTTTAGTTAAATCCGAATTGTGGTCCTAAACGATAATGTCATCAGCAAAGATGCCTATTTGACAAAGGGAGACAACTCTCTCTATACCAGTCAAATATAGTGAAAAGAGGGTGGGGCTCAAAACTGAACACTGTGGGATTCCTTGATATGTTTTTAAAATTTCGGACAAGCTGTTCTGATATCTCACTCGAAAAGATCTGTTTTTCATAAAATCTGAAAGCCATGGGAGTGCATGACACTTGATATCAAACTCTGAAAAGCATTTCCCCAGTAGCTTATTTTTCCAAACTTTGTCAAAAGCCTTAGTGAGGTCGAGAAATACGGCCATAGTGTGTCTGGAAGGCTTCATATTGTGTGCATCCTTAACCCGTTGGACAAAGTAGAGTATTTGGTCGATTGTACTATGTCCCTTGCGAAACCCATATTGTTCTTGTGGCAGCATGTTACGGTTCATGAGATGAAAAGTAATTCTCCTCAGGATAATTCTCTCAATAAGTTTACACGTCATGCAAGTGAGTGTAATTGGTCGATAGCTTCCCATGCAACTAGCATCCTTATTTGGCTTACGAATGGGAACAACAATCGCAGTTTTCCATTGCCTAGGTAATCTACCCAGTTTCCATGATAAATTAAAAATATGCAGGAGTCTTTTAATTGCACATGATCCAAGATTTACTATAAATTGTCCATGTATACCATCAGGTCCCGGTGATTTCTTGAAATCTAATTGCTGGATGTCATAAAGTAGTTCTGAAGAAGTAATTGGATCATTAAATAGTTCATTACTGGCTGGAACCCTGCAAGACCTGATTAGTTTTCTGGCCGCTCTGCCAGACTTTTTGTTCTCTCTTCCTAAGGCCAATTTGCTTTCTTCAGCATAGTAGTTTCCCAATGCATCTGCAGCTTCTTTCTCATTTGCAGTGGGAGTTACATTGATACCAATGATAGAATTTGTATTTTCCACCTGTGGTTGTATTGTGTCTAGTTTTTTGGCTAATCTCCAAAGTCTAGTATAAGGAGTTTTATAATCCAAGCTCTTACACAGGTCCTGCCAGTTGCTCTGCTTTATAGAACAATACTCCCGTTTGATCTCAGCATTAATTTTAAGTTCAATTCTGGCATCTGTGTTATCATTTAAATTATGGCTCTGCAGCAGATGTTCTCTTTTGGCCAATAATTTTTGTAAGTCCTGTGAATCATTGGTGAAAGCTGGTCTTGTTTTCTTGTGCTTACCTCTTGGTACAGCCCTCTCTGCAGCCGTAAAAATAGAATGCTTAAACACGAGCCATTCATTTTCTAGATCTTCTGTAATAGGGTTCTTCTGAAGCTGTTCGTTTAGGTTTTTCTCAAATAAAGTCCAATTAGCTTTTTTAAAATTCCAATATATATTGTTGTTTCCGTAGCCTTGACGTCGTAATCCAACTCAATCAAAATAGGATAGTGATCACTTCCAACATAGTCAACAACTTTCCATGAGCAATATTGAAATAAGTCTGGACTAGAGATGGTCAAGTCGAGTGCATCAGTAGTACACTTACTACCAATAAGTATTTGGTAGTAAGTGTACTACTGATAGAAAAGTGTACTTCTGTGTACTGTACTTCTGTGATAGAAAAGAAAAACGAACATTATTCAAAATCAATAGTTGGTAGAGCCTCCACGAGAGGCAATTACAGCGTGAACCCTCCAGGACATACTTTCCACAAGTCTTTGTATGACAGCTAGTGCTATTTTCTTCCACTCGGCTTGGAGAAGACATAGAAGTTCCTTCACCGATTTTGGACGGGTAGTGCACCCCTGAATTCGGCGATGCAACGCGTCCCAGAGGTTCTCGATAGGGTTGAGATCTGGGCTCTGGGCAGGCCAGTCCATTCGATGAACTCCATTGGCACCATACCAAGCCTTGGTTAACGTCGAAACATGACAAATGGCATTGTCGTCCTGAAAGTAACAGGGGTCCAACCCGTAAAACTGCCACAACGTAGGAAGCACATTGTCCTCCAAAATAGTGCAGTAGGCATCGGCGTTGAGCTTACCATGAATGGGGACCAACGGTCCCAGTCCATACCAGGAGAAACACCCCCAGACCATAATTCCACCCCCGCCGAACTTGACTGCTGGTACAATGCATTCTGGTAGGAGACGTTCTCCAGGCAGATGCCCGACCCAGACCCTGCCATCCGAACGGTAAAGGGTTAACCTTGATTCGTCACTCCAAAGAATCCGTTTCCACTGATCTACAGTCCAATTTCGATGTGCTTTGCACCACATTAACCGAGCAGCGCGGTTGGACTTTGTGATTAAAGACTTATGGGCAGCAGCACAACCATGAAAACCATGCAGATGTGCTTCCTTACGGATGGTATTCATTGAAACAGTAGTCCCGGATGCCTGTTGAAACTCCTCACGGATGAGGGCCATCGGTTGGGTGCGGTTCTTCCGAATTTCTCTGGTGAGCACTCGTCGGTCTCTATCTCCCAGTTTCGTTGGTCTGCCGACTCGGGGCACATTCCGATAATCACCGCTCACCTTCCACTTCTTAATCACATAGGCCACTGTCGATTTTGGGTACTTCAGATAGCTAGATATGTCCCTTAAGGATCGGCCACATTTGTGATACCCGATAATTATACCTTTCTCGAAATCAGAGAGCTCCGTACTGCGCGACATCTTGCATGCGACCAATGCCGATGCTGTTTCCTACAGGATATATACCGGTGGAGTCCGTGACGTACCTCAGGGCCGCAGATATCGTCATTTGCATAGGTGTCCAAATACTTATTGGTAGTCAGTGTATTATAACTATGAGAACGATATGTGTGGGTTCCATTATTTAAGAAAAGAAAGGCTTTATCATTTGAGAAGTTTTCTAGATCCTGTCCCCTATTATTTGCCAAAGCACAACCCCAAGCAGTGTGCTTAGCATTTAAATCCCCAAGAAGGACTGTAGCATTGGTAAATAGTCCCTCCAAAGCATCCAAGTCTAATTTCTGATTATTCGGTGGGTGATACAAATTAAAAATGTTAATGTTATTGCGATGTTTCCTTGACAAAACTGTAATTCCTTGACTTTCTAGATTTTTCCTCGGTGAATTGATGCGGTCGATCCCTGAAAATACACATCTCTAATTGGAAACATGAGGCCCCCACCGCCATTGGAAGTCCTGTCCTGACGGACTATGTTATATCATTTTACTCTTATTCGATGTCTTGTATTTAATTTCGTCTCTTGGAGAGCAATAATTGACCCCCTTCTCCTACATTCCAGAGCATTTCGTTTAAAATTAGTAATTCACAAAGTTTGACATTAGCTCAAAATTAGTGCTAATATTTCAAAACCTCAAAAAAAAAATTCTGACAATAGTTATATGTGAAAATAGTTTAATTAATTAAAGTTAATTACTAAATGTTTACTTTTAAACTTTCTAATATATGGTTTATTTTTCACTATTGGAATGTAATATAATTCAAATAAACATTTTTTTAAGGTTGAATTAGGTTAATTAATTCAAAATGAATATTTATAAAGTTTAATTATTTAGAACAAAAGTATTATATTTAAAAAAGATATATCATTTGCCATCACTTAAATAACAAAAAACATTTATAGATTGAAAATAATATTAGTAAAACTTTTTGTATAATTCTATAATTAAAACCTGGGGGAATGATGGCCGAACGGCTAGCGCTCTAGCGTTCGGTACCACAGGTATCGGATTCAAATCCCGGCTTTGACATGGGTGTTGTAGTGGTTCGGAATCCACTTTAAACCGTAGGTCCCGGTCCTAATAGGATCGTAGAGCGTTGTGGGGGCATTGTTACTCCGCGTCCGTGGCTTACCATCAAGTTACACGTGCCCCCTGGGTAATGCAAAGTGAGTAACGTCTATGCAGCGCTTGCCTTAAGGCATCCAAAACGTTCATGTCTAAGTCTTTCCCAGCTGCATTAGAACAAAAAAAAAATAATTAAAACCTTAGTGGTTTTTACTTTCAATTACTTTTTTTTAATATATTAAATCTTTCTCAGCAACGTAAATTGAGGTCAGCTTCCTCAATCTTATCTCAACATATGTCACATATTATACATAACATGCTATACATCATCCCATTGTTCTACTTTCAATTACCCAACTCAGTTTGTTTCTCTGATCTAAATCGGAGAACAACGTTTTTAAAAACAGCAATATCCAACAAAGCTTGGCCTTGGCTCAAAATCAATGCTAATATTTAACAAGTTCCAAGCAGAAACTTTTTTTGGTGCCAATTTCTCCGGTTCAAAGATATGTTTGTAATTAATATTAATACATCAAAGGTGCCTCTTCAGTTCCTCAGCGTTGGAGGCAAAGATAAACACCAGCAAAAAAAGATGGCAAATGCATATAGAAAAGAGAAGTGTCGAAAAGGAAAGCAAAAAATAAACAAACACTGCCTCCCAAAATGGATTTTATGATCGATGGTACCACTCATCGTTAAGTGACGTTTGACAGTCCCAGCCTTTTTCCCCGATGCTCAAGAACTATCGATCATTGCATTCCTTTTTTCGTATTTATGTTGCCTTCCTTTCCGCTCACTGAGACGAGACATAGATATTGGAATTGTCGTTTACTGTTAACTTCTATTAATACCTACACTAGATGGGCACCAAAATAAAAGATGCCTACCTGATGATAAAAAATAAACACAAGAAGAGGAGTTTCTTCCTCTGGATAAAAG
Source organism: Caerostris darwini (assembly GCA_021605075.1). Taxonomy (NCBI): domain Eukaryota; kingdom Metazoa; phylum Arthropoda; class Arachnida; order Araneae; family Araneidae; genus Caerostris; species Caerostris darwini. The sequence continues at coordinate 135,044 of BPLQ01007531.1, forward strand.
GATGGCACTGACTATGGTTCTTTTTTGTTATTAATCCATGTGTCTGTGCATTGCATCTTCCCAGAGACATACAAAGACAATAATGGGCACACAAACCAGATATTAGACACATTAAAAAGAATAGCATTCGCATAGAATGCCTTATGGTTAGTATCGATTTGGAAGATAGAAGAGATGGAGATGTACATAGACAGATGGCAGAAATAGCTGTAATAGTTACTATCTATCAAGATCAAATCAGATATTAATGTTCATATTTCTACCATTGATTTTTACAACAAGAAGCTTCTCTTTGTTAATATTTTATTCTTTGTAATTTTGATTTACTTTGAAACGATTATAAACATAAGTTGAATGATAAAAGCAGTAAGAGAACAGTATTATTTAACATTTAAGAATGTATTATTAAAAAGAAATTTATAAATATAAAAATGGAAATTTAAATATTTTATATCAAGCTCTTAGCAAAAAAGCTATCTTGATACATCCAACAATGTGTATAATTACTTTTTCACTCTTAAGTTGATTTAAGTTGATTAGAGTTGATTTAGGTTGATTTAAAAATGTATTATAAAAAAATTTATTTATAATTGTAAAAGTGGAAATATAAATATTTTATATCGTGTACTTCGCAGATAAAGTATCTTGTTATATCCAACAATGTGTATAGTTACATTTTTACTCTTAGGTTGATTTAGGTTAAATAGAACTATCGATCATTGCCTTCCTTTTTTCGTATTTATGTTGCCTTCCTTTCCGCTCACTGAGACGAGACATAGATATTGGAATTGTCGTTTACTCTCAACTTCAATTAATACCTCCACTAGATGGGCACCAAAATATAAGATGCCTACCTGATGATAAAAAATAAGATACTGTTTATTCTTCCTCTCGATAAAAGGATGGCACTGACTGTGGTGGTTTCTTTCTATTTTGTTATTAATCCATATGTCTGTGCATTGTATCTTCCCGGAGACATACAAAGGATATTATGCACATTAAAAAGAATAGCATTCGTATAGAATGCCTTTTGAATGGTAACGATTTGGGAGATAGAAGAGATAGATTTGTATATAGACAGATGGCAGAAATAGCTGTAATAGTTACTATCTGTCAAGATCAAATCAGATATTAATATTGATATTTATTGCTACTGGTGCTTTAAGCCAGAAGCTTCAAGTTGTTAATATTTTATTCTTTGTAGTTTGATGTATTTTGAGACAATTATGAACGTAGCTTGAATGATAAAAATTGTAAGAGAGACGATTTAGTATGGATTATATTTAAAATTTAAAAATGTGTTATAAAAAATTAATATATAATTGTAAAAACGGAAATTTAAATATTTTACATCATGTTCATCGCAGAAAAAGTATCTTGATATTTCCAACAATGTGAATAGTTACTTTTTGTCTCTTAAGTTGATTTAAGTTGTTTAGGGTTGATTTAGGTTAAATAGAACTATCGACCATTGCATTCTTTTTTCGTATTTATGTTGCCTTCCTTTCCGTTCACAGAGACGAGACATAGATATTGGAATTGTCGTTTACTCTCAACTTCTATTAATACCTCCACTAGATGGGTACCGAAATAAAAGATGCCTACCTGATGATAAAAAATAAATACTACATGAAGAGATACTGTTGTTCTTCCTCTGGATAAAAGGAGGACACTGACTGTGGAGGTTTCTTTCTTTCTTGTTATTAATCCATATGTCTGTGCATTGTATCTTCCCGAAGACATACAAAGGCAATAATGGGCACACACACACCAGATATTAGACGCATTAAAAAGAATAGCATTCGCATAGAATGCCTTATGGATGGTAACGATTTGGAAGATAGAAGAGACAGATATGCATATAGACAGATGGCAGAAATAGCTGTAATGGTTACTATCTATCAAGATCAAATCAGATATTAATGTTGATATTATTGCCATTCGTGTTTTAAGCCAGAAGCTTCACGTTGTTAATATTTTATTCTTTGTAATTTAATTTAATTTGAAACAACTATAATCATAATTGAAAGTTAAAAGTAGTAAGAGAAATTGTTTAATATATTTAACATTTAGGAATATGTTACAAAAAAAAGAAATTTATAATTGTAGAAATGGAAATTTAAATATTTTTTATCTTGCACTTCGCAGAAAATGTTTTTTGATACATCCAATAATGTGTGTAGTTGTATTTTCCTTCTTAGGTTGACTTAAGTTGATTATGGTTGATTTAAGTTAATTTAAAAATGTATTATAAAAAAAGAAATTTATAACTGTAAAAATGGAAATTTAAATATTTTATATCATGCTTTTCGCAAAAAAAAAGTATCTTGATATATCGAACAATGCGAATAGTTACTTTTTCACCCTTAGGTTGATTTAAGTTAATTAGGGGGGATTTAAAAATGTATTATAAAAAAAAATTATAAATGGAAAAAGGAAATTTAAATATTTTATATCATGATCTTCGCAGAAAAAGTATCTTGATATGTCCAAAAATGTATATAGTTACTTTTTCACTCTTAGGTGGGTTTAAGTTGATTAGCATTGATTTAAAAATGTATTATAAAAAATTAAATTTATAATTGTAAAAATGGAAAATTAAATATTTTATATTATGCTCTTAGTAGAAAAAGTATCTTGATATATCCAACAATGTGTGTAGTTACTTTTTCATTCTTGGGTTGATTTTAGTTTATTTTTAACTTTCTTTTAGTCAAAATTCTTCAGATTTCATAAAATCTAAAATTTTAAATTTGATTCCTTTGTCTTACATCTTTATGTTACTATGAGAACAAATAAAAGGAAGAAAATATGCATAGCAAACTACAGTACTACATTTCTACCCTGCATAAAAGCAAGACTATATGGTATAATAATATTCAAAGAAATTTTGATAAAAATTTATTCTTTACAGTATACATTGTTGATTTAATTAATTAAACTTTCTGTCCGCTTGCTTGCAGTTTGAAATACACGAATCATTCTTTTTCATACACAACTACGGTAAATTTCAATTTTCAATTTTTTAGAAAAAAAATAACAAAAGCATATAGATATTTTTTTAATATCATGAGATTTCGTATTCTTTAAACAAACAACAACGTATAAGCATGTTTTCTTTTTGCAAGGTTTCATATCTGTGCTTTATATCTAATGTTATACTATGTCTGTACTGTGTCTGTGTTTTTTCTATAGGTTCTTATGTCTGCGCACGCTTTTTCTCTGTACTGTCTTATGTCTGTGCACTATACTTCCCAGAGACATGCAAAGATAATAATGGATATTATTATTTTTTTAATATGTTATTTAGTCGTTTTGTCGAAATATTGCTCTTAACCTTATTTCTTCTTTATTTTTGTATCGTTTTTATGCGTATTTATTTGTCATCTTTTTTTATCCTGACGATTAGCTTTTGAATTTAAAAGAAGATATTGTTTGTTGTTTTTTTCTTATTTTAGTTTTTATATCATCATATTTTAAAATTCGACATTTTATTATGTTTTATTCATATGATATATTGCGTTGATTTATTCAAATATTTATCTTATTTTATTATTATTTTAAGTTTCGTGTTATTTTTTGCTACATGTTCATATATGATCTACATGAAGGAAAATACTCATTTTTTTTTTTTTTAATTTTCCTTTGTTTTTTTTGTATTGACCAAAATCTTCTCCTTTTTCAATTTGTTTCTAATTTGTTATAATTATTAACAATGAGTTCAGTCAAATTAACTTTTCGTTCAGTTGATTTTATATAAATATTACTTGACATTTACATTTTAATTTTTTACAATCAATAATGACATACTATTTTAAGAGACAATTATTCAATTTAGATGCTGAAGATGTTTCATTTATGATTGTTTGATCTCATTAAATCATTTATATTAATAAATTTTAATGCATTATAAATTAAAATAAATTAATTGAAACATTTAAACTAAAAAAAAAACTAAATAACATAACAGAAAAAAAATTTCAAAGCCTAAAATAAAACATTAAGACTTTAAAAAACATTTTTAATTAAAATATTGAAACACAAAAATGGGCAATAACACATGAGACATTAGCTTAATTAGTTGCCATTTCCTTGTGTAATTCAATTAATAAGACTAATTTGTTATTCAATGAGTTTTTAATGAATTCTTTCATGTTTTTTATGAATATTTGAAAATGGTATAATGCAATTCTAATTAAAATAAGTAATTTGTTATTTAAAATTAATGAGATATATTTGTAACAATTAAAATTCATTGATTGGATGCTGTAGTAGTTGAAGATGTTTTTTTAATTAATAATAAATAAATATTCCCATAAGAGATTTTATTTTCATATTTAACAGATTAAAATTTTTAATTCATCTATTTTTTTTTTTAATTTCGCTACTTCTTAATTTTATTACTATAAGATAATTATGCCAGAAATTTAAATTCCCTATCCACTTATATTTTCATTGACTGAAAATGATTACGAATTACTAAGTTTCAATTTAAACGTTAAATTATACATAATATACTTTTTTAGTAATTTAATAATAATTTAATGACATAGAATTTTATGTTATTAAATATGCCTCATTTAATCAATAAAAATAATTCTTAACTTCAAATCCTTTAACTTATTTATTAGATGTTAATATTTTATTAATATTGCATACCGATTTTCCTTGTACATATGAAAATATCTTGGAGTATTTAAAATCCGTTTTTAATGAGAACTTTGTTGTAAATTTATTAAATACTGTTTAATTTAAGTAATGAGAAATCATCTTTAAAAAACGTATTTTTTCGATATAAATATATAAATACATTGTTTATTACTTGTTTGAAATAAGTATACTTTTGAAGGACAGTTAATATACCTTATTAAACAGAATATATTTTTCTTGAATTATAAGTATATTCTGCCTTACTTTATACAATTCAGCATCCTTGTGTACACAAAATTCCACAAAGAATGCAGGCTAGAAGCTGCGTCTTTTTTTTTTTAGTAATCGGAGATCGATATACCAATTCCTTCAGGTGTCCCTATAGAAAAAAGTGTATATTGAAGAACGTGAACTGGTGATCGTAATGTCCATGAAGAATGCAGACGAGAAACTATGTATTTATCTTGGTAACTGAGGATTGATTTACCAATTACTTCACGTACCTTCATAAGAAAAAGTACATAGAGTACTTGCATATGTCGAGGTATGTCACGAAGGAAGTATCAGTGCCAGAGATCATTCTCTATGATCATGAGGCAACTTTATGAATTTCGAGCGAAGATTCTCGCCTTGCACTATTGTTTTAATGTTCGGATACACTATATATATATACATACTATATATATATATATATATATATATATATATATATATATATACAAATATACACACAGAATCATTCCTTCATTCACCAGCTAATGCCATAGCTGGTTTCTCGGCATAGGACTAGATGTAGAATGCTGTATGAACATTATTTGATAGGTGAAAAATAGAAATATACAGTTATATTTGATGAGACTAATATTGATTAACAAAAAATAAGGAAAAATATTGATTAAGAAAAAACAAAATGTAAGGAAAGTCGAAAAAAATGGTGACATATACTTGGATTACTACCAGAAATATGTTTAACACTTACATTCCATGACACACGTCCTCATTAGGATAAGGCTACCAATCAATCCTTCATTTAAATTTACTGTTTTATGTTTGGAAAAAAATGTTGAATAAAACCAAAATTGGGGCTATTCCATTTAAATGCATCCCATCCAAGTTTCTCGATGCTTCACCTTTGGATTATTGTGCGTTTGGACAATTACAACAAGTTCTTTTTAAGCGGCATTGTGTGGATCCTGGAAGGTTGTGGTGGAGGAGTGAAACAAAATCAAACTTGATATTTAAATAAAAGCACTTTTATCTTGAAAATCTAGATGCAATATACGTCAAGAAAATAACTATTAGATTAAAATTGTTAAAAAATAAAAAAAAATTATCTTTGCATATATATTTTTGTTTACAAAGGCTTTACAAAACATGCACACACCTTTTGTATGTTTCTATGATTAATGGTTTAGAAAATAACAATTATATAACGATAATAGTGGATACCTTCCATATAAACCATAATATGAGTTTAAATAGAAATGAATAATAATTTTAATAGCTGTAGATCTCTTAGATTTCGAATCAAGAATAAAGGAAAGCGACAAATAATAACAGTTGTCCATTTTATAGTAGGCACTGCAACTATCATTGTGGAGATGAACTCTACACTAAATAGTGGAGTTTTTTAATTATTTAATTTCATTGGCAAAATAAATGTAATCTCAGATTAAATATTGCTACACATTTTTTAAGCCTCAGTTAACTTTTATGTTGTATTAATACTTTTTACAGTTCAGATCTTCTTTAAATGTTTTGTAACTGAATAATTCTGCTATATGCCTATATATATGTTTACAATCTTTTTGAAAAGGAATCCCAACGTTTTAATGAATTTTGTTGTCTTTGGTTAGTTTCTTTACAAATTTTAGTATAATATTAATAAATATTTGAAATTAAAGCAGTGATATGAATTTATTAACATACCTTTTGTTAGAACTAAACAATTATTAACAGATTCAGAATTATGGAATTACAAAAATATCATAAATTTTCAAATCAAGTTAAATAAATAAAAACTATATCTTAATAAAATACTATTACTGTTTTAACACTTATAAATTTATCTCATTATGATTCCAATAGACCAGTAATTTTATTTGAAACATTAATAAATGTTTTAGAATTTTCCACGTCAATGTCACGACTTATTATTAACCGACTACGGTAATTGAATGTTTAAAACAGAGAATAAATATTAAGTTAATAAAATAATTGTAAAAATTTTTAATAATAAATTGTAAAAATAAATAATTTAAATTATAAAGTTTAAAATGGAAATAAATCTAAGAATATTAATGAAAATTTGATTTATAATCTTCATTTATGTCAAATTTTATAAATGCTTTATTGCTAAGTTTGATTTACGAACTAAAAAGAATAATAACATGGATCTGGCATTTATTCACCATTAAATATAAATCAGAAAAATTGAATAAAAGCTAAAGAATGTAGTTTAAACAAATTATATATTTGTAATTAAAAAAAGGAGGATTTTTTTTTTTTTTTTTTTTTTTTTTTTTTTTTTTTTTTTGAGAGGCAATGCTTTAAGAAATAAAAGAAAGGAAGTAAATATTTGTTTCTTCTCCCTTTACCATAAGAATTTACTGGCCATATAAATATATTTAAAAACCTAGCTTTCTAAATATTTCAAAGCTTTAGATTTTATTTTCAATTTTGAATAAGACAGGTATGCTCGAATAAATTCAGTTTCCAGAAAATAAATAAAGACTAAAGAAATTGCCTTTGAACTTAAAGAATATTCTCGCTTCGGTTACAAATTTAAATCGCAAATCTCATCAGCTATTTAACCCTTGAATGCCTCCTAAATTCAAATCTTGCAAACAAAGCTATTTTTTTTTTCATCATGTTTTTACCCCTTTTTTGTAGTTCTGCCTTTTTACATTTTGACAAAAAACATTTGTACAATTATTCTTACATTGTCAAGTTTTTTTTAACTTCTATACAATTTCTGAGAGTGATTTTTTTTTTTTTCCTGTTATTGTTTTCTTTTTTTTTTTTTTTTCGAAATTTAGCGACTTGTAAATGGTATTATTATTTTGCTTCTCTAGTCTCTTAGAAAACTATTGTATAAACGCCGTTACTGTAACTATAATCACCTACCTTTCTTGTGAAACATCCATTTCTAAACAAAATATAATTATTGTTTTACCTTATTATGGTGCTTAAAGGAACTATGTTAGAGGAATAAATAATAACTCAAAAATTCTATTCAGTGATTATTCGTTTAGAAAATGTTACTGTATTGGAATAAAAATAATGTTCTTTTCATTATTTAATATAGAGATGGAGGAAAGACCGGGCATCCTTCGAGTTTAGCATCGGTACTTAGAGCAATTACATTAGATGAATAAAAAATAATTCCAAAATTCTATTCAGTATTTATTCTGGAATAAAAGCAATATTATTTTCATTTTTATCAGTGTAGGGGAAACGATATGGCAGTCTTCGAGTTCAGCATCGGTGCTTAGAGGAATTCAGCATAAGATGCTTAGAGAAATTCTGCATAAGGTGCTTAGAGGAAATACATTAGATGAATAAAATATAGCTCAAAAAATCTATTCAGTATTTGCTAGTTTAGAAATTCTTACTGTATAGGAATAAAAGGAATATTATTTTTATTTTTATTTCATAAAGAGGAGGGGAAAAGATATGGCTGACTTCGACTTCAGCATCGGTGCTTAGAGGAACTATAAGCTAAAAACAAAAATTCTATTCAGTATTTAATCGTTTAGAAATTCTTACTGTATTGGAATAAATGCAATATTCAATTACAATTTTTATTTAATATAGTATAGGAGAAAAGATATGGCAGTCTTCGAGGTCAGCATCGGTGCTTAGAGGGATTCAGCAAAAGGTGCTCAGAGGGATTCAGCAAAAGGTGCTCAGAGGAACTGCATTAGATAAATAAAAATTAACTCACAAATTCTATTCAGTATTTATTCGTTTAGAAACTTTTATTGTATTGGAATAAAAATAATATTATTTTCGTTTTTATTTAACATAGTGTAGAAGAAAAGAGATGATAGTCTTCGAGTTCAGCATAAGGTGCTTAGAAGAACTACATTAGATCATAAAAAAATAACTCAAAAATTCTATTCAATATTTATTCGTTTAGAAAATTTTACTGTATTGGAATACATTGATTGATAGATTGAAATAGCCTCGACATTATCACTATACTTTTTACTTTAATTTCTAACAAGCATTTTTTATTAATTTCGTAAATGATTTTTTATTGATAATTGAAAAATAAACTTTAAAATAAACCATTTTATATAGTTAGTTTCGCATTGAAAGCTGGCAAAGCTTAGACTGGAACCGGAAGACAATGTTCTCATATTAACGTTACACAGGAAGATGGCAAATCAGAAGGTGGAAAATCTTTCTATTGGGGAGAAGAATGCTGTGGTCCCTGAGAATGTTTTTCTTTATTGTTTCCAATTAGGTGCGACAAAATAAATTCAGCTAAGAATAGTACTGTTTGTAAGTCCAAATGTGTCTATGACTTTTCCCATGTCTATAGTCCCAAAAAGCTGTCCCTATGCAAATCATTTTATGATGACAACTTCATACAGTACAAAATAAAGAAAAAATCCCCTCCGAAACCATGTTTTTATTTGTTCGTTGTAGGAAAAAAAATGTTTTCAGTACAAAGTGAGTCCATTTACATAAAATGCCACAACCCACAAAGTCAAAACATTCCTTCTTGTGAAACATTGAAATCCGAATCAAAATGTGCAATGTTCATGAAATCCCACAGGGTCCCATAAAATATCGCATGCAGCTGGAATTCAGATGCATAGCTGCAAATAATATTTTCATGGAAATTTCCAGATACGCAGCCTATCTGCGTCTCCTGAATAATTTTAAAGTCAAATATATTCTCTGGAAGAACTGATAGCCACATTTCGAGTAGTCAATGATGATATTTTATTTTTCTGTTCGGCATTTGAAGCCCAAAATCTGTTAGACGAAAATTTTCTATTCGAATATCATCGCTATTTTATTGCGACCTTTTTGCCATGGTTTGATTCTCGTGCCAACAAAAATAGTTTTGTCGAAGGCTTAGAGGAATGCGAAAAAAAGAAAAATTCCATCAAATCTCTTATATTTGACTTTTACGGTGTGTCTTGGAGAAATCGAATTACCCCGCCCAACATTCTAATATTTGTTTTTAAGAGACGGAAAGTTTGTGTTAGTGAGAGTGGTGAAATTGAAATTGCTCTTGGTATTTGTCATCGGCGGATGCATTAGGATTGGGTTTTCTTTTAAAAGTATTAATTTTTATTTATCGTGTGGGGGTCTTTTTTTATTGATCGTTATTAATTTTTATTTATTTTGCGGAAGTGTTTTTAAAAGTCTTCTCCGAACAGCATTGTGTTTTTAAAAGTACATTATTGCGTTTATTGATTAAAGGCGCTCTCAAACATATTTATTTCTGCTTACTTTATAATAAAAGAATGCTGTAATTCTGTAATGAGAAAATTCTTGGTATAGATTAAAAAGCAATCTAAAACTTATTATATTCTAACTAATAATAATACGTTTAGGTTTTCAATGATCCTGAATGGCCAAGCGTCTAGCGCTCTGGAGCTCGGTAACATAGTTTTTGTTTTCTAGTCCTGGCGATGCCATTTATGTGTGTTGTGGTTCGGAATCTACTTTAAGCCGTAGGTCCCGGTCTCATATAGCTGTAAGAGTTTCACCGAGCTAAGTCAGACTTCTACCTACGAGTGCCTTATCACAACAAGAGCTGCTACCTTTTCCTTCAACCATGGGTTCATACGAGTTCGTGGACTTGGTTTAGACGTCTACCAAGTGGGAAAAGAAACTACAACAAAATGGTTAGCGTCAGTTGCAGTTACTGCTGCTTTTTCAAGAGATTTGGGGTCAATTATGATTCCGTAATTAAGCGCCGCATCGACTGTCAGGTTGCTTGGTCTAAAATATAGTTTTTTTTTCCCCATACGACACGCAAAAGCGAGTTACTTACAACAAATCTCCTACTGGAAAGCAATGATGTGCCTTCTTCAACAAACTTCCGGCTGTTAATTTTATATGCTATCTAGTTATGATACACTAGATCCACCAATGTGCGAGAGAAAAAAATTCAACTTTTGTAAGTATTGATTGTAAGTCAAAATTGGACTATGACTATTTTTCTATAAGTTCCAAAAAAATGTCACTATTCTAATCATTTTAAGATGACAATTTTATACACTGAAAAATACATAAAAAAAATGCCCTTCGAAAACATGTTTTTATTTGTTCGTAGTAAAAAAAACCGTTTTCAGTGCAAAGTAAGTCAATTTACATAAAATGCCACTGCGCGCAAAGTCAAAACATTCCTTCTGTGAAACATTGGAATCCGAATCAAAATGTGCAGTGTTCATAAAATCCCACAGGGTCCTATAAAATATCGCATGCAGTTGGAATTCAGATGCACAGCTGCAAATAATATTTTCATGGAAATTTCCAGATACACGGCCTATCTGCCTCTCCTGAATAATTTTAAAGTCAAATATATTCCCTGGAAGAACTGAGAGCCACATTTCGAGTAGTCAATGATGATATTTTATTCTTCTATTCGACATTTGAAGCCAGAAATCCGTTAGAAGAAAATTTTCTATTCGAATATTATCGCTATTTTTATTTCGGCCTCTCTGCCATAAGTTGATTCTCGTGCCAATAAAAATAGTTTTGTCGAAGGCTTTGAGGAATGCGAAAAAAGAAAAATTCTATCAAACTTCTTATATTTGACTTTTACGGTGTGTCTTGGAGAAATTGAATTACCCCGCCCAACATTCTAATATTTGTTTTTAAGTGGCGGAAAGTTTGTGTTAGTGAGAGTGGTGAAATTGAAATTCCTCTTGGTATTTGTCGTCGGCGGATGCATTAAGATTGGGTTTTTCTAAAAGGATTTATTTTTATTTATTTTGTGTTGTGATTTTGGAGAAGTGTTTTTAAAAGGGTTCTTTCAGAACAGCGTTGTGTTTTGAAAAATATTTTATTGCGTTTATCGATTAAAGGTTCATACTTATCCATTTCTGCTTACTTTACAATAAAAGAATATTGTAATTCGGTAATGCGGAAATTTTGATTTTGTTTGTTGAAATTCTTGCTAAAGATTAAAAACCAATCTAAGACCTATTATAATCTAATTAATGGTATAACAGGGGCCTGATGGCCGAGTGACTGGCGCTCGGTGCCACAGTTTTCGGGTTCCTGTGCCGTCAGTGTCATGGATGTTTGTAGTTGTTCGGATCCAAATCAAACCGTAGGTCGCTGTCTCATATGACTGTAGAGCGTCACGGAGCCATGTCAGTTTTCTACCTGCCTATAGATTCTCCGTCACAACATAAGCTTTCCCCTTTCCTTTCAACCATGAATGCATACGTGTCCGTGGGCTTGGTCTAGATCAGGGGTCTCCAAACTTTCCAGCCTTAGGGCCATACTGTTTACTCCAGTAAGTATCAAGAGTGAAAACCGTTTTAATTTTTCTGCCATTATCTGTAATGGCAGAAAAATTAAAAACACATTAATTAATCTATGGTACTACTTATTTGTGTGAAAAAACATTCTCCAAAATGAAGTACACAAATAATGTTTACAGATCTAAGTTAATCGATGAGCATCTTAAATCTCTTTTAATAATTGATACAAGTAAAGATGATACACAACTACAAACTATTGTCAGTGAAAAATTAAAATTACATAAATCTCATTAGTATTTTTTTTACAAGTGGATACCCCGCAGTTTCATTCGCGTTAAATTAGCTTTTTCGTTTCTGGGGGATTTTCAGGATTAAAATCATATGTTTGATTCAGGATATATACATTCCAAACATCGATATACATACATATGCGATACTCTTTATCCCAACCTATTTTGTTTTTTTAATTAACCTTATTTGTTAATTATTATGCTTAAGTTAAATTTTCTGCTTATTATGCTTATTAAGCTTTAACTAGCAATTAAATAAAACCGAGTTATTCTTATTCTTTGTTTTTTTATCCAACCTATTACAGCAACAATAAGCTATTGGCTGTCACGGGCCGGATTTGGCCCTCGGGACGTAGTTTGGAGATAGTCTAGATGTCTTCCTGGCCCGGCATTTGAAGCCAGAAATCACTCAGAAGAAAATTTTCTATTCGAATATTATCGCTATTTTTATTTCGGCCTCTCTGCCATGGATTGATTTTCGTGCCAACAAAAATAGTTTTGTCAAGGCTTAGAGGAATGCTAAAAAAAATTTTTATCAAACTTCTTACATTTGACTTTTACGGTGTGTCTTGGAGAAATCGAATTATCCCGCCCAACATTCTAATATTTGTTTTTAAGTGACGGAAAGCTTGTGTTATTGAGACTGGTGAAATTGAAATTGCTCTTGGTATTTGTCGTCGGTGGATGCATTAGGATTGGGATTTTCTAAAATGATTTAATTTTATTTATCGTGTTTTGATTTTGGGGAAGTGTTTTTAAAAATCCCTTTAGAACAGTGTTATGTTTTTAAAAGTCTCTTCAGAACAGTGTTGAGTTTTTAAAAGTATATTACTGCGTTTATTAATTAAAGGTACTGTCAAACGTATTTATTTCTGCTTACTTTATAATAAAAGAATGCTGTAATTCATAAAAGTTTTTATTTGCTTCGAAATTCTTGAAAATTTCTTGATTAAAAAGCAATTTAAAACATATTATATTCTAATAAATGGTATAATAAGTTTAGGATATCAATGGGCCTGAATGGCGGAGCGTCTAATGCTTCGGCGGTCGGTGCCCCAGGTTTCGGGTTAGAGTCCTGGCGATGCCACGAATGTTTGCAGTCGTTCGGAATCTACTTTTAGCTGTAGGTCCCAGTCTCGTATGACTGTAAGAGCTCCACGGAGCCAAGTCAGCCTTCTACTTATAGGTGCTCCATCAAAACGGGTTCGTTGTGTTTTGTCCAGATGCTTATCAAATGGGATAAGAAGCAACAACAACATGATTATTGTCTGTAGCAGTCACTGCTGCTTTTTCAAGGCGAATTGATGGCGATTATGATGTCATGTATAAAGACATGGCTTCGACAGTCAGGATGCCTGGTTAAAGTCTTACAGTTTGTTTTTTTTCTCATACGACAAGTAATTGCAATCTACTCACAATAAATACACTACTGGAAAGCAACAGCAAGCTATTCTTCAACCGTTTGCGTTCTCTTATTGTAAAGTAAACAGAAGCATATAAGTTTAAGAACAACTCGAAAAATAGATAACGCAATAACGTACTCTTAAAAATACAATAGTGTTCTGAAAAGGCTTTTATAAACACTTCCCTAAAATCACAACAAGCTAAATAAAAATGAATCCTTTTAGAAAAACCCAATCCTAATGCATCCGCCGACGACAAATACCAAGAGCAATATCAAGTTCACCACTCTCACAAGCACAAACTTTCTGTCACTTAAAAACAAATATTAGAATGTTGGGCGGGGTAATTCGATTTCTCCAAGACACACCGTAAAAGTCAAATATAAGGAGTTTGATAGAATTTTTCTTTTTTTTTTCCGCATTCCTCTAAGCCTTTGACAAAACTATTTTTGTTGGTACGAGAATCAATCCATGGCAGAGAGGCCGCAGTAAAAATAGCGATAATATTCGAATAGAAAATTGTCTTCTAACGGATTTCTGGCTTCAAATGCCGAGCAGAAAAATAAAATATCATCATTGACAACTCAAAATGTGACTCTCAGTTCTTCCAGGGAATATATTTGACTTTAAAATTATTCAGAAGAGGCAGACAGGCCGTGTATCTGGAAATTTCCATGAAATATTTGCAGCTATGCATCTGAATTCCAGCTGCATGCGATATTTTATAGGACCCTCTGGGATTTCATGAACACTGCACATTTTGATTCGGATTCCAATGTTTCACAGCAGGAATGTTTTGACTTTGCGCGGAGTGGCATTTTATGTAAATTGACTCACTTTGTACTAAAAGCGTTTTTTTTATGACGAACAAATAAACGCATAATTTCAAAGGGGAATTTTTTTGTATTTTTGACTGTATGAAATTGTCATCTTAAAATGATTAGCATAGTGAATGATTAGCATAGGACTTTGTTCTACAAATAGCGCTACTCTTAGATGAATTTTTTATCTGTCTAGTGTATCGTATCGTGGATATAGTATCTTGTTAGCATAGAATACTAAAAACCAGCAGCTTGTAGAAGAAGGTAAGTCATTCTTTCCAATGGGACATTTAATGTAAGTAGTTCACTTTTGCGCGTCGTATGGAAAAACTTCTCTGGAAACCTTATAACAGGCAACATGACAGTTGATGCAAGACGCTTATACACGCAATCATAATCGCCGTCAAATCTCCTTGAAAAAGCAGCAGTGACTGCAACATACACGAACCTTGTTGTTTTTGTTGTTGTTTCTTATCACCGTAAAAGTCAAATATAAGAAGTTTGATAAAATTTTTCCTTTTTTCGCATTCCTCTAAGCCTTCCACAAAACTATTTTTGTTGGCACCAGAATCAACCCATGGCTGAGAGGCCGAAATAAAAATAGCGATAATATTCGAATAGAAATTTTTTTCTAACGGATTTCTGGCTTCAAATGCCAAGTCGAAGAATAAAATATGATCATTGGCTACTCGAAATGTGGCTCTCAGTTCTTCCAGGGAATATATTTGACTTTAAAATTATTCAGGAGAGGCAGATGAGCCGTGTATCTGGAAATTTTCATGAAATATTATTTGCAGCTATGCCTCTGAATTCCAGCCTGCATGTGCTATTTTATGGGACCCTGTGGGATTTCATGAACACTGCACATTTTGATTCGGATTCCAATGTTTCACGGAAGGAATGTTTTGACTTTGCGCGGAGTGGCATTTTATGTAAATTGACTCACTTTGTACCAAAAGCGGTTTTTTTTATGATGAACAAATAAAAACATGATTTCGAAGGGGAATTTTTTTGTATTTTTGACTGTATAAAATTGTCATCTTAAAATGAGTAGCATAGTGACAGGATTCTGGGACTTATTTAAAAAATAGTCAACATTTTGACTTTCAAACAGCACTACTCTTAGCTGAATTTTTTTTTCTGGTACATTAAATAGCGATAATATTCGAATAGAAAATTATCACATAGAATCCACATAGAATAGAATTCATGTATCACATTGTGTTGTATCGTATCTTGATAGTACATAATAATAAAATAAGGCTATAATTCTGTATAACGAAAAGTTTCAGAAATTTTGTTGCTTTGAAATTCTTGCCGTACATTAAAAAGCAATCTAAAATCTATTATATTCTAATTATTGGTATAAGAGGATTAGGATTTTAGTAGATATGTTGTAAGTAGTTTAAATTACTGCAAGTTTATAAATTAAAACGTCTCTTATAGTACTAAAAAAAGAAGAAGATATGATAGGGTTTTGTTTTTTTGTTGATCTCGTTCACACTGATGAATATTAAAAAAAAATTGTACAAAAAGCGATGATAATAATATTATTAGAAATAAATTATTATAATATTATTTGATATAATTTTTAGAAATAATTGCTCCTTGAGAAAACTCTAAAACTTCCACCAGGTTCCTTGATTGTCGATGCAAGACAATTCATATCGCCACCTAGTTTCCTTGCTTCTAAAGACACTGATTGAAAGACACATCGCCGCTAGGTATGAATTTTTATTTATAGCGGATTTTATTATTTTTTAAATTATCTGTGTTGAGTCTTATGAAAATTGATATTTTTTTTTTCTTTTACATTTCCTAAAATTTCATCAATTTTGATGTGTGAAAAGTAAATAATACTTCTTTCTTTTTCTTCATTGGCGCAACAGCCCCATGATGGGGAAATGTCGTCTGCTTACTAGCAGATTTCGAGACAGGAGATGTTTTATTTTTATGGAGTAGGGTTGTCAGCCCTACGTCCAACGCTATGCAATCACATTAGACCGGGATCTACAGTTTAAAGTGGATTCCGAACCTATTCAAACGTCGGTGTCACCGCCAGGATTTGAGTCAGAAAGTGCGGCATCGAGCTCCAGAGCGATAGTCACTATGGCATCAAGCCCTTATGCGTCTTTAATACACAATATTTTAGAGTATAAAATACAGTAACTTAAAAATTTTTCTAGCAATATTTGAACATCAGTAGAGAAAAAATGCAGCCGAAGAATTTTTATTTTCATCTTTTTTTCATGAAAATGAATTGTGTAATAATTAAACAGCCAATAAAGTTTTAGTTGAGTAGTCTGTGATTACATATTCATCTAATGTAGAATATAAATTTTCTTTCTTTCCCCAAAAGAAAAAAGTCTTCTTAATAAAGGGAGCTTGATATATCGAATGGAAAACTTCTGTGTTTTTCATAAATATGAGTATTTTAAATACATGGGCTGGAAAGTCCTTTTAGGTTCTAGAAGTTAGGGAGTAAAATACAGACTCCTAGAATCCATCTTTGGATTTTTGTAATAATTTTGAATTTTATAACATGAATGAAATGTAATAATCCTCCTATAAATTAACGTAATGCTAAATATACTGCAGATCTACCATTGTAGAGACAAATTAATCCCAGAGGAAAGTATTCGGCATTGAAAAGTAATCTCTTTCTGATTAAATTTACTTTTTTGTTCGAAATAAGGTTGTTTTCAGCATTAAAGATTCATCAAAATTGTTATTATTTCTTTTGATGAATAGTACACTCCTTTTTATTATTGGCAGAATTGAATATGTAGAATGAGAAAAATTATTACTTAAATATAGATATAAATAATAATTAGTAAGTTAACTTTCCATTGAGCTGTAAAGGTTCTTACTTTTAAAAATATTATTTATAAACACAATTTTTGTGACGTGCAATCCTTTAACAAATCATTAGTATTATTCTCTATCTTTGCCATAGTCCATGTCTTATAGTCACTAAATTATTTAGAAGGCAAAATAGATGCAGAATAAACTCCTTCTGACAGGCGACTAAATAGATGATAAATATTTGATGTTATGTATTTCCTAAGAGAATGACGAAGCGATATATTGTACAAATTTAGAAAGCAGTCACTTAAAGACGAAAATCTCTTATAAGAGCTTTTAAGAAGCATTCGTAAAAGCTCAGTTCAGATTTATTACCAAGAACAAGTCAATATTTCATTTAATATAACACTTTTTTACAAATACAACACAGTCTAAAGGGATTCACCTTCCAAAATGTTGACAAAATTGTAACGTTGAAAAACGTTGCACAAAAAGGTAAATACTCGTTGATAAAATGTAGTTTTGGGCATTTTTGCACAAAAACATAAATCTTAATATTTTTTATTGACTCGATCCTATTTATCAAATAAATTAACAATAATCATAATTTAATAATTTTAAAAGTTTATAATTCATTATTTTATCTAAATGGATGTAAAGCTACTATATTTTATTCAACACTTAGTCTATAAAAATATTTCCAATAAAAATCACTAGCTTAATTTAAATGAATTATCCCAAATCAAATGAATAATAAAACAAAATGTCAGGAAAAAAAGCCACAATAAATTGCATCAAATAATTTATAAAGGAAAAGATGAATTACTTAAATAGATAATGTATTCAAATTTTCAATTCAAGATGAGGAAATAAGAAAAAAGCCATGAATGTGTTTTCCTATCAGTGAGTCTTGATACCATGAACAACCTGTGATAGTATGACATTACCTTTCAGGATTTCTTTTAGGGCTAACCGCCTAGTATCCGTCATGCAGAATTTTTTTTTTTTTCGGGAAGCCTGACGGATGATGTAATGCTGTCTATATCACCACTACGTTTCCTCTTTTCTGAAAACAATAACTGTACGAGATTTTTCTGTAGGTGTATTTTTTGTTCCTCATATGTATACCACGAACAGCCGTCCAACGTACGATATTGGTTTACCTCCGTATTGGTGGATGAAAAATACTGTCTTTATCATTGCTAGTTTCCCTCGTTTCTAAAAGCAATAACTGCAACGGATTTGAATCAGAATCTTCTCTGGTCAGTTTTATTTTCCACATATGTATACAATGAACACCCCACCAATGTATAACGTTACCTTTCAGGATACCTTTTAAGAATAACTGTCCACATTAGCAGTCGTATGAAAAAACTTTTTTATCAAAAGCCTGACGATGGATCTAAATGTTACCTATATCACTACTAGGTTGTTTCTAAAAGCAACAGCAGTGGGTTTGAATTGTAATTTTCTTCTTCTAGTGAATTTTATGTCCCACATATGTATACTACGAACACGCCTTCAATGCATAACATTACCATGATGTTTTTGATATGATATATTCCGACATGATATCTTTTAGGAGTAATTTACCACATTAACCAGCAGTATGGGAAAATTTTCGTCAAGAACCCTGATGGTGGATTGCTGTCTATACCATTTCTAGGTTCTGTCGTTTCTAAATGCAATAACTGCAGTGGATTTGAATTTAATTCTTTTTCTATGGGGGGTTGTCCCACATATGCATACTACAAACAGCCCACTTACGTGTGATTTGGGAAAAATCCCACCAGGTAGTGCTGAGGGGTCTTCATTTTCCACCCTTCCTCTTCTTCATTTTTCATCCTTGACATTTCCCAGCCTTCAAATTTCTGTATTCATCATAAGCAGTCAAGTGTTTAGTACCACAGATCAAACCAGTTGGTGCTATTTGGATGGAAATCGAAATGTATGCAGTTTCGTTTGCTTGCTTTCAATAAAGCAGAATTTTCGCGCCGCCTAATATTTGTTTTTGATCACGCATCAAATAATTTATGGCATACTAAAGACGTTTGGAGGCTCGTTCGTAAGGGCAATGGACATGTTTTTAGAGTTCAAACTGCAATGCCCAATATTTGGCAGACAAACATTCAGCCAAAAGTTTCAAATCTGGAAATGGATTCAGGTGTAGGAAAGGAATATCTACAATCTGTTAGACTTGGGAATAGAAGTTTTGTGTGGCACATACTAAAACATTCTAGACATTTTATCACAGTTTGGATAGAAAGCGAAATGCACGCTTTTCCCTTTGTCAGATTTTGAGGCAACAGAATTTCCCCTTGTCCTAGTGTTGGTTCCTTGTCCTATTACCCTATTGTTTTTGGTCACGAATCAATGGATTTTCAACTTAAGAAAGACGACTAAAGACTGGCTTGTAGCGTATTGTTCGCATTCAAACTACAATGCCCGGAAGCAAACGAATATTCGGTTTATATAGACAAGGCTTTAGGTCCAGCCTTAATATATAACTTCCTAAAAAATAATACATCCTTTTAAAAGTATAACTTCAGGGAAATCACTATTTAATCTAACTTTAGCTATATTTCAATTTCCAGAATAATTCCTGACAGGGATCAGGATGTTAAGCAGGGCAAAGAAAAGAAGGAAACCACAGTGAGCAGGAGGAAACAATTAGTGTTATACATCAATGCCGGAACCTTCTAAATCCTCCTTTGTCCCTGTCTCTTCCGGAAGCTCTCGGGGGGCGGACCGAACTGTCGCCAGACGTTTTCTTGGGGAAAGATGAATGATCAGAGGGTGGAAACCGCCATCCACGAATCAGTAATCACAAGCTTTGGGACGGCCACACTTTGCCCACGTCCGCAAACAGAAGGAACTTACGAAAATATTTTGACACCTTTTCAATGTCAAGAGTTTCTCCTAGCTGACATGATAAAATTCTACTATTCTATTTGCGAAGAATGGAATTTTCAGTGGAAGATGTAATGAAAATGAAAATTTAAGCAGGGTTGAATCTTGGAGAGATATTAAGTTATAAATGTTTTTGGTACAGTGTGAAATGAATGGAAAGACAATCAAAATCATGCCAAATAACTGCAACTAGCCTTATAATTACTTCTATCAAGACACGCAACTTTTTGTTTATATGTTACCGGGTGCAGCGTGGAGCAAGTGGAAATTTCAAGCACCTCTATGAATTCAAACTGAGGAAGTTTTACTACCATAGTTTAATCATGTAACCCAAATCTCGGTTTGCGCGCTAAATCGGCGGTTGCCAAATGGTAATAATTAACTCACTATCATCTGATACTTATCAGCTTATTTTCAGGATAATCTTGCTTTTTATGACGACCTGTCCACATCCAAGGTCATTTTTATGACCTTCTTATATGGCTATTTCTTATTTCGGTCTGTTGCAGCAGTGCTTTTTTGTGCGAAATTTTTTATTGTTAAGTATATTATGATATTTTCAATATTCTTGTAATATTTCTCATCGTCAATGTCAAAGTAAATAACTCTTTTTAGCTAATATTACTTAAATCTCATTTCAAATAATCACCATATATAATCCTTTTACATATGCTACTGAATACTATTTATTTCTGATTTTTGTTGCAATTCTTTATGTCCAAATGTTGCGAAATCTTTTCAGGTATTATTTGTATCTTTAATTATTAGAATGTCTCTGCTCTTATTATTTTTATTATTTCGTCAACTATATTGTTTCGTCGACTGTATAATCCTTGTATTATAATCACGATAAAAGGTTCTAAATTCTACTTTGAAGTGCAGTAAATTTTATGGTTCATTAACCTAAATATTTATGGTTCTAATCGATTTGATTTTTTCGTTAAGAATAATTTAACCATTCTCATTTTTTTAGAGAATAATGGCAGAAAAATAAATTTAAAAAAAAACCCATTTTATTTGGTTTTTAAAAAAAGAAAATGTTTAAAACTGATGACAGTGTATTAAGTGATCAAGAAGAGCACGAGATACATCTATAAACAATGAACAATGCAGTAGCAGCAATATGCATTATTGCAATATACAATATGCAATATACAATATACAATATGCAGTAGCAGCAAATTATTTTATTAAAAACAGATCTCCTTATGTTGCCTAAAACCGTTACTAGTAATTTACATGATATTATAGAATAAAGAAATTGATCCAGAAGAAAAAATGGAGACATTCGAAAATTCTGGAAACCTAAGGTGGTTTTTTTTTTTTTTTTTTTTTTTTTTTGTAAATGGGTAAAGTTTTCTTGGTTACAAAGATTTAACTGAATTACCAATTCGAGGATTGAAAATACTGTGTATTGTAAAAATTGTTTCCTGTTTTCTTTTTACTGAAGTAGGAAAAATGGTTATTTGGTTTTAAGGGAATATGACAATTGGCAATATGCATTAGAATATTTTTCTCAGCATCAGGTAACCAAATACCACATTAATTCTCTTTAAACTTTTGAAATGTTTTTGAAGACACGAGATGAAGTTTGTGAACCTCTTAGAGGCCATCCCTGAGGATGTTTCCAAGTTTGGCGATCACAAGTTTGGCTAGCACAATGTGAGTGCAGTGAATCCCTTAGTTCAACCTAGGTAACACTCAAATTACTGTTCTAGTGACCACTGACCTCAATGTTTGTTCGTGCGCTGCAGGAAATTAGACACTGATGAGCTTCATACCATAACGCTGAAAGAGAAATCTTTTTCTATTTTGTCTTTTAAGTTTTATTATTTCCTTCATCATTGATTTTTCTTAAGTATATAAGTTTACAAGTTATTTCAGCCATAAACCATATAAAATTGAAGTAAATATATTAAGATTTTTTTGAAGTCACACATGCAGAAAATTAACACTATTTAATAATAAACTAATTTTAAAGATTTGTTTAAACTTTTTAATAAACAATTCATTAAATAAATTAAATAAGTGAAACAAACATTAATATATAATTTAATTTTGTTTAAAACTAAGATTGGGGAAAGCGAGTACAGTATTGATAATATGAACGATTTTTCCAATGTTTTTTTTTAAATACGTCTAATATAAAAAAAAAATACAATAGTAAATATATTATAGAAACTGAAAGCCAACGTGAAGTGCATTTAATAAAAAAAAAATACAACTTATCGAGTTCTAATAATTGTCAAGTCCTTTCAAACTACATGATTTTAGCCAATTAGACAAATCATATCGCAAATTATACAAATAATTTTCCATTTAATTTTCTTATTTTTACTTTTAAAAATATAATTATTGAATATTTGAAATACAAAGTTGAAATAAGAATAAAAATATAATTTATTTATTCTTAAAAATGAAATTTTTTTGAGAAGTTAAAAGTTTGAGATGTAAGACACAGAATCCACTTAAAATTATATGCGACATGTAAATATACCTAAAAATTTTTTTTTAATTTTTAATAGATGTAAAATAAATACTTCAGTTGCCCAATTGAAAGTTCTTGAATAATATATATATATCGATTGAGATAGAGATAGAGAGAGAGAAAGCGACTAATCAACGTTATATATAATAATGAATGTTCATAAATCACTCAGGAATAAAATTAAAATATCTTCTTGTTACATCTCATACTGGGAGACAAAGAAATATCATGTTAGATCAAGCTATTTTATTAATGTTACTATGACCTTTTTTAACCTTCCTAAAGTAACACACGCGAAATATCCATAACAAGATATATCGCCTGGATATGTTATCACGAAACTTGTGTCGCACCATTGGCACAGAATATCGCCATCTGTGTAAACTGTAACATATTAAGCTTTCTTTATTTTTAACATTTTATATGTATTATTTCTATAAACACATTATTCCCCCTATTTATATCGACACAAAACGCACTTTCTTTCCAGATTACATATACAATTTTTTTTCAAAATATGTATGTAAGCTGGATATTTTGATATTTTGTTTATAATAAATATATGTCATCATGGATGATAACATGAGGCGATGTCTAAAGATATTATGAGTAAAGTGGTTCATTGTATGTTGGCTAGAGTTCTATAGGGCAAAAAAGAAGAAATTTCCAAGCTGTATTTTTTGTATTCAAAATGGTTTTTTCTGCTTCAAGTAAATCCTTGTCTCATACATGGTCCAATGGAAACGTGAGCATCTAGCGTACAGGCGGTTCGAACCCTCTGGTGACATCCGATATAACCACTTTTTTCACAAACATGAAGACAGTTGGCGACTGTGAGAAAGTGCGTAAAGCGTCTTACAAAGATAACCTAGTGGCCTGATCGGAGTTTTTCCGAATGTTCTTCCAACTATGGTAGAAGGTAATATAATTACCATTTGGTTTGTTGCTCGTGGTATACATAAGTGGAACTTGAGGACCTGCGACAATGACAAAAAATCACGATGAGCGTTGCACTTATTACTGTCAAGCCTGATGGCAATTGTGTAAGGATGTAAAAAATTTCGTATCACGAGTTGGTTTTCCTGGTGGAAGATTTCCTGTTTTTTACCATAAAGCATATTAATACCACATAGTTACTCCTGAAAGCATTCAATAAAGACATCAATGCTCATTTACTCGTTAATGATTGCCCAAGTTATTGCACTTCGTAAAACACTACGGAAAAAAAGGAAATAATTAGTGTTTGTTTCAGAAGAGAAAACGCTAACCATAACATAAACTCAATGATTTTTTTTTTCTTTTTCATTTGTGCTTAAATCATTTATTAAATTTATATAACTACATAGAAAATCTTAAGTTTCGAAAAAAAAATGTTGTTAAGCCTATCTTAATTTTGTATAGAACTGAAAATTTGGATTTAGAAATGTATTGTTTTGCTTAGTACCAGAAATATTTACTTTTGTACAGATAAAGTGTTTCAGTTTTTACAACTATAATGACCTTTATACACAAGACTCCTTACTCTTTGTGCTATTTGGCTAAAGTTTTGGGATCGAAATAAAAGCTTAATAATCTTATAAACATAAATTGCTTTGAAATAAGATGACATACAAAATAGAAATTAAAATTAGGTAAAAAAGGATTGGATAGAAATACTAAAAGAGTTTGATTAAATTTCAAATATTAATGTTAACCAATGAAACATAACTGCAATATTTGAAATAAATAACAATAACTACTCTCTCAATTTTTATATTAGATTATTTTATATGATTGTGGTCTTATTT
The DNA here is from genome assembly GCA_021605075.1 of Caerostris darwini. NCBI lineage: Eukaryota > Metazoa > Arthropoda > Arachnida > Araneae > Araneidae > Caerostris > Caerostris darwini. The sequence goes on from BPLQ01007531.1 coordinate 159,658, forward strand.
TTCTGTATCAAAACGTTTTTTAAAAAAATTGCCATTTTTCCAATTTTCATTTTTTTAAGATTTATTAGATGGATTTCTATTAACATTTTTAATCTGCTTTTCTTCACTATTATAAATATAATGTTGAATAAGCATTTTGAAAAATTATTCTTAATTTTTTTTAAAAAAATCACTTAGAGATATTATTTTAAAGGGATTATTATTTTTTTTTTTAAATTACGTCTATTCCTTAAAGAATAATAACAATTAAATTCCTCAAATAAAAAAAATATTTTCATCTAATGTTATTATTTTTTTTTATAATTACTAAAATTCAATATCTTTCAGAATTTTTTCATTCGTTAAAGTTCCATAAATAATTTGTTTTGTATTTTTATGATATTAAAACAGACATTTTTAGAAATATGTAAAAAAAAAAAAAAAAAAAAAAGTTAAAATACTTATTAAGGAAACTGTATTTAGTAATAGATATAGCTAATAGATGGCAGCACAAATTCACATCTAAAAGACTTCTGTTTTAAAAATATATTTTTAATTTTCAAATTTTCTTTACATTGAAATCATAACAAAACGAGAAAAAATATAAGGAATATTTTTATCCCAAGTAAAAAAAAAGTTAATAACTTTTTTTAAATAAAACTGAATGTGCATGCTTTGTTTGCAAATCGAAATAAAATATATCAAAATAAAATTGAAATAATTTTCTCTGCTGGATAATATTACTATATATATATATATATATATATATATAACTAGTTTATAAACATAAATTTGAATTTATTTATGGCAATACTAATAATGTAACCACAAAATTTACTGGGTTCATAGTTTCTTCTAGTCGACTACATTTAAAAATGTATCATTGGGCTAATTTTTCTAATATTCTTTAGTTTTTTAACTATAAAAACTGTGGCATTAATTATTATATAAATTTGAGTGAAGAATTTATACTGAAAATATTAATCTTTTTTTTTTTCAATTTTAATATTAATAATAAATAATGTTGATCTTTTTTTTTTCTTTTACGAAAATGCATTTAATATATATCGTTACATAATAATAAAACGTATATATGTAATATGTAAATTTGTACAAATCTTTATAATTCTTAATATGATTAATTTTTTGTTAAAATGTTTTACTTTTATCCCGTAAAATTAATAAAACTGACATGCCATTCAGTTATAAATAAACCGATAGATGGCACCACGAAACAATTACATTTATTGAAAAATTTAAATTTAAAGCGCTCTTTTTAAATCAATAAACTAATTTAGTTTTTAATCAAATCTTATTTTCAGTGATATTTCTGATGATAATTTCTCATATCAAATTTTCGAATGATATTATTTATAATAAAATAATTTTTTTTATTATTTAATTTTTAATAAAATTTATATACAAATATATATTAAGAAATATTTCGAATAAGATTCATTCACAAGTATTAATTAAAATTTAACAATTGAAAGTGAAATTGAAAACTAAGAAATTTAATGAGAAGAAAGAAAAAAATTCTTGTAACCAACCAAAATGAATAGGCAAAGTCGAGTATCGAAATTATTGTTGTCCATTCATTTAATATCAGCAATAATATAGAATATAAAATGTGTATATAAGTGATTTACAAAACATTTAGAATCATTCAAAAGTTATTCAGTGATAATTCTGATTAGAGAAAGGCCTTTAATTTTTTAATTTTGAATTACTTATTTTATAAATTTAAAAATTCAGAAGGCGTGATATGTTCTAGAAAAAATTTATAGGTAAAATAATTACAAATAAGTAATTTTCTGACTAACAGCTATGTTTTTAGAAGTTGAACATAATTGAATTAAAAATAAAAACGAAATTAAACATCGCATTCCTTAATTAAATCGTTAGACTATTTTAAAACAAATATTAAAGAAACTCATCAAATACAATCTTTAATTTTCTTTCTGTTTTTCATACCATTTATTTTATTTAACAAGAATTTAATTAATGAAATATATTAATTAGATGAAAGTATCAATCGGTAAAATTTATTAATTTGATGAAATTCATCAGTTTTATTAATTAGATGAAATTTATCAGTTGTATCAATTAGATGAAAGTTATCAGTTTTATCAATTAGATGAAATTGTCAGTTGATGAAATTTATTAATTAGATGAAATTAACAGTCAATGGAATAGATTAATTAGATGAAATTATCAATCGGTAAAATTTATTAATTTGATGATATTTATCTGTTTTGTTAATTAGATGAAATTTATCAGTAGTATCAATTTCGCGAGGTTTATTATTTACCAACATTGAAGTATAGTAATTTCTGCAAGTTTTTTATTAGTTCATTTTTATTTATATAATGGAAAATTTAATAAAAACTAAATAAGATATAATTAAATTTATTTACTGTAAGTATCCTTAACAAATAACTTTCATTGAAACAGAACTTCAGGCCACATTAATGAAATTTGGGACACAAAATTACATTTTTTTTACGGACTTGATAAAATACGCCTTTATAATAAATATCGACAATTTTTAAAATGTATATCCCAAATTAGGGTCTGTTGGCCGAGTGACTAGCGATCTGGCGCTCTGCGCCACAGATTTCGAGTTCGAATCCCGGCGCTGCCATGGATGTTTGTACTGTAAATCCAATTTAAACAGTATGTCCCAGTCTAATATGACTGTTTGGCTTAAGGCTGACAATCCTACTTCATAATAAAAGGAAAAACATCTCCAGTCTCGAAATCTGCCAGTAGGCAGATGCCCTTGGACCACCATGGGGCTGTTGCGCCATTGATGATGATATATCAATTTAGTGTAAATTGAAATTTGTTTTCAGATTGATGATTATACTTAAATTGGAAAAAAAATCTTTTATTTCACTCTTAATAATACATCATTGTGTCTGCTATAATATAGTTACTTCACTTTTTAAAAGTAAATCAGTTTTAAATTATAAATATTCATCATTCACCGTTAAGCTAAAGTTTGCTTTAGATCTATAATAGTAAAAATTCAAAATCAGGTAGTGCTACTGGGGCTACTGGGGAAAGTACCCACAGGTAGTGCTACTGGTAGTAGAAAGTACTGGTAGTGCTACTTAAAAGCTACTGGGGAAAAAAAATTCACACCATGAGAAAACATATTTTGTATATTCTGTAATATTTGATATTCACAAATATTTTAAAAGATATTAATACTTAACCAAATTAAAGATTTTTTTTTAAATCTGGAAAATTTGTAGAGGTTTAGGAAATTATCGTGATGAGTTTCGGGATGTGTAGTAGGGATATATGACGTAGTTTACTACTCATATTTTTGAGGATGCATTAAAAAAGAATTATCCACCTAACAATAAACTAACAATGAAGTAAATATATATACAAATAAAACATGCGGCAATCTATAATAACAGTGACTTCCCTTTCGATAACCAATGATACCTTGATTTGCTATCGGTAAGCATGGCACTTATGTTGTGACACAACTTTTCTTTCTAATGCAGCTGGCAAACACTTAGACATGGACGTCTTGGATGCCTTAAGGCAAGCGCTGCACAGACGTTACTCACTTTGCATTAACCAGGGATGTAACTTGATGCGCATGTAACTTGCGCAGCCAGCTTACCAGCGCATGTAACTTGATGGCAAGCCAAGGACGCGGAGTAACAATGCCCCCGCAGCACTCTACAGTCCTATTAGGACCGGGACCTAAGGCTTAAAGTGGATTCCGAACCACCACAAACACCCATGGGCAAAGCCGGGATTTGAACCCGATACCTGTGGTACCGAACGCCAGTACACACTATTTGGAACGAAAATTTCCGGCACTGTATTGTATTGTATCGTATTGTAATAATTTTTGAATCCTGAGTTAGGTTATTTTTTTATTTAATGTTAACATTTGGATCTATACTGCTTTTACACATTTTTCACATCGACAACAAGATTACAGGCAAGGCCTTCATGTGTAATTGACGGCCTATCTAACGTAAGGAAATAATTTATTTGATCAAAAAAAGATTCGAATTCTTCAAAATGGTGGAAATTTACGGGGATATATTTAAATTTCCGAAGTTTTTATACTTTATCAACGAATCTTGTAAGGCGGGAATGAAAGTAATCCTCGCGAATGTTGCAGTTCATATGTGGAACAGCTGATTTGTATCTCTGCAGTGCATTTGTAAAAGGCAAGCGTTCTTTCCTATGTCGTAGCTGAGGGCTTATACGACTATCTACCAAGGCATCGAAAGGCACCCAGTGATACCAGATACTGAGAACGGAAAAAGTGCATGGGACACATTGAAACTGCATTTGGAATCAAGTTCACGTGCAAGATTTGCCTGCCTGACCGATGAGTTCTTTGAAAGGAGATACAACCCCGTGGATACTATTGGGGGCCTGAATAGCCGAGTGTCTAGCGCTTTGGCGCTCAGTGCCACAGGTTTCGGGTTCGAGTCCCGGCGGTGCATTGGATGTTTGTAGTGGTTCGGAATCCACTTTAAGCAGTATGTCCCGGTCTTCTATGACTGTAAGAGTGTCACGGAGCCAAAGTCAGACTTCTACCTACGGGTGCTCCATCACAACAGAAGCTGCTACCATCCTCTTCAACCCTGAGTACATATAGGCTTGGCCTAGATGTCTGCCAAGTGGGATAAGAAACATCAACAACAACAGAGACTATTGCCATACTTAGCAAGAGAAAAGCCGAAAAAAGGAATCAAAAGATGCCGGTGAACTACTCGTAAGTTTATATATTTTATTATATACTTTAATCCGAATATCATTTAATTGTATATGATATGTAAATTGAACTTTAAATATTAATACAATACACAGAAGATTTAGTCTTATGATAGAACTTACTAGTATGAGCAAAAAATAATATTGCTAAAGGTATTGAAAAGCTATCTTCTAAACCTAGTGATAAAAAATTGTAATGTTTGTAAAAGGGCAAAATCAACTAAAGTTCCCTGTAAGAAAAATTATATTCCTGAAAGATTTGCAACTAGAGCATTAGAACGAGTACTTATGGATTTGTGGACATCTCCTCAGGTTCAGTTTTTAGGTTGGAAAAAGTATTTATCAACTATTAAAAGTTAAGGTATTAAAATAAGGTTAAGGTAAAGTTAAGGTATTTGTAATAAAGATTAAAGCTGAAATTTTCACTTGTTTTGATAAATATTTAGCTAAAGTAGAAATGGAAACTGGGGCCTAATAGCTGAGTTACTAGCGCTCGGCGCCACAGATTTCAGGTTCGAGTCCTTGCGGTGTGATAGATGTTTGTAGTAGTTTAGAATTCACTTTAAACCCTAGGTCCATGTATAATATTGCTGCAGAGTAATAGGCATAGAGCTAACAACCCTACCCCGTGGAAAGAAAACATCTCGTGTATCGGAATCTGCCAGCAGGCAGATGGCTTGGCCCACCATGGGCTATAGTGCCGAGGAGTTAGTGACTAGTTAGTAAAAATTAATCGTAAAGTAAAGAACAGATAAGTCGCTAGAGTTTATACACAAACAATTTGACGATTTTCTTAGTAAATTAAGTTTCATATGCGAACTTATGTCCACATATACTGCTCAGTAAAATGCCTAGTGGAAAGATTTAGTAGGAGTGCAATGGACACGGAGTACGTGGTACGTTTCAAGTTAGTTGGTTACTACCACAGTTTCGGGGCGGGAGTTCCCGTGACATTTATTTGTATAAGAAATATGTGTGAGCATAGATTAACAGAAGGATTAACTCCTGTCGAGATTTGGAGTGGTAATAAAACTTCAGTAAGACACCTTAAAGTCTTCAGATCACTTTCTTTTGTACATGTCATCATCATCAGTGGCGCAACAGCCCATGGTGGGGCAAGGCCGTTTGCCTTCTGGCAGATTTAGCAGGACATGTTTTACATTTTACCTGGTGATGTTATCAGTCCAACGTTCTACAGTCATATTAGACCGGGACCTACGGTTTAAAGTGGATTACGAACCACTGCAAACATCCATAGTACTGTCGGTATTCATACCCGAGCATCAGAGCGCGGGTCACTCGGCCATCAGGCCCTTTTGTATATGTGCAAAAAGTTAATAGAAATAAAGCTCAACCTCGAGTTAAGCTTGGAATTTTAGCTGGCTACGTTTTGAGCACTAAAGGTTATAGGATATTTATACTTAAGGAACTTAGTTATTGAAACTATTCACATAAAAATAGACAAAATTAAAAACGGGGGTAAAAGTTCGGATTACACAAAGTGTGATTTGCGAATTAAATCGTCAGATTTAACTGATCTCCGAAGATCACTAGAGAGTTGATCAAATTGAAATAATTAAAGTTGAGTAAATTTGCTGAAAACTAAATATATTAGTATTATTAAATTATTTGCTAAATATGTTAGTAATAAGGAAATATCCGAAAGACCTCGTAATACCAGTTAATGCATTGATTTTTATTATTATCCACTTAATAATAAAATAAGATCTTTTAAGGAGGTCAAGAGATATTGTACTGAAAATAAAATCGAATTGATCAGTGATAAATTTAATTTTAAATTCTAAAAGTGAATATTATTAATTTCTAAAATACTGAATATCCTTAAAATGGCATATTTCAGTTTGAATGCTATGGAGTATAAATTCCTAAATAGTACGAAGAAATATAACTTGGGTTCCTATAAATTAAAATGGGACAATGGAATGCAAGAACTTCTTGCAATGAAAGAACGTCACGTATTTGATTTGGTTGATTCAACAAGTGATGTTCCTATAATTAGAAGTAGATATTTAGTATAAAGAAAGATGAAGAAAATATACCAAGGCAGTTTAAAACTGGATTAAGAACAAAGGTTTTGACAGAGGCCAGGAGTTGATTTTGCCGAGATATTTTCTAATGCAGTTAATTTTACGTTTGTTAAATTATTTTTTATATTGTTGATATCCATGTCGCATTGACACAATGCTCAACTAGTTATGAGATCTGCATATCTTTATGGTAAATTAAATGAACCCATTTATATGAGACATGAATTGAAAGGATTAGAAAGTAAAGTGTGATATCTTAATAAGTCTATTTATGACTTGCATCAAAATTCAAGACAATAGAGAAATGAATACGTCTTGGAAATACTAGGATTTGTTAAATTACAATGGGGCAATCGTGTATATAAATTTAACAGTATTATTTTGATTGTGCAAATAGATTACATTGTTGGTTTGCAAAAAAATTATGATTTAATATATGATACTGTTAATTTGATAAAAAAATTAATTTGATGTAATTGAACTTAAAGAACTAAGTTTTATCGGGTATAAATTTTGAATTATGTTAATTACACTTTATACTCCCATCAAATAGTATACATTGAAAAATTAATAGTCAAATTTAAAGAGTTACACAAGTCATTTTCTAATCTTTTTAAAATTGGTTATTCTTTGGTAAAGAATAACCAATTTTAAAAAGAAGATTAAAAAATGATTTGTGTGGGTTTCGCTTCAGGTATTTTGTTAAGTACTGAAAGCGAAATTGTTGAAAACAATTTAATGCAAAAATATCCTTATCTTACAAGGATAGGATAACTTTCATCTTTAGCCGATAGAAGTAGGCCGAATATAAGTTACTCTGTAAATTTAATGTCACAATTTTCAAACGATTACACTTTTCAGTACTGGAAAATATATGTAGATATTTTGAATTATGTATTTTCTACTAAAATCTACAAAATAAGCTTTTCAAATGTCAAAGGGTTTGTTTTAAAATGTTACTTTGATGCTAATTAGGAATCACATTTAAGTAACCATCATTTTTTTCGAAAATGTGCCATTTGCGTGGCAATCTAGAAAATAAAAAGGTATTGTTCTTTCGTTTATGTAGTCTAAGATTTTGTAGCTCTATGTGAAAGTGTAAAAGAATCTATCTGATTTTCCAGAGTCATAAATGAATTAAATTTGATTCCTGATTGTATCACAACATTGCATTACTGTGATAACCAAGCTGCTAATTGTTTCACTAAAAATGTAATAGAAATTTTTAAAACCACAAATATTAATATAAGATATAACTTTATTCGAAATTTCATTATTGATTAATTCATTAAAATTATGCATATAAATTCTAAAGACAATTTGGTCTGCTAAATAAAACTGCTAAACAAGATTGCTAAGCAAAACCTTCATTAATAAAAAAAAATTCAAGATATATTGAGCAAAATTTTCCAGGAAAATTAAATTTTTTTGTGTTAGAACGACGAAAGATGGGACCGAATGTTAGATTATTTGTAGAATATTTAGATATGCCTCAAACCCAAACGGAAAGGTGCCGTACGGTATTATTGACTTCGTATTAAAACCATCAACATTTATTTGTTGTGTTTAATCTTCAGTGTCTTGCAGTGTGGGATGGACACCCCATGGGTAATGTACTCATAGATGGTGGGAAAGGTGCAGCTTCTGTTGGGATGGAGCACCCGCAGGTAGAAGTCTGACTTGACTCCGTGAAGCTGAAGGACGGCAGTGCCTTCCCGGAGGACTATTAGGGGAAACTACCACGCATTTGTATATCGTATGGGAGAAAACTTAAAAAACTCCCACCAGTTAGTCTGACGCACGAGACAAGATACTGAGTATCGCAAACGCCACCGAATCTCCTGGCTTTTTGAACAATGTCTGCAATAAAACCGCCAGTGGAGTGCATCTCAGCTCTGATGGTCACCAGTGACGTACGTTGCCACTGAACCACGAGTGGGACATCAGCGTTAGGACTTATGCAAATCGTGTAATGTTTAAAAGCATCTGATTAGATGGAAAAAGAAAAAGAAAATGTAAAAAAAAAAAAAAAACTTCTGGCACTCTATTTTTTTTGTTACTAAGATGTATCGTTTTGTTTTAATTTTAAATCCTTAATCAGGTTATTTTTCCTTTAAAATATTTTTTTCTTATTTAATATTATGAACATTTAGATTTATACTGCTTTTACACATCTTCCCCGTTAACAACAGTATCATCCTTCTCAATTACAGGAGAGACTTTCCGGCCTACAGATTCATGGTTTCCATCTCCGGTATAGACACAAAGCTTTCGGTTCAGCTTTGCTCGTTGAATTTCAAACAAAACTTTTTTAATTTCGGGAGTCAAACTTGTAACTCTATATAATATATCCTCCTTATAATATATATATTTATATATATAAATATATATATATATATATATAATGTTTAAATTTAATAATGCAAATCTTTAACCTATCTGCTATGAAAAACAATCGCTTGCAATGAAATTAAAAACGTGGTTCAATCTTTTAGTACGTATACATTCAGTAATATAAAAAAAAGAAGAAAAAAAGATGACCACCAACATAATCTCATCATTTTTGCATAACATCCCAGCAACTCTACTTAGTGCAACGAAAACCACCCGATACACACCGAGCAGGTGCTATTCCACACGAAAGCAGGCCTATCATGGCTTAAATGATTTTTCACCAGATCTCCAGTGAGAATTCCCACTGCACATCATTAGGAATACGTCAACCTCTGCTAAAGACCTGTTACGGTCTTCTGACGATGACGTCACTGCAACAGTGTTCTTTTTTCCCTACCAACTCCAAAGAACTGTACCCCCCAAGTACCCGCCTCTCGGAACTGTATGATTTGGGGGCGTCGCTGTATGACGGATGACCAGGGATTTTGCGAGTGTCCGCGTGATCGGCCCAGATCACTTACACACATAGATGAGCCCCATCGACTGATTTTCTGACGTCACACCATTATTTATAGGGCCCCTTGATCACGCCCCGATACACGGTATCGGGCCCTTTTCTTTTTTGTTAATAATATTTCTCAATATGCATATCTGCCAGTTTGGGTTTGGGTAGGGTGAGATAGCGATTAAAAGAATTAATCTTCGGTTTTCGCTGGTTTCGATTATTCCGCTTTTTTGATTCGGCGATTATGATTATTTAATCGATGCCTTACTAACAAGGGCAATGGCTTTTAAGGATTTTTTTTTTTTTTTTTTTTTTTAATGATGCTTTTATAAATGGCAAAAGATCTGAAATCGATTGTGTAAAAGGCTGTTTAGTTTTATACAAATCTTGAATTTTTATATGCATTTAGTTCCATGCGACGATGATTAGAAATTTCTTTATTCCTTTTCTTAATTTTCAATTTATATTTATTAAATGCTTTATACAATAATTTTGTGTTATATTTTTCATATTTTAAGCTTAATTTTCATTGTTAATGTCGTTGTTAAATAGATAAAAATAAATCATAAAGGGTAAAAACATATTTAAAACACTGTGGACAGAGCTAAAGGATTAAATATTTTAATCTTATATTTCATTAATTATTATCAGAATTCAACATTTAATTAATTATTTAACTTAGGAACAAATTTAGAAATTTAAAAAATGTACAAGTATTTATTTAAAAATAAATATATTTTGACTCATTGTACAACACATTGTAGTGCTATTTGTAGTACTGTCTGCACATATTACATTCACTTAAAAATCATTTGGTTTCCTTTCCTTTAGGTTTCCTGGTTTCTGACATCTCAAATATATTATTACATTAATTAAAGTTTTAAAACAATATATTGCATATTTCAAGACTGCTAGTAATTATGTTAGAATAAATGTCCTTTATTAATAATAATTTATTATTAAAAGTTTTTTTTTTTTTTTTTTTTTTTACCATTCTCTTCTTATTTACTTGCTCTACACATCACAGCAATGCCGTCTCAGTATGCTTCCTCCAACAGATCCGATCAGATGCCACAGTCCGCTAATGATTGATTTTTAATGTCTTGAGATTTACCTCTACGCAGTCTATCCATCTTGTGCGAAGTCTACCTCTTTTCCTGAGACCCTCTACATTTGCAAAAGTCACCTTTTTAACAGGGCTCATATTATCACATCTAAAAATATGCCTAAGCCATCTGATGTAAAAAGATGTAATGACTCTGGTATTATTACTACTACACTACACTACACCGCACCATTATGCCTAGAGCTGAGTTGCCCCTTTATAGTTTGGGAACGATGTGGGTGAGAATAATCCTGATTGGGAACCACTACAAACATCCGTGGCACCGATGGGACTCGGGCCGATACCTGTGGTACCAAATACCAGAGCGCTAGCCACTCGGCCTTCAGGCCGCACTCTGATAATATTAGGTTGCTTATATTATCTATAGATTTCATGGTTAAACAAATTAACAACAGTTAAACCATTTTTTACCATTTTTTACACCCCAACAGTTAAACCAAACCATTTTTTTTTTTTTTTTTTTTAACAGTTAAACAAAAAACTCTCTAACTGCACCAAGCGGCCTGATGGCCAATTGACTAGTGCTCTGGCCTTTGGTACCACAGGCTGCCACATAGATATTTGAAAGTGGTTTGGAATCTACCTTAAACTGTAGATCCCGGTCTAATTAACCTAAAGTGCATAAAATGACTGTAGAGAGACAAACCAAAATAATTGGACTAAAAATGTTTCGAAGTATTTTTCTTTCAACCATACTTTAATAAAACATTTTTACAAATATATATCTATATTAGTGTATGCAAGACAATATTTTTTGTTTTATCACAAAACATTTTTTTTTTCATTTTTTCATGAAAAAATACATTTAAAAACAAAAATTAACTTATCTTTAACCATTTCACTAACATTTTTTTTTTCTTTTGCTACTTTACTTAGCAAACAGCAGCAAAATTTCAAAAAACAAATGAAATTTATAACACAACTTCTGAATACATAACTCTAATCGACAGCCCACTCGAAAAACGCTGCTGTTATCAATGTATTCGCGCAAACACACACTAAACAGCCTTTGTCTATTGAGATATATATCCCAGGGAGAAAAAACAAACAGACGTTAGCGAAATTCGATACCAGTCGGCGCACCGCAAAAAAATGAAAATATCAAGACCAAAAAAAAAACATAAAAAAACGGCCATCATAAATCACTGAACAATGAAAAGTGGCTGGAGAGAGGGAGGGAGATGATTGTTGTGTGCTCTGCTCTTCAATACTTGCCGGAAACTGTTAGATGATGCATAGGAGCAGTTGAAGATAAAACACCCCTCTTCCTGCCCTATCTTGGTTTTTGAAATGTCTCCTTCATCTCTGCATTGACAGAAGCCGCGTGGTTTAACAAACTTTGAATAAAGATCGTGGTCAGAGAAATGGATGGTCATGCTAACCCGTATTCAACAGAAACAGTACATTAAATTGCATTTTTTTCAATATCTTGATCATGCGTGTTGCATTTATTGAGTTGGCAAGAAAATAATTTCGGATTTTACCATTTAAGTACAGTCAAACCTGTTTTTAGCACGTCCTTTTTTTTTTTTTTTTTTTTTTCGTGTGCGATTTTTTTTTTATGTGCTATTTTTTTAGTGGTATATGAAAAATTTCCATCAAATACATTTTGTGAATAAAAATTAATTTAAATATAAAACTGTAACTGTAGAAAAATTAGCTGTAGAGCCTGAATGGCCGAGTGTAGCGCTCTGGCGCTCCGTGCCATGGATGATGGTAATGGTTCGGAATCCACTTTAAACAGTAGGTCGCGATCTAATATGGCCGTAGAGAATTGTCTTGAGGTTTAGTCAGTCTTCAGTCCTAGTGGTTATCATTTAGTCTAATGGTTATTATCTAGTCTTCAGTCTTAGTGTTTATCCTAGTGGTTATTTTATATTAATTACAGTCCTAGTGGTTATTATCCTTAGCCATAGATGTCTCCTGCGACGGGGTCCTTTGGACCTAGTGTAGGTTTTCCTGCACCAGGGGGATTAGTAACAACAATACAGTCACAAAATAACATGCAAATTTAAAAAAACCCAACAGATCACCCACCTGATATTATATCATATTATTACAAATGTTTATGTGCGAGGCAGTGCTACATCGTGAAGAATTGATTTACATATGTTCTATGGGGAACTTTTTTTTAAATTCTGTCCCTATTTTATGCTGTAAATTTCTTTAACGTATTGCAAATAATGTATTTTGCAGCTACTTATGAAGTTTCATGATATTTTAATTATGCGATTTCTTTTATGCTGTCCCTATACTATATGCTGTCCTATACTATATGTTTGACTGTACCTGTTGAAAGCTAAACGTACTTTCTTACCAAGCCAACAAAAAGTTAAATTCACTTTTTCAGAAACATTTAAAAGAATCAATTAAGACAAAGAAAGTCGGTATTTTTAAGTGTAGAGTATAAAGAACTTCAATTATTTGTCGAAAAACACTTAGATAATGCATAGGAGCAGTTTAAAAAAGAAAAAACTCCCCTTCTCATCTATCTTGGTTTTTGAAATGCCTCGTCCATTTCTGCATTGACAGCATGCGCGTGATTTAACAAACTTTGAATAAAAGTTAAGTATAGTGGGAGAAATGAACGGTATCGTTAACCTGTATTGAATAAAAACAGCATATCAAATTGTATTTTCGTGATATCTCCATTAGATGTTTGCATACAAAAAGCTAAATTCAACTTTTTAAAAATCTTTTAAAAGAAACATCAATGATAAAAAAAAAAAGTTGGTATTTTTAAGTATATAGTAAAAAAAAGTTTCAACTTATTTGCCGAAAACTTTTAGATAATACCAAAGGAGCAGTTGAATTATTTTGGGTTTAGACATATCTTATCTATCTCTGCATTAATAGAAGCCATGTAATTTAACAAACTTTGAATAAAGATTTGTTCTGTATTGTTAACCTGTATTCAATAGAAGCAATATATAACATTCAGAAGGAAAATTACAGGAATGCAGATATTCTTCAATCTAGAATTAAAAAAAGCATCAATTATTTATGTTTTGTTTCGGTAAATTTAAAAGTTTAAAGCAGTTAATATTTCGATTAAATTCAAGCAGACATTGTTGTCTTTTTTAAAAGTAAAAGTCTCAGAAATTTAGATGTATTTTTGAAGATGCCTTATCCATTTTGAATTGATAGAAACTACATGATTTATAAAGCTAAATAAAGATTATAGAAAAACTGGAAGGTAAAGGTAACTAACATACATTCAAAATAAACAATAGATTAAATAGCATTTTTGAGATGTCTTCATACGAAAGTTCCATACAAAAAAGTTAAATTTCCTTTTAAATAAAAATTAAGTGGAAATTAAATGCATGCAAGGTTGTTATTTTTAAGTTTGAAATAACAGAGCAGCAATTATTTCTCAAAGTTTAAGTATTTGAAGCAATTACGATTTCATCTAAATCAACCAACAGACATTGTTTGTCTTGTTTTGGAAAAATAAAATTCATTGTAATTTAGATGTATTTTTGAAAATCTCTGATCCACTTAGATTTAATTTTCTTGTTTGCGATGGCTTAAACACATATTTTTATACTCAAAGAGAATTCTCATTTTGTTTGGGTTTTTTCCAAGAGCATTAAATAAAATAAAAGCCATGGAGGCTTAGAATTAGTTTTTAAATTGGAATCAGAAAATAATTTGTGTAGGCAAATTAAGTTTTATTTTATTTTGTTAAATTTAGAAGTTAAAAAAACTACTATATCCACTGAATCAATCAGACATTGTTTAGTTGATACGCAGGCATGTATTTACTGTATCCAATTAGGAATGGTGCATTGAAATATTTTCCTTATTTTTGAAGATTTCCTTATTTTTTTTTTCCCCTACAAAAATAACTGAATAAAAATTCTCTTTTAAAACAACATTGATAAAGAAAATAAAAGACAAGTTTGGATTTAAGTTTAAAATTTCGAGGCAAATTGGTTTTAAATTTGTTTTGTTAAATTTAAGATTTAAAAATATTTTCATTAAATCATCTGCACCAAGTCTGAATTGTTTTTTAGATGTAACTCTAAATTGTATTTCAGTAGAATGAGCATATTTAATTGGATTTCTGCTACGATTTAATTATTGATTTTTAATGAAAAATATCTGAATGAAATTTGCTAGAACAGTGAAAAGGAAAATAAATAAAATTGGTTTTTTATTTGTTTTGTTAAATTTATGATTTAAAATATTTTCATTAAATCATTTACACAAGTCAGATTTGTTTTATTTTTCAAATGTAACTTTAAATTCTATTTAGTTAGAAATAGGATATTAAATTATATTTCTGCTACGATTTAATTATTCATTTTTTCAATGAAAAAAATATAAATGAAATTTATCAGAAACAGTGATAATGTAAATAAAACACTGAAGGGTTGGAATTTGAAAGTTTTAAATTAAAAATAAATGCTAATCAGACTAGTTTTTATTTTATTTTGCTACATTTAAGAGATAAAAAATTATCATTTCCCCCGAATCACGATTTTTTTTCTATGCCGGAAAAATTTCATAAAATAGAAATTGCTAAATTTTTAAAAATATAAATGTTATAAAATGGCCAATAATCTTTTAAAATTATTTATTCTTTTAAATTTTAAATAACTCCAAATTCACTGCATTGGAATGCTCTGTTAGTAAACCGAGAACAGTTAATCTAAATTAAAAAAATAGAAATTGCTAAATTTCTAGAAGTTTAAATGTTATAAAAAGCCAATAATCTTTTAAATTTATTTATTTTTTTTCAATTTTAAATAATTCCAAATTCGCTACTTTGAAATAAGTTGGTAGTAAACTGAGAACAAATAATCTAAGAAAAAAATTATACATTAAACTTCATTTAACAATTTTCTAAAAATAAACTTTGCATAAAAATTTAATCTCCGTAACATTAAAACATCTTTTCATACGAAAGTTTTGAAAAAAATATTATCTAAAGAAATATATTTCAACTTATTTTTAACTTACTATGATTATATAATTTTATTTTTAATAATACATAAATTGCATAAATTGTAGATAACTTATATTTATGTGGATATCAAATTGTTTTATAAAATTTATGCGACATTTGTATAAAAAAAAATATTGATTTTCTTGGTAACGTTTGTGCATAAGGTAATGTTTCTTAACTCAGAAATGCAAAGCATGCAAGTTTTAAAATCGAAAGAATGCTTACTGTCGGTTGATTATAAGTCAGATATACTGGATAAAATTAAACATGCGGAAACATATTTTTGCATGCTATGAATAATTTTAGAGATACAATACAATCCGTTGATTAAATTCATTCTTTTAGATTGGGATCTCCGACATCAATTATGTCTTTCGTTATCTTCATAAAATGCAAATCCAGACTACAAACATGTATTCATTGCATACAGCAACAAACATAAAATCGTTAGATCAAGCAATGACATAGATAAAAATAGTTCTGTAAATTTTCACTCCATTTGCGCTGTAAAAAGAACCTTTATTGTAATAAAAAAAATATATGAATGCACTAAAAACAAATGCGTCATTTCTTAAATTATTTAAAAAGTTTTTTTTATATTTAAATTACGTCAGATTAGATTTATCAACAAGTATTTGTTAGTGCTTTTCATTAAAGTTGTATCTAGTAGAAAAAAAGGTCAGTCGTTATAACTATAAAATATCTGAAACTTCAAATACTACAAAGTGACAGATAGCATTTGAAGTCGTTTAAGTTTGTTCATATTAGGCTTAGAACAATTTTTTTCACGTATTTTGTAATTAAATGAATCTTTTTTTCTATTTCCAATGGCAGGAGAAAATGACAAACTCTCACGAGATCAAAACAGTGTAAAACAAACGCAAGAAAAAAGAAAACAAGAGAAAAAAAATTAATGTCTCATTCGCAAAGTTCTAGCGCTTCAATATCTTTTCACCTCGGAGTCCCCACACAAGGCCGGTCATCCTGCTATATCAGGGGTGGCCAACCCAAATGATCTTGCGAGCCACTTTGGAAATGCATTCATAACTCCGCGAGCCGCATATAAAATTATATATCCCCATATTAGATTTAGATCCACTACAGACATATTTTTGGAGTGAAAAAATGAAACAATAAGCTATTAATTTTCTGTTTACTATTATTCTTACATGTAAACACATATAATATAATAATAATGATACTAAACGCACATTGTAAAGAAATATATAATACTAAAAATGAAATATAAATATAAACGAAGTCATTAAAAAATATTTATTTTACTAGTGCGATATTTGTTTCTCCACTCTTTCATTAGCTTTTGCAAATCGATCTCAATTTGGTATTTGCGTCCGTTATGTTTGAGCGTGTTTTGTGTTCAGTCGATTTTATTTTAGAAAAAAACAATTCGCAGGTGCAGTTGAACCAAAAGCGCTAACAACTTCAACTAAGAGTCTAGTTTGATCCGCTATCAACAATCAATTGTGCTTATCTAGGGATGGTCATTGCGTCACTGAGGTCACTTAAAATGAAATGTAGAATCTGTTACATTAGATGTTCCAAGATGAGCGCGCCTTATGTGTTCGCAGAATATAACTTAATCATTCTGTGAACTCATAGCTGTAAAATCATAAATAAAACAGGTAATATCTGTCATATATTCGCTTTAAATTATTATTATTTTAAAGTCAAAGATAATTTTTTCTCATAATTTTGATAGTTAATTTTCCAATATATGGATGTACACACAATGCATTTTTTACTAAATTGTTTTTCACTACTTTGGCCATTGTAAAATAAATATATTTTGTAAAGTGTGATAAATCTCACGGGCCGGAAAAATATTCAAGGTGGGCAGCATTTTGTCCCTGTGCTATATGGTGTCTGTCCATGATCTCGTATTTGGGCCATCAAAATGCCAATGTGGATAAATAGCTCGCCAAACAGTCACAGCCCACCACAAGTGGACTATGACTATCTATAAATATCAAACATCGATTTCAACATTTTATTTTGTAAATTTTTCTAATGATTGTTATCTGGATGTACATTTCAGAAGATAACGAATGACAGAATTGATTCGGAATTTGCAATCTAAGAGAATGAATTTAAATTATATTAAACCAGTTGTATTAGACCCTTTAATATTATTCATGGCTTACGAAAAATGTATTTTTCGTATATTTTTATTATTATCTTATATGTCTTACTTCTAATCAACCGACAAGAACATTCTTTTAGTTTAAAATTTGAATGATTTACATTTCTTGATTTAGAAACAATGCTTTAAGCATAGACATTGCCAAAAATAATTCTTTTTGTACATATTTTGCATAAATTTTATAAAATAACTTGATTTGAGATCCGCATAACAATTACCTCATTTATAATTTATACATCTTAATTCTATGCTATTAAAAACCAAAATTTGTATTAATAGAAAGCTGAAATTAAGTTAAAATAAATTTCGACAGTAAAATAATATTACTTTTACTCAAAATTTGCATATAAAATTATTGTTTAATGTTGTGGAAATTGAATTTTTATGGAGAATTTATTTAACAAAAATAGCTGCAAAGGAAAAATTGTTATTTATAAATAAAAACCTCTTTAGAATATAAAATATAAATAAGCTGTTATATAATAGCACATCCAAAACAAAAAATGTTATAAAAACAGGTTATCAACTTTAAAAGTTTACCATTTTATTATTTCTCCTTTTATATATATATATACATTATATATAGAGGTGAAGGATCTATAATCCTGCTTTAAAGAAATTAAACATAAATTGTCACAAATTTTCTGTCATCCAAACTATTCATTGCTAATAGAGAATTGTTTTAATGTTAAATTAATTATCTAGTAATTATTCATTAAAAAAACTCTCAAATTAACTATATACGTTAATGTGTTTAATAATTTTTTTATTTACCAATAAAATCTTTTTCGAATGTAAAATATAAATAAGTTAATGTTACAACAAATTTATGAAAACATAAAAATGAATTATTAAATTATTATTAAAAAAATTATATATAGAGAGGTTTAAAATGGTAAGCTTTTAATATTGATGTCCTGCATTTTTTGTTTTAAATTTGCTATTACATAAACTTATTTATATTTTACTGTTAGTTCCTGTTCCTATATTTTCCTTATTTATATTTATATAGTCCTGTTTTAAAAAGATTGCACACAAACTGTTTCGAATTTTTTGGCACCAAAACTCATTGGCACTAACACGGAATTGTTTCAATGTTAAATTAATTATCTAATAATTATTCATTAAAAAAACTATCTATGTTAATTTGATTAATAATTATTCGTATAAAAAATTTAACTTGAATATTATCTTACAAAGCAAATTATATACATATATCAATTCTTTTGAGAAACACAAATGAAACCTTTACTTTCCACAACACTCTCCCAGCAGATAAAACTCTAAAAACAATAATTACATAGTTTCACATACATTTCCTCGGGGGAGAGAACTTAATGGCGAAAGTATTGAAGATTCGCGTTTGCCGCAAGAAGGACTCCAACGAATTCCGCCATTAATATTCAGCAGCAGCAGCAGCCAGCACCCTGGAACAATGCAATCGCCATCAGAGATTCATGCATCCTTCAAGAACTGCAAGAAGAGAAAACAAAACTCGGCTCTGCCTAACGGTTAAGCGATTAATGAATGCCCCTGATCAAAGATAAGCTCGGTAATTAAACCAGCCATGCCTCTGGCGTCATGCTTCTTCACGTGTTAAAGTATCGCCGATACGATGGGAGTATGACCTTAAGTTCTGAAGCATTCGTCGACGGCCAACATTGATACTCGCTTCGATGGGTGGTTAATAAAGTAATCATTCATTCATGGGTTGGAGACGCTAGTTTGATTTTCTAGGGTAAAATACTGATGCGGTTCTTACTGTGTTGGGCAAATGGCATATTGACGTGAAATTCATAAGCAATTAATTCTTTTTTTATTTGTTGTATACAAACATTTTTATATATTTCATTTTTATAGAAGTAATTTGCCACTAAATCTTGGATATGAGTCAAATCCAGCTTTATATGGTGAGATTGTTAGCAAATCCAAATGCAATGATTGAAAATCCAGTTTTACATTTTACCATGTGCTAAAACTGGATTTGCTTTAAATGTGTGGAAAACCATGTGTAGAAAATCTCCTACCTCACATCCCATTTTGATTCTACAATTATAAATGAACACTTCGATCTGAAGGTATTGCTCATATTTCGACCCTTTCGGCTCTTCAAGTCCAATAAGGGGACATTATAGCATACGGATTAATTGTGCCCAATCTCTGCATAGGATCTTTAGGTTAATCTTCGCTTATTGATTTTTCACACTAGTTGCCCTCAAAAAAGAAAAAAAGAAAAAAAACACGAGACCTATTAATCAGGCTACTCGTACCTCTTATTTATTTAGAGTACATTCTATCATGGACACATAGTAATTTGTTTTCTCATAAAATAATTGACTAATAATATTAACATTTTGATACTACAATTACAAATGAACACCCTGATCTGAAGGAATTGCTCCTACTTTGTCCCCTTTCTCCTTTTCAAGATCAATCGAATGGCATTACAGCATATGGATTTATTGTGCCCAATCATTGCATAAGATCTTTCAGTTAAGCTTCTCTTATTGCTTTTTCACACTAGTTCCCCTCAAAAAAAAAAAGAAAAGAAAAAAAATAACATCACAGCTATTAATCAGGCTACTCGGGCCTCTTATTCATTTACAACACATTGTATCATGGACACATAAGAACAGAGCAATTTGTTTTCTCATAAAATAATTTTAACTAAACTTTTTGGCCCTTCTTTATTATTTTGAAACCAAAATAATAAAGAAGTCTCATGGCTGAGTGGCACGAGTCAGTTTAATGAGCATTAGGGTGGGTGTTCAACCCAATGGTGGCTTTGTTGTAGACACTGTTCAAAAAGCGAGGAGACTCGATGGCATTGGTGGTGTTCAGCATCTTGCCTCGTGACTCGTAGTAAATAGTGGGAGTTTTCCGGGTTTTCTCCTATATATTATGAAAATCCGGGATAGTTCTTCCTAAAAGTTCCCCAGGAAGGCACTACCCTCCTTCTTCAGCTACACGGAGCAGAAGTCAGACTTCTACCTACTGGTGCTCCGTCGTAACAGAAGATGCCCCTTTTTTCTTTTCTACTATGAGGGATACTACTACAACAACAACAACAACAGAATAAAAAGAAATTTTATATGTGATGAAACACATTCTATTTTGTTTATTTATATAATTAAAGGTAAGTTAATTATGCTTAACCGATTCAAAAGCTAATATAATGCATAGTAAATTAGTTTTAAAGATACCAAAAATATAATACTAAAAATTAATCTAGCAAATAATTCCTTGTATAAGATTAAAAATTAATTATAGATTCGTTTCTTATGTAAAATAACTTGTTTTAAAATAAATCTTTATATATTGAATTATCTTTCTGAAATCAGCTAATAAAATGATTGTTTTTAAAGGAATAAGAAAACAGGAAAAACACAAATTATGATTTTTTTCTTTAATAATAGAGAGTTTTTGCATACCGTACGTTAGTTACTGTAGGACGTCCGTTAGCTTTTTCTCCCTAGCGCGCATCCTAGGCATGCGCGCTAGGGAGAAAAAGCTAACGGACGTCCTACAGTAACTAACGTACGGTATGCAAAAATCTCTAATAACTTAAATTGTATGGAATATTAAATATCTGAATTTGTATATAATTAATATTTATGAGTGTTAAATCTAATAATAGTAAGCAAAATTCATTTAAAAATATTAATTCCTTCCAGTAAAATTCTAATTACTGTAGTTTATTCGTATTTTTCTTTGGTTTAATTTTTTTTAAACCTATAATATATTTTTTTTCTAATATTCTTCAAATTCTATACATTTATTTATATCATTTCTTTCTTTTAACTTGAATTTATGTATTTATATATACATGATAGCTTATAAAAGGAAAATATTAAATGACTAACAGCGAAACACAATTTTTTCAATTTTTTTGCAATATTGGCCATGGTAATAAGTTTATTACTAAAACAAGCGTTTTCCGAACAGCTGCAAAACAGTTATTTTGCAATGTTGTAGTCTTGTCCTTAGAATATAAATACTGCGTTATTTTAAAAGGCAGAAATCTAAATTTCACAACAATTCTAGTCAAATAAGTTTAAGTCTTAGTAAATAATTATATTTATTAAGTTTAAAATCTAATAATAGTAATTAGTTTTAAAAATATTAATTCCTTGAAATTCCTGAAAGTTGCAATTACTGTAGTTTATTCATAATTTTCTTTGGTTTACCTTTTTTAAAAATGTATAACACTTATATTCATATTATTCTTCTACAAATTTTTATTTATTTATATCATTTCTTTCTTTTAATATATATATATATATATATATATATAATAGCTTGTAAAATGAAAATATTAAACGACTATTGAATAACAGCGGAACCCCGTTGTCAATTTCTTTGCGATAATTGCCATGGTAATACGTTTGTTGGCAAAACAGCCGTTTTCTAAACAGCTGCAAAAGGCTTATTTTGCAATGTTTGTCTTGCGCTTAGTGCGTGCGTTATTTTAAACAGCACAAAACTAAATTTCACAGCAAATCTAATCAACTAATGAAATGAAATAAAATTTATTTATATAAACTATTAATTAATTCTCATTACATTTTAAAAAAACCCTTCAAGGAAGAGATGAGCTGTGATTTGTGACTGTGATGGTCAAATTTTTATTTTATTGCTAATCATAAATGCCCATAGGAAATTCAAAAATATGATGACACAATTTTCCTGATATGACTGATTTCAAAAACATATTTCATATTTTATAATTCCAATAAATATTTATAATTAATGATATTCCATTGAATTAGGGTCGGTTTGTCACTCTACGGTCATCTTGTGCACATGAGGCCTAAACAGACCGAGACCTGCAGTTTAAAGTAAATTCCGAACCACTCACAAATATCCATGCCACTGCCAGGTCATGGTATTTAGGAGAAAAGAGTTTCTTTTATTTTATTTGCTTTTTTATTCAAACGTGTAATGTGTGACAAAACATTTAAATGTCTTACGTTAACATGCATGTATGTTAAAATTTTTAATATTTTTTTTTTATCAAACTCTGACCTTAACAGAATCAAAGTATACATACAGCTAATCTTTATTCTTGCTGGGTTCTTGGGTTCACATTTAAGGCTCGTTCCCACCGAGGCGAGAGACGTGAAGATGCAAGAGGCAAGCGACCAAATTTTTTCGACCCCTTCACAGCGAAACGTCAGAAATAGCATTACGCCTAGTGAAAAACCGCTTCGAGTTGAAAGTTGGGCAACTCCAAGCGGAGGACTGCAAACCGGTTTCAGGCGACCGCGGTGAGGTCAAATTTTGGTCGCTTGCATCTTGTCGCCTTGGTGAGCACGAGCCTTAACATATACAAACATTTTTATCTTTATTGTATGTTTTCCCGCCAAAACACCCGTATAACCAGGTACGAAGCCACAACTCAATTGATTGAGAATGGACGAATAAAACAAAGAAAGAAAAACTATGTTACCAACCACACACGCAACTTTCCCGTGAGTTTCTCACGATCGTCTTAATAGATGTCATCAATTTTGTGACCCATCTCCTGCGAGTCGCAGCAATAAGACACACTGCCCTGGGCGATACAAGGGGGGAGATGGCAAGGGGGACCTTCAAGACAATTTTGAAGGTCGTCTGGTCAAGATAACGGCAATCAACAGACATTTAATTTCTGTCGCCGTCAAACAAGCAGAAGAACTGTATTTTTCTACCACACCCATGATGTTAACCAAACTGCTTGTTTTGGAATATCAGCCTCAAATTGTACGTACAGGTTTTCTGAGAAATTATCGCCAATTTCATTGCAGTGCCTTGGTGGCAGAAGGCAAAATTACCGTAATGGATCGATGTGGTGGGAAGTTAGCTTTAATAAAGTTTGTTGAAAGATTTAATTCCCCAATAAGAGATTTCAGTTTACTATGCAGGGCTATCCATCCGTCATAATCAAATTAGAATCAATTATAATTGGTTCGGATGGAGGTAGGCTTAAAATTTTGTGATAATTATTAAGCAGTTCGTATCAATTACTTTATGGATATCAGTCATCATTTTTGAAATTATATTGATGAGTTAAGAATATTTTATTTCATGTTCTTTTCTAATCATAGATTCAGAAATCAGAATGAACACATGTATGATCTAATACATAATTATTGGAAATTAATATTACACAAAAAGGGTCAATAAACTGGCTTTTTTTAAAAGTATTTCAAGCAAAATTATCAGAAATAGAAAATAATAAACTCCTTTTTTGGTACATAAATACGATCAACCTTGCCGATGTTCTAACCCAAAAGTTGGCAACCTGTGTTCTTTAAAGTACATGTTGTTTTGAAGGAGAATGAAAATCTAATCAAAAATTTTTTTTTTATTTATATAACATACTCAAAGGTATTTTGTCATATAATAATGTTTTGTTTTATATATCTCATAGAGCTTGCTAAGCGTGACATCCTAACAGCAATTGAAAAATATTGTATACGATTTTCAGAATATTCTTGAATCTTTATATTTATGTCAGCAATCTTTTTCTGGCAATTTCAATAATTGTAAATTGTTGAACCAAATTATTGACGCAATTTCATAAATTGTATCTTGTAACTATTCATTTCACAATCTGGCTACACCTACTGCAGCGCGTAAGCTGCGCCCTCTAGATACTGAATGAACTTGCTTAGAGTGGCCAAGGATTGTTCTGGAGTGGTTGAATGTCACACCACTCCTTTATTATTAGTATTATTATTAATCGTAGATGTTTATCCGTGTGAAACTTAAAATGCAATAAATAAATAAATAATCCTATTTTTCCTTCCACAGTCTTAAATTGAAAATGACTAGTTACAAACCGCACATAAAGAAGTTTTCAAATGAAATACAACTCCATCACTCACACTGATTAAAAAATGATACATATTTTCGTAATTTTTTTCTTTTATTAAAAACATAAATATAAATTACTATATTTCCTGAAATGTTTTTCGTTTGTTCAAATGTGATGATGGTTCTTGAATCTTTTTTTTAAATTATTGACTTTGATACTTATCTTATAAACTGGCCTACTGTTGCTCTGATCAATTATGCCTATAGATGTGGTTTCCTAAAACATGTATCCCTTTTTATTATTTTAATTTACTAAAGTTCTGGATTTTATGATATTATATTAAACCCAGTACAGCTTAGAAAGTTTAATCAAGCCGTAGATGATATTTTATCAAACATATATCACATTAAACAATTTGTTGTATTGTATTACATTTTTTACATTGTATAAAGCAAAACGTGCGGCTTAAAATATTTTTACTAGTAAAATAAAAGTAGAGCTAAAACATCAATTTTAAGGATGGCAAATTTTCGATGTGTGTGAAAGTACTGTTCTCCATATTAATAGTATCTTGCTTTTTGCACTGCAACAGAAAGGACATAATAACCAAGTTGTTTTTATGAATAGAATGGCGGAACAGGAAGCATCAGGAGAATTTATGATGGTGTTAAATGCCTCTGATGACATGGCAGATTAAGATCTACAAATGGTAAGCGGGTGAGATAATCACAGGTTTCGAACATGACCCTGACAAATGCTTGGAAATCCACGCGTGGAGCTTTGTGTGCTGTAATAATGTCTAGCTTGGAATGGATAGCGGAGAAACCCAATATAAATCTTCAGAAAAAAATGTGTATTGTTTTACATATTTGTATGAATGTACATTGAACCGACAAAGATTGCATTTCATTATTATGTTGTTTACATATTTAAGTCCTACATAAATAATATATTTGGGTAATAATTCATATGAGGTTGCAGAAATCAATTTACACTTTTGCTCCTTTGTGCATTGTATAATAAAATGTTATTGAAATTTTTTAGTTTTATTAAAAACTGAAATTTAAAAAAAAAAAAAAATTGCTTTTACTTTTGAAATATATATACTTTTTTTCCACATAAAAATAATATAATATCTTCCATACACAATAACTACAGTGATAAATACCATATACAATAATTACAGCAATAAATTTCATATACAATAATTAAAGCAATAAATTATATTATTAATGTTTTTTTCAAAAAGACAATTAGTATGTAATGATTTTTAATTTATTGTTCCTGTTAAAAAACGAATTTGTAACTTAATTATTAAATTTCAATATGATTTTACAATGCCAAACATGTTATAAATATTTTTACTGTTATGAAATTTATTTTAAAAAAATAATATTTGCTTGTAAAATTTTTTTTATTAACTACTACATCTGTTTAATTTCCATAATGCTAAAATCAGGAATCACAGTTTTCTTTTCTTTTCTTTTTTATTTTTTTACTGTGATATTGTTGATTCTAAGCGATGAAGCTATGATAAATTTTTCTTTCTCATCAAAATAAAATAACTTTAATTTAATTTTCGCATTACAATTGTGAGGATCGAATTGAAAAAAGATTGTAAATCTTGATTACATATAAAATTTATCATTGTGATTCGTTCATTTTCATTATAAATTTTATATAACATATTTAACAGCAATGCATATGTTAAATGTTCGATAGAAAGTTGAAAAAATTTAACTTGAACTAAATTTTTATTAATTTATCTTATAATTTGAAAACATGTTACTCCATTTACAAAAGAAAGAAAAAAAAAAAAGAATGTCTTTGAGAAAGCAGAAAAAATTCTTAAAAAAGTTTTAAGTTTTTCAGGGACAAACTTCAAACTTCACTTTATGTGGATAGAAATGAGAAATAAAATATAGAAGAAATAATAAATTCTTCTTATTTTTTTCTATTTCCACATAATAGAAACTATAAATAAAAAAATTTCATATATTTCAAACTTTACTTTCCTTTGATTTCCTTACATTTTCTTCAAATGCAGTGTGTTCGTTTTGACGTAGTCGTCGTTCGTAGTTTGTTCGTTTTAGTAGAATTTCTGTATTTTGAATTCTACTTTTTCTCGTATTTCGAGGAGACAGCTATATTCTGTTGGCAATTATTTTCAGAATCGTTTCAGAAAGAAAAGACTATGTAGTATATATATATATAATAGAAAACATTTTACATAGAAAAACATTAATTGCATCCAAAGAAAAAGAATCGAAATCTAAAAAAAAAAAAAAAAAAAAAAAAAAAGAAACGAAATCTAAAAAAAGAAAAGAAACGGCCAAGAATCCGAAAGCGAAACTAATAACACAGGACCAGAAGTTCTCCAACCTTCCCCTCCCTTCCATTCTTTCAGTTTGTAATACGCCCACCGCTTAGCGCCGCACGTTTTCACATTGTTTGTACACAGCCTAAACACAACATCTGCCTTGTTAATGCCCCCGCTTACGATTGTTCATCTGCCTTTTCCATTCTTCGCGCGCAAAAGCGAGTCAGAAATTGACTGAGACTTCCGTGACGACCCGAAATGGGAGCTGCATGCCAGCTGCACGACGGCCTGAACTTGAAAAAGGCGAAGACTTTCAGGTGAGGAAATCGCCACCCGGTAATGTTTGCCCCGTTCAGCGGCTGGACTGTGCTGTTGACTCTTTTTTTTTTTTTTTTTGTATGGTGTTTTTATCCTTTTACTTTCGTAAGAGGATGTTTTAAAACGCCTGGAGAAATGAGTGAGGAAAAAAAAATGGCATCGCAGATTGAATGTTTTCACTGTACCTGAGATAGACATGTCGACCGTGAAAGTTGGATAGTTGGAACCGATGTTTTTTGATACGAAAGGCGGAAGTGATACAGATTATTCGTAGTTGGGTTGTAAACATTTCAAATAAACTGCCGAAAAATTGTTCATTTTTTTTAATTATTATTATTATCATTATTAATTATTAGCAGATGTGTCCCAGCTTACCTCACTGCTGGAAAAAAAAACCCACAATTTTCCATTAACAAATTCTTAATAAATTGAAGAAATAAGTTTGTAAACATAATGATAATGATGAACTACTAGCAAACTCTGCATGTATTTCAACGACCAAATGTATTTATAAATCAATGTCTTTTGAACGACCAAATTAATGTATTTAATTTGCATTTAATTTAATGTTTTTAATTTAATGTATTTCATGTGTATATTTCTTTAATGACCAATTTAATATATGTGTAAAAATTTTAAGACCAATTTAATGTATTTCAGCGACCAAATATAAAAATCATACTTTGAAAAAAAAATCTAATAAAGATTAAAAATATAAACAATTCGTTAAGATTATTATACCACCAGAAACAAAGTATCACATTGGATAAAGGCAGCAAAGGCATATTGGATTTTTATTTGTGTGTGTGTGCAAAACGGGCAACGGGAAAAGCACTCATAAACCGCTATGACGTCATTTTTGTTATATTTCATTTTTAACATTTTAAAGAAATGACTGAGGTGAACCATAAAATAAGGTTATTATTTGATTTAAAAAGAGTTAATATTATTTTTGCAGTTTTTTTGGTACACATTAAAAGAAAAAAAATTAAATTTCCAAATGTCAAACATTTTAAGTTGTAAAGTGTTACACACGAATACGGCTGCAGACGACGTTACATACAGACGAATCTCGGCGTTACTTCAGACAAATCTTTATACAGACGTATCTTTAATTATGCATAGTTAATATCGGACTAGGTAGCTGTAATTTGGGCGTGAAATTTATTTTGTAACTTTTATTTACGTTTGACGTTAGAAGAATTTAAACATATTTATTAACCTTAATATAAAGAGGAAGCGATATTAATTTAACATTGGATGGTATTGAATTATCATAACTGAAAATAAATGACAACATTTCTGTATAATGTTTTGTAAAGATTTAGTTTCATGAAAATTAGTATCATTTTTTTCAGTTGGTGGCAAAATGCCGTGGGTTATTTCTAAGTAAGCTTCAACATAAAATACCAAGTTATTCATTGAGCGCAATTCAGAGCTATACCAGACATTCATAAGTAAATTTCCTTTCTTTAATTTTTTTTTTCTTTTTTGCTGTTTTTGTTGACATAGATTATTTTCATATGTATATAAGTTTTACAACTTGTTTCATCCAAAGATATATTTTGCCTTTGATATTTGTAAGTAAAATGGAAATGTTTATTTAATGTTTCTTGAATTAAAATTATTATAACGAAAAAATTAAAATCTATTTGAAAATTATTTTTAAAAGCATTCTCCAGAAATGAAAATAGTGAACATTTAGTTTTTCGGCATTTTTAAATTTTGGACTATAATAACATTGCATTATAAATATTTTATCTTTATACTATAAAATCATTATTTAAAAACGTGAAATTAAAAATACTTAGGAATGTCCCTACAAAAATTGCATTTGTGATTTCTTTTTTTCCCCTTTTTTTGGGAGAAATTGTTTAAAGAAATAAAAACTGCCATTCATAACTTATCAATGCCGCTTATGTAAATAGGAGTTGCTTTAGTTGTTTTTCTAGTTTATTTTTGGTTTGTCGTTGTCAGTATGAAATGAATCAAATGTATTACAGTAAATCTCATTATTTGCATGTTAAAACAACCCTGTAAGATGAAATTACATTCAAAGTTAAAATTGATTTATAATGAGCAACTAAATAATTTCCATATCATACTGCTGAAACTAAATATTAATTTATTTCTTTTAAAAAAAGAAATATTTTTGATCAATGCAGTTCAAATCGAACAAGGTAAATTTATTGTACTTTTTTCTTTCGGTATTTTTGTAAATGGGCTTGCTTAAAAATCATTGTGTAGCTCATGTAATGAACTGCACAGTAATATAAAAAATAAATATGTAAAAAAATCAAATATGTGCACAAAAAATATGCAATCTTTGTTAAATTTGTTGTTTTATTTTTTTTTTTCTTACAAAGCAGTTTATAAAATTTTCAGTACTGCATTAAAAACAATTTTGATAAAAAGAAATTCAACAATTGCTAATGTGTTTGGTTAAAATATACTTATTGCTTATATCAGAAATGAAATAATTTTATTATTTTTTCTTTTTATCGTCAGTGCTTAATCGTGCTTTTAAACGATGAGTAATTCATCTTTTTATTAAAAAAAAAGTTAACATACTGAAAATTTTGTATAAAGTCTTTGAATATGAAAGAATGCTTTATAAATCATATTAGAATGATAAATTTTACAAAATAGGAAATAGAACAACGTTTAATAAAATAATATTAATATACCTTACCATTCTAAAAAATGATTAAAATT
The DNA here is from genome assembly GCA_021605075.1 of Caerostris darwini. Taxonomy (NCBI): domain Eukaryota; kingdom Metazoa; phylum Arthropoda; class Arachnida; order Araneae; family Araneidae; genus Caerostris; species Caerostris darwini. The sequence goes on from BPLQ01007531.1 coordinate 189,735, forward strand.
ATGATGAATTAAAAATTATGATAATGATTTATAGTAATTTAAATAAATGAAAAATATTTAGTGTTTATGACATTTAGATGGTTGATTGTTATTCTGTTTAGATACTGTTTATTAAGAATAATTATGCATAATTGTCATGTTTTATAAATCATATTGGAATAATAAATTTTACAAAATAGTAAATAGGATATTGTATTATAATAGATAGTAATGTTAATATAGGATGATACATATAAAATAAATCAAATTATGCTTGTTTCGCTCTGATGCACTAAATTATATATATTTCTATATCATATGACAGAAGAACTTTAAAACTGTTTCGTAATTAACATAAAATAACGACTAAAATTAATTTAAGTTTTATCTCATTAATGTTCAGCAAAACGATGCAGCAATCAAATGATAACAGATATTTCCTGTCGCCACTAAATATATCATATCTCTCATATGAATTTGACGTGATAACAAACATGTTAAATTATTCTTATTTTATATTTTCATGGTGGTAAATATCATTAAGAGTTAATTAGTAAAACTGAATTTAAAAGAGATGAAATTAATATCAAATAACACATTTCATTTCCCCCTACTAAATCTCAACTGTTACCACTGATTTCAATGAACAAGAATAATAATAAAACTGAAATTTTTTTATTATTATTCAAGCTTCATGTCAAGGTCTTTCCGAATGAGTGACTCGAGATTCGCACGCAATTCGCCAGCAGAAGCGCCAAAAGCCTATAATTTAACAATCGTGAAACTAAAATCTAGAGATAACAATTATGATGAAGTGCTTGTGTACAATAATTAATTTAAACTGACATGCTACAAGGCTGGGACAGCCGACTTGTTTGCATTTGACTTGGACGTGAAAATGATTTGTAATATAGACAGTTCATACAAAACGAATTCCCACAGTTTTGCTCTAGCGTTATTAGAGAGTTTTTGCATACCGTACGTTAGTTACCGTAGGACGTCCGTTAGCTTTTTCTCCCTAGCGCGCATGATCAGTTTCCTATGAGCATGCGCGCTAGGGAGAAAAAGCTAACGGACGTCCTACGATAACTAACGTACGGTATGCAAAAACTCTCTATTGTATGACTGGGAGAAATAAATCTATAACTTGATATAGCTATAGTATGGTTTTTTTGTACTGTACTATAGCCAGGCAGGTTATGCATGGCTATACATTTATATTTATACTATAAATTTGTATGGTTATATTATAGGTTTACGTTATAAATGTATGCATTTATATGATTTTACTATACATTTATAAGTTTATATTATAAATTTACATTATTAATTTATACATCTATATGGTTTTACCATACATTTATAGGGTTTTTCTTTCGGTATTTTTGTAAATGGGCTTGCTTAAAAATCATTGTGTAGTTCATGTAATGAACTGCACAATAATATAAAAAAATAAATATGTAAAAAAATCAAATATGTGCACAAAAAATATGCAATCTTTGTTAAATTTGTTGTTTTATTTTTTTCTTACAATTTATAAAAGTTTATACAGTTTATAAAATTTACAGTTTATAAAATTTTTTACATCATAAATTTATACATTTATTTATTATTCTAAATTTATATATCTATATGGTTTTACATAGGGAGGGGGTGCATTTTGCATTCATAGAGTTATATCATAAGTTTACATGATAAATTTATACATCTATCTGGTTTTACTATACATTTATAGTGTTATATAAGTTTACATTATAAATTTATGAATTTATATTGTTTTATTATACATTTGTAGGGTTATATAACAGGGTTATACATTTAGGGGCCTTTCCTCAGCATTTTATTAGCAATTAGGGAAGTCCAGATATAACAAAAAATATGATGACAGATTTTGAAAGTCAACAAAATATTCAAAATATTTCAGTTAAGTTTGCATGTCATGTTAGATAGAGTTTTATAATTTACTTAGTACAGTTAGATGTAGTACAGTTTTATAATTTTCTAGAAAATTCCTCAAATTCATTGAGTTTGTGGAAGATTTTGTATAACAGAATTGTAATGTTACATCGTCTAAATTTTTACATCATTCTTTTTTTTAAATATAAAAAAAAGTAAATCTTTCATATATTTCCTATTTTTAGGTATATAAAACATTATTGTTTAAATTTTTTTAGCAACTAATTTTATAAATGTAATCATACTGTGAAGACATAAAATAGTCTCATTTATGATTCAGACTATGAATAGAAAATAGTTGATCCATACGTGTGCAATTATAATTAGTTGAAATCACCCGCAATATAATAATTGCCAGTCATTGTTCCTCATTATTGATTCCTTTTTCTTAGTTTTAGGACTTAATGATCAATGACTTACTGACTGTACTGCCGTTATTAACATATTCTTCTGAATATAGAAAGAGCAGGTGTTCCGTTTAATATGGGATACACCCTAGATTACCCGTAAAGCTCAATGGATGAGGCAATGATTATCTTTTAGGGGAATAGGGAGTTTATATAATGATTATAACAATTAATTGCTAAAAATAATGTTCCTCCTATATAGGATATTTATAGAAATAATCAGTCTTATGTCATGAATAAAGTTAGTTTAAATTAGTTCAGTTATATTAAGTTATATTATAACATAAATATAAATCTCAAATTATTATAAAAATAGTATCCGAATTATTAGTAATAAGATTTGCATAATTCTATCAATGAAGGAAATATTCTAAATTATATTTTTGATACAAGGGATTTTTTTAGGGATAAAAGGGATTTAACGTTACATTAATAGCAAATAAATTGTCTAAACCTTACTTCCTGTATATTTACAATAGATAAATAAATAAATACAATTAAAAAAATTAAAAAATAAAACTTTGCATAATTTTATTTTAAAAATTAAATATATAATGATTGGATATATAAAATATGCTAAATAATGACTTAAATTAGTAATTAATTCTTATTTAAATGCATACCCAGAATTATTAATTAAAAAATTAGATTGTTTATAAAAGTAGCAATATATTGCAAATTTCTAAATTTATGAGTAATTTAAAAATTTTTACATAATAATTTATCACCTAAAAATAAAAATTAAACTAAATTACTCTAAAATTAAATTTATATATATTTTTAAAAGAAAATTGTACAGTTTTAAAATACAAACAATTAATAATTATCAGATAAAGTAATACATATTATTTACTAGCTTGTCTCTTTTTACTTTTCTTTTTTAAATAAAAATAAAAAGTAATCGATATGTTTAATTCAGTCTGAATTTAAGAAGAAATCCAAAAATGTTTAAAATACTAGGTAAAATGAGTTTAAAACTGGTATTTAAAATAATTTTAAACAAATTGCTTAGAAATATTATTTTTTAAATTACATTTTCTGTACAGTAATATAAATTTATATTTTTCATAACTTACCTAATCGTTCAACTATAATTTACCTAAATGAGATACTATAAAAAAAAAAATTAAAAAAAAGAAATAGAAGCTATAAAAGCAAGTAGAATGAAAAACAATGTTTAACAAAAAAGAAATTGATTGAAATATTTATCAAAATAAAATAAAATTTCAAGGTTCCTTTTATTTATATATCTAGTTAGCAGAAAATTTAAAAGTAAAAAGAAATTCAAAAGAGATCAAACATGGTTAAAACAATTGACTCTTATTTATTTTTACTCCAGTTTATGTTTGCAATTCTTGTCTTAACTCAAACTAGCTTCCAAAGGGTGGAAAAAAGAAAAATAAATAAACATCAGTATTGATAAAATGCAAATCTCTAGCTTTGTCGATTCCTTGTTTATTTTCAGCCATACAAAAATATATAAAAAATTCCATTCCCATAAAAAAAAATTCAATTGTCCTTGCTTTTTTTACCTATTTTTTTTCAGAAGTGCAAAACGGTAATTATCACAGCATGAGGCAGCAGATGGCATATGTCAGCTTGTGGCTTCAGTGACGAATTTTACAAGTGAAAAGACCTTTTTTTGATGTCGTCAAGTCATGTCACCAAAATTCAACATTTCATTGTTCCGCTCCGTAATTTGTAGCTTCAATTCACTTTTTTTTCTATCTTTCTATTTTGTATTTCTTTTATACTAAATGGATTTTTTTTTTAAAAATCACCATGGCGCTGTATATTGATGAGTTTGTGTGGTTATCGTTATACGCTACGACAGTTTGTAGGGCGATTATAAATAAAGAATTTTTGTATTGCTCTGAAAAAATACTACAAGATATATGTTAACATTCTTATATGAAGATAATAATCTTATATGAAGGTTCAATTTTGTGCTAAAATTCCTTGTTTTGAAATTGTGTAGCAGTCTTCCTTATAAGACTTTTTAAAGAAATAACGACAAACAATTTCTTTTTACTGGTTCATACTTATATTAGTTTGGACTCAGTTTGGTTAGTTCATATTAGTATGGACTCAGTTTGGTTAGTTCATATTAGTTTGGACTCAGTTTGGTTAGTTCATATTAGTTTAGTGATCTTTTATACTCAATGGATTTTAAAGAAATTACCATGATGCTGTATATTGATGAGTTTGTATGGTTTTTCACAAGTTATCGCTACGATAACTTGTGAAAAAGAATTTTTGTATTGCTCTCAAAAGAAAAAAATGCCACATGAAATATGTTAACAATCAAATGGATCAATCTTAAATAATGATAATCTATATGAAGGTTCAATTTTGGGCTAAAACTCTTTATTTTACTATAAAATTGTGTAGCAGTCTTCCTGTGTACGACTTTTTAAAGAAACAACGACAAACAGTTTCTTTTTACAGGTTCATATATTTCATTGCTCTACTCTATAACTTGTAGCTTCAATTCACTTTTTTCTATTTTGGATTTTTTTGATGCTAAACGGATTTTTTTTTAAAAATTCAGCACGATGTTGTATATTGATGAGTTTGTATGATTATCGTTATTTGCTATGAAAATATGTAGGGAGTTTGCAAATAAAGAATTTTTGTATTGTCTAAAAAAATGCTACATGAAATATGTTAACAATCAAATGAATCAGTCTTAAATAATCTTATATGAAGATTAAATTTTGTGATAAATTTCCTTGTTTTAAAATTGTGTAGCGATCTTCCTTGTAAAATCTTTTAGCACGATAAACAATTTGTTTTTACAGGTTCCTACATTTCATTGTACTACTCTATAAATTATAGCTTCAATTCACTTTTTTTTATCTTTTTATTTTTGATTTTTAAACGGATTTTTAACAAAATTCACCACGATTCCGTATATATTTATGAGTTTGTAGGATTATCGTTATTCGCTACGACAATTTGTAGGAAAAGAATTTTGTATTGCTATCAAAAAAATGCTACAAAAAATATATTAACAATTGAATGAATCGCTCTTAAACAATTATAATTTTATATGAAAGTTATATTTTGTGCTAAAAATTCCTTATTTTCAAATTGTGTAGAAGTTTTCCTTGTAAACTTTTTAACCAAACATTAACAAATAATTTCTTTTTACAGGTTCATATATTTCAATTTTCTACTCTGTAATTTGTAGCTTCAATTCACTTTTTTTTTTATCTTTCTATTTTGGATTTCTTTGATACTTAAAGTATTTTAAAAAAAATTAGCCACGATGCTGTATATTGATGAGTTCGTATGGTTATCGTTATTCGCTACGACAATTTGTAGGAAAAGAAAATGCTATAGAAAATGCATTAACAATGAAATGAATCACTCTTAAATAATTATAATTTTACATAAAGGCTCAATTTTGTGATAAAATTCCTTGTTTTAAAATTGTGTAGAAGTCTTCCTTGTAAAATGTTTTAAAGAACAACAATTTATTTTTGTTTAGGTTCCTACATAAAAGAAAAAAATTAAATAGTTTTTCTAAAGTGATTGAAAGAAATTGAATCTTAAAGAAAAATTTTTATAGTTGTAAAATTACATTTCTCTGATTTTTTATAATTTATGCTAAGTCGTCAAATATATTTTTACACTTTAAATCATACTTTATTATTTTATTAATGCATATTTAATCCCTTATCAGTTCGATAAAAAGATTTTGATTATTGTACTAGTAATAATAACTGAAACATTTGCCTTCGCGCCTAAAATTATTATAAAAAATTATTCGAAAAAAAGTAGACATTTTTCTTAAAACTTTATTATTAGCATTCGTTAAATGCAACATTATAAATGTATTTATTTTTAGTTATTATTTGATCAAACAATTTCAAAATTCCGCAAATTCTAAGCTGATCCTACATATAAATCTTTATATTGTATTATTATTTTATTGAATAGCTACAAAATAAAACCGAATAACATTTTATTTTGAAAATATATTTGAAATTATCCTATAAAATACAAAATAGATTTAAATTACAGTGTACTGCATGTTAGCATTCATTAAATGCAACATTATAAATGTAAGTATTTTTATTTGTTATTTGATCAATTTCAAATTACCGCAAATTCTAAACTAATTCTACATATAAATCTCTATAATATATTATTATTTTATTGGATACGTACAAAATAAAACTGAATAACATTTTATTATAAAAATATATTTGAAATTATCCTATAAATACAAAATACGCTTAAATTACCCTGTACTGCATATTAACATTCAGTTAAATACAACATTATAAATTTATTTATTTTTATTTAATATTTGACCATATAATTTAAACAACCGCAAATTCTAAGCTAATCCTACATATAAATCTTTATAACGTATTAATATTTTATTAAATACCTACAAAATAAAACTGAATAACTTTTTATTATAAAAATATATTTCTATAAAACACAAAATAAATTTAAATTACACTGTAATATTTTAGAGTATACTTTAATAAGGAATGAAAAATTATTAGAAAGTTTTGTCCACATTCTTCAAAGAAAAAGAAATACTTTATTTATAATTAAATTAAATTTTTTATTTTATTTAAATTTAACGCGTAACTTTCTACGCAACACTTCTTCACTTCTTCCTTTTCTACGTAATTATTTTTTTAAATAAGACGTTGCAAAATATTTCTCATATAACTTAAAATAATGTCGGAAGCTGCTAAATTGAATAATGTTAACATGTGATTTAGAAAGCATTGTTACAAAACTCAGACTTACAACCACATGGAACGATACCAATTACGAAGAGCAACAACTCAGATTTCATTATGTAGGTCAAGTTAACGAACTCGACAGGAATTTTAAACCTTGAAAAATGAATTAAAATATCCTCTATGGAATACGCTTCTAATCTCGACTTCTCACCAATTTAAAATAAGTCCGATATCTTTATTTTATGTCAACATTGTTAAGTCCCAGTGATAATGTATGCCAGTTAGAGAAAGAACTAAAGTTTGATATCTGTTTATACACTACACATACTTCTTTAAACAGGACGTTACAAAATATTTCTTATATTACTTAAAATCATGTCGGAAGCTGCTAAATTGAATAATGTTAACATGTGATTTAGAAAGCATTGTTACAAAACTCAGACTTACAACCACATGGAACGATACCAATTACGAAGCGCAACAACTCAGATTTCATTATGTAGGTCAAGTTAACGAACTCGACAGAAATTCTAAACCTTGAAAAATGAATTAAAATATCCACTATTTATTATGTTTCACATCTCGACTTCTCACCAAGTTAAAGTAAGTCCGATATCTTTATTTTATGTCGACATTGTTAAGTCCCAGTGATTAAACTTGCCAGTTAGTGAAAGAACTAAAGTTTGATCCCTGTTTGTACTCTATACACACTTTGAAAAAATAACACCCATGGCGGGGTTTATGATAAAGAGTCTTCTATCAATCGTCGGATTATCTAATTGGAGTTTTTTTGGTTATCTTTAATGAAATATGCAAATGAATAGTAGTTAACCTTGAAATTCATAAAAAAATTTACAAAATTCGTTAATCAGATTTGCAATTAAGTTAAATCAATCTCTTTATTTCAGGTTAGTAGTTGTATGGCCTTCTAGCTGCCAAGAGTGATCAGCATGATACAGAATGTGAAATTTCGTTGCAGCTTTCTTTTGCAAAGCATACATTTTGTCAATGCCAGATTTGATTTTCCTTATTTATAGCAGAATCAAGGTTCGATTTTAATTGGAGACCGTGATAATCTGGTGAAGATCGTGTCAAATGTCTTCCATCTCGCATTGTCAAGTTAGGGTTTTCTGAGTTTTCTTCAATACAACATTTTTCCCTACATCAAACTGGAGTGATATCTGCCATAAGAACTCTAGCATCCCAATAAAATTTAGCGTTGCTAAAGTTGTCAGAATTGAAAGTCATAAAATCAAGTGCAGTGCTTGTTGTCAAATGTAAAAAGTTCCATGGCTTCACCTGACGAGCACAGAGGACAGACATCATTAGCAGCTGCACCGCACCAATGCGGTGTAAGTGTTTGTTAAAAAAATCATGTCCCGCCCAGAGTCGGAAATTTGCTGCAAAAACTGCACGTGGCAAGTCCATTGGAATAGGTGATGAAACAAGTATATTCCACGTTTTATCAGTTGAAAAGAGTTTGTAAGTTTGTTTTAAGGGTCTTTCTATTTTCTTTTTTACCTCAGAATTAAATTGATGAAAAGATAAAGGAAATTGTGGCTTTGGTAACTTACAACCCTTTTGACCCTTCAGTACAGCGTGAACATATCAATAGTTACTTCGATTGTCCCTGAAAACATTATTTCCTGCCATCTTTAATTAATTTATTGTACTGGGTATCTTCATGACGATGTCCCCTAGTTATCGTTAAACCTGTTGAACAGTAACAGAATTATTTTTCTATTAAAGTTCTCATTTTTTGCAGCATATATAATTTAATAAAAAAATTGAGAATAAAAAAAAATCCCTCTCACATCGATAATTTAGAGAATGTAATTTTGCCACCAGCCGTAAATATTTAGGTACGTAAATAAAATAACATAAAGCAGTAAAGTAGCAAATCGGATCTTTTTATATTTTATTATTTATACTATTATGTACTCAATCAAAAGATGTTTTCATACACATTCTGTTTACAAAAAAGAAATATTGAAATAATTGATTGCTTGTTTTAAAGGTGTATTTTCTTCTTTACCTCAGAATTAAATTGATGAAAGGATAAAGGAAATTGTGACTGTGGTAACTTACAACCATTTTTGTTCCCTTCAACAACATGAACATATTTATAGTTACTCCGATAGTCTCCTGAAAACATTATTTCCTACCATCTTTAACTAATTTATTGTATCAGGTATCTTCATGATGATGTCCTCTAGTTATCGTTAAATCTGTTGAATTCTGCTACATGTTTGGCAAATGACCCAAGTCAAAGTATCCGGCATTGAAAAAGCATTTTCCTTTATCTATGCACAAAGAAAACGCCAATGAAAATTCATGTCATTTATAGACTACTTTAAAGTCAATAAATTACCCTTAACTTTCTGTTGACTTATAAATTGTTTTATTTGCCTTTCTAACTGGCGATCTTTTTGGTAAATTAGCTCCACGAACAATAGCCCAAGACACCTTCTTCCACTTTCCCATTTATGTGGACTCAGCGAACACCATTAGATGGTTTCCGGTCTCATGACGGTTAGCTTTTCCTGATCTTTGGCCACAGAATTCGCGAGTAGGGTGACAAAAATTGCGACTCAGCCGAGTGGTAAAACGCTTCCGAATTCTAAACCCACTGTTCCACAAGAGAGGGTTCGTCAACAGGTGGGTGGTTTGGGTTCCAGATAAAGAGTAAAAGACCATTTTCGACAACGGGGAAGAATGGAAGAAAATGGAATTATATTGTTCTGTTCGGCCGGAAGTGCAACAACCATGCGAGAGAAGTCATTGAAATTGAAAGCGAAGAGAGAATAATGCGTTATCGTGTTTGAGTGCGTCTCATGTAGCAGTTTGATGAATCTATTGTTGAGATAGTGGGTGATGTGCACAACCACTATTAGGGGGGTTATTTTCTGTTGTCAATAGACAGGAAAGATGAATTAGTTTCAAATACCTATTTTTATTTATAAATCAGAAAGCTTTCAGAAAGTGTAACAGAATTATTTTGCTATTAAAGGCCCCATATCTCAATATAAGTTCTTATTTTTTATAGCAAATATAATTTAGTAAACAAATTGAAAATAAAAACTTACTCTTTCACACGGAAAACAAAAAGAATATAATGTTCCCACCAGCCATAAAGATGGAGGTAAATAAATAAAATAACATACAGTAAGTCAAAGTATCAAATCAGTTCTTTTTTTATTACAAAGCTAATATTATTTACACTATTATGTTCTCAGAGAAAGGTATATGTACTATATAATATTATGTATATGTACTATATAGTATCATGTACTTTTTATAACCATTCTGAATACTAGGAAGAAATAATGAAATTGCTAGAAAAAAAATTTCGACAACTGGAAAAAATGGAAAAAAAATTTAAATTATAATGAAATAATAAATAATAAGAATAGAATAACAGAGTAATGGAATAATAAGGATAATAAAAACCCATTTATAATTTGATAAAAAAATTTAAAATAAAATAAAGAAAATATAATTTTACCACTAGCTATAAAGATACAGATAAATAAATAAATAACATAAAGCAATCAATAGCAAATCGAATCTTTATTTCATATTACCATAACTTATTTCAGCTATCATGTCATTCATGAAAAGGTACTCTCATACCTATTCTGTTTACTAAAAAGAAATATTGAAATTACTAGAAAAGAATTTCGACAATGGGGAAGAATGGAAGAAAATTTGAAATTATAATGAAATAATAAGAATAAGGTCATAATAATAGAGTAAGGCAACAATAAGGATAATAACAAGGCATTTATAATTTGATAAAAAAAATTGAAAATAAAAAAAAACCTCACACGGAAAATAAAAAGAATAAAATTTTGTCACTAGATATAAAGATGCAGGTAAATAAGTAAATAAAGTAATATAAGGCAGTCTAATATTATTTAAAATATGTGTGAATGAAAGTGTACTTTTATAATCATTCTGATTACTGGGAAGAAATAATGAAATTACTTTAAAGGAATTTCGATAATGGGGAAGAATGGAAGAAAATTTGAAATTCTAATGAAATAATGAATTATAATGAATTGTAATGAAATAATGAATTATAATGAATTGTATTAAAATAATGAAATAATAAATAATAAGGTTATAATAATAGAGTAAGGCAATAATAAGAACAATAAAAAATTATTTTTATGGCCATTCTGATTACTGGAAAAATTTTTGAAACTCGGAAATGAAATCCTAAAATCGAAATAATAAGAAAAAGAATAATCAAAAATATCAATCAAAATAATAATTTGTTATTGACAAATTCATTGATATTTGGGAATGAGAACATCTTTAGAACAATCGAAGATCATACGTGAGTTAATTTTTTAAAAATTAAATACACATCTTCATAAAAGCATAATCTTATCGCCTGAAAGAGATATGTATTCAAACCGCAAATAAATCTTAACTCAGTTATTTAAACATTCCTGCAAATTAATTATTCGATCTTCAAGCAATTAATCAATAATTGATTTTGCTCATTTCATCATCTATAGTTCATCTTAAATATGTTACCTGAGCTATTGTTTAAAATGGTATGAGTTCAAATAAAAGCATTCAATCAATAAATGGTGTTTATTCCAAATGAACTGTTAAGTAAATTTAAAGAAAAGTAGGCAACATTTTATCAAGTAAACATGACTTTTATTTAGTACAGGGGTGGCCAACCAAAATATATTTATTTTACAATGGCCAAAGTAAGAAAACCAATGCACTAGAAAAAGTATATTATGTATGCATCCATATATTCAAAAATTAATTGTCGAAATTATGTGAAAAATTTAACTTTGATTTTAAAATAATATTATTGCGAATATAGGATAGATATTGCCTATTTCATTTATGACATTAGTTATGAATAATTAAATTATATACTGCGAATTCATGATGCGCGCTCATCTTGGAACATCTAATATAACAGGTTCTATTTTTCACTTTAAATGACCTCCGTGAAGTAGTAGCCCTCCTTAGATGCGTACAGTTGATTGCTGATAACAGAGCAAACCAGTCTCTTAGTTGAAGTTATTAGCGCTTTTGGTTCAACTTACACCTGCAAATAGTTTTTTCTTTTTTTAAATGAAATTGACCAAACACAAAACACGCTCAAACATAACGGCAACACCAATGACGATGTGCACATACATGCCACACCAATGACAATGTGCACATACTTAAATTGAGATCGATTAGTAAAATAAATATTAGATCACCGAAGTTAAGCATCATTGGGCGCGGTCAGTACTTGGGTGGGTGACCACCTGGGAACACTGCGTGCCGTTGGCAAATTTGGGACCTGAATGGCCGAGTGTCTAGCGCTCTGGCGCTCGGTGCCACAGGTTTCGGGTTCGAATGCCGGCGGTGCCATGGATGTTTGTAGTGGTTCGGAATCCACTTTAAGCCGTAGGTCCTGGTCTTCTATGACTGTAAGAGCGTCACGGAGCAAAAGTCAGGCTTCTACCTACGGGTGCTCCATCACAACAGAAGCTGCTTCCTTCCCCTTCAATCATGAGTCCATATGGGCTTGTGGGCTTGGCCAGCCAAGTGGGATAAGAAACAACAACAAACATATTTATATATTTTTCATATTTCATTTTTAGTATTATATATTTCTTTACAATGTGCGCTTAGTATCATTATTATTATAATATCTATGTTTACATGTAAGAATAATAGTAAATACAATAATAACTCATTATGTTTCAATTTTTCACTCCAAAAAATGTCTATAGTGGGTTTAAATCTAATATGGGGTATATAATTTTATATACTGCCCGCGGAGTTAAGATGCATTTCCAAAGTGGCCAGCAAGATCACTTGGGTTAGCTACACCTGACCTAGAATATGTAATGGAATATGTAAACCACTCAAATTGAAAACGGAAATGAATGTTGCATCATTCATTGTGAAGAAATGGATTGAAAAATTAGAATAAAATGCAAAATTTAATGCAGGAAACAAAATTTGCAGAGAAACAAACATAAAAACATAAAATTTCAGCCAATATTTTGTTTGAGATATAAGATTAAAAATTTGGTAAGTTACACTCTGTTATAAACAGTAAAAAATATAAGATAAACCACAAAAAAAAAATGGATAATACAAATGGCACTAATATGATTATAATTAGTGCAATGTGCGTTTAGTATCATTATTATTCTATTATCTATTTTAACATGTAAGAATAATAGTAAACACAAAAATAATAACTCATTATGTATCAATTTTCACTCCAAGAAATGTGCTTAGTTTGTTTAAATCTAATAGGGGGATACATAACTTTATATGCGGCCCACGGAGTTAAGATGCATTTCCAAAGATGCGCACAAGATCTGTAAGTGTCCATAAGTGTCCACAAGATCATTTGGGTTGTCCACCCCTGATTTAGTACATGGAAGCTTTCAGAAATCAAACTCAAAATTCCGAAATAACACAAATGAAAAAAAAAAGTATTTTAAACTTTCAGTTCACTTAAATACCTCCACCCTCTGAATCAACACGTTAAACGGGCTTCGTTCAAACAAAATCTCTCAATGCGGTTTTAAGTGCTTCAACTTTATAGCTTCAACTTGTTTTACAACCAGAGAGCAAACTCTCAGAGATCCTACAACAATGCTTGTTTCGCAATGTTAAGTTTCTTTATTTTAGTGAGGCAATTAACGTGATCTCTATAGCTTCCTTAAATATTTATCTAAGAATAAGCTTTGGGGATTATTCTTTGCACATCTCTTTATAGAAGATGAATGGTTTCAAATTTTTTTTTCTTCTAGTAAAATGAGAAAGAAGGAGGAAAAAAATTCCAGTCTTACAAAAGTCAACACAAAGAAGGGCTAATGATCTCATTAAATCTCTACCTTCTTAAGTTCCCTCGCCAAATTACGTTTTTTCAAGGTTCTTGATTTATGTTGCTTTTCGATTAACAATATAAATTAATCTATTTAATTACTTTAAAAATTTATCCTTTTCAATTTGTTGTGCTATTATAAATTATAATAAAGGTAATTGCTCAATAAAAATTACTATAACATTTAATATTGAACAAATATTAATAGAAGCATCAGGAAAGTAAACAAGTTAATCGTAGTAAATAAATTAACGATTTTTTTAATGAGCTAATCTTCGGCATAATTGATTCAATCATTCATTATATTTCATTTATTTTCATTTAATTCATTTATAAATTTACGGATATGTTTAGTGGTCCAATATATATATATATAAAACCGCATATTTCCTATATTAAGATGTAATTTTAACAGATTTATAATAAATAGAATAATTGTTTAGTATATTTATAAATCAGAAATGTCGTAGACCTCAGTAAAAATAAATATGGAAAAAATAAGCATTATAAGAATATTCTTATTTTAATTTTAATATATTCTTATATTCTTTAGTTAATTTTAATAAAGAAATGTATTATTTTTTTTAACCCAGTTATTTATTGGCATAAGCAGTAAATAAAATTAGTAATAACATATTGTCCGATATAAGAAATGTAATTTTTATTAATTGTATCATTAAAGTAAAATAATTAAACAAAAAAGTTTAATTTTGATGAAAGTATACAACCTTAATTTAGATGAAAGTACACAATGATAAAATACAATAACTTACAATTTATGCAATTTTTAAAATAAACGTATTCTGTACTGGAGGCATTGTACTATTGTACAAATGATTAAACATGCTGTTTCGTCAGGAATAAGGAAATGTGTATGAAATGGCTCTGAAAATGAGCTATTACTAAGACCGAAAAAAAAAACCAAGTTCGATAAGTGGATAATACCTGCATATTTAAAGATATTTACCTCATATTGCAATTTTGGAATGTTGCATTAATGAACCATTTAAAAAAAAAAGCAATCTATCAAATAATTATAGCGTAACCGTCCTACACACTATATCAACAGCGCCCCCTGTTGTGTTCAGGAGAAATGGTCGGTTGAACTACAGACTCTCCCCCGACGGGAAGTATAACTCAACCTGCGCTCCCTCTGAGAAACATTTAGTTTATAGTTCCTCATCCCGAGAGAAAATATATTTAGCGCATCCTGGCGCATTAATAGGCCTACAGACTCTCCCCAGGGGAGGAAGTATATTTCGCACACCCTGCATATATCAGTATAACGGGTTTTTCACTTCCACAAATCTATAATTATCTGTCTTTAAATGTGAGAAATATTGTATATCTCTAATTGTATATGTGTGATGTTTGTGCGTGTCAATAAAGCTGTGAGATCTCCAATCAATAGTGCCTCAAGTATCTCACCTCAACCACACCCACTTACAATCTGGTTGTCCAACTGCACACTACAACAGTTTATTAGTAATTTGTATGCAATTGTTAATAAAGCATTCTTAAAAGACTTTAGCAATTGAAAAAATATCAAATATCATATGGTAGAAGACAGAAGGTTTTATAATATTATCCCTTAAATAAATATGAATAATATTATATACTTACTTGTTAATAAATTATTAATATTTTTAATAAATATATATTTATTTTATGGCGGACAGCAAAGAAGCGACGGAGAGTTGGATACGGAAAAACAACATTATTAATTATTTTTAAACAAATGATCAAATGAATTCTTCATGAAATTGTTACAGCATATTAATAATTAGTGAAAAAAATTGAGCATTCTGGATTTCCCTATCAAATTAATAAATTCAGGAATCTATACTATAAAAGTTTATATGTTAAATTATGATCTATTAAATAGATGAATAAATCATTATTTTCCGAGACAGAAACGAAGGCTTCAGATTCGAATTCTGGCGCTGGCATGGATGTTTGTTGGTTATTCGGAATCCCCGTTAGACTGTAGATGAAGGTCTATTTAGCTTAAAGTGTGCACAAGATGACATAGAGCGACAAACAAAACCAAACAAAACCGAGAAAGAAAAGAGAAGAATAATATGGATATATGATTTTGAAAACACAATAAAATAATTTTGTTTTTGTAATAAAATAATTATAAAACTTTTTATTAAAGTATATTATTGTTATTTTTAAAAAACCTCAAGTTACAATCTTGAAAATATAAATATGTCTGTTGTAAATTCTATCCAATTAATGAATAATTCAAATAAAACTTTTAAACTTTTTTTCAGACTTTATAATAACTATACCAAACAATGAAATTAAAATTTTAAAAAATTTATGTAAATTATATATTGCAGAACAGCCATATTTTTAAACAAGTCATAAAAAATTCAGCGAGTTTTTCATTCTTGAAACATACTTTACCTGTTCCGCCATATTGTAAGTCAAGTAATTCCAATATGTTGTTCATTAGTTAAAAATTTTAAATAAATGTATATACCTATAAAATTTCATTAAAACTTAAATATTTTTAAAATATTTATATACAAAAGGTTCAGTTGCTTAAATATGATCCATTAAATAAAAAATTAAATCTTTATTATTCCAAGATAACAATAGAAAAAAAAAAAGAAAAAATAAAGGCAAATTTACAATCCAATCGAAACTTAATATTTCTTTTTTACTGTGCAATAGTATTGTACTTAGATAATAGTTTGTACCACAATCTTGGAAAAATATAAATATGTCTGTGCACTGAAAACATCAATACATTAAATGAAAAATTCAGAAAATAAATGTATAATTTTTTTATAATTTCAAAACAATTATTAAAAATTTTGAAATGAGAAATGAGATTTAAAATATGAATAAGTTATGTATTAAATAAATATTATTATATTCAAACAATTCAACGAATGAATTTAGCAAAGGACTCGTTTTTAATCTTCAATTATATTTTTTTCACTATATTCTTAGTTAAATAATTGTGTATTAATAATTGGTGAAAGACTGTAAAAATATTATTTTAGACTTTAATATCAAATACATATATCAGGTATTTATAATGTTGTGGGTTGTGTACCTGGATTGTAACTGGGTGTGGTTGGGTTGAGACTTGATACACAGGTTTGTGAATTCACAGTTTTATTGACACACGCACAAACATCACACACATACGATTAGAGACAGACAATATTTAACACATTTAAAGACATATACTTATAGCTTCTTGGAAGGATTCACTTCTAAGCCTTTAATAAAGATACTCAGGTACACGCTAAATGAGCGAAATATACTTCATCTCCGGGCGAGAGTCTGTAGGTTTCTATCACGCAGGGTTGCGTTAAATATATTTTCTCTCAGGATGAGAGATTATGAAACTAATAGTTTCTCAGAAGGAGCTAGGGTTGCGCTGTACTTCCTCTCGTGTGAGAGTCTTGAGATTTACTGACCATTTATCCAGAACTCCACAAGGGCGCTCTTGCAATGTGTAGAAGGAAGCACTGTTACAGAATAGAATTGATTGTTAAACTATAACCCATCTGATAATCAAAATTTCAAAATATTTTATTCTTTTTATTCAAACAGAAAAATAAAGGAAAAAATAATAAAATAAAGATGTATATGGATATTTAACTTTTCACAAAAATAGTAACACATTTCTAAAGAAGTTCTTTTTCACTGGCCCATCAGCCGCATAGTCGGCCAAGCCCGTCTGCCTACTGAAAGATTTCAAGACAGCAGATGCTTTCTTCTTACGTGATACAGTCATTAACCCTACGTCCAATACTCTACAGCCATATTAAACCGCGACCTATGGCTTAAAGTGGATTCCGAACTACTAAAAACATGTATGCCATGGACTCCAACCCTAAACCGCCAGTGCGCTAGTCACTCGACTATCAGTCCCATAAAAAAAAAATTATGAAAAAGTATAAATATGAAAATTAAATATGTTTGTTGTTGTTTCTTATCCCACTTGGCTAGCCAAGCCCACAAGCCCATATGGACTCATGATTGAAGGGGAAGGAAGCAGCTTCTGTTGTGATGGAGCACCCGTAGGTAGAAGCCTGACTTTTGCTCCGTGCGCTCTTACAGTCATAGAAGACCGGGACCTACGGCTTAAAGTGGATTCCGAACCACTACAAACATCCATGGCACCGCCGGGATTCGAACCCGAAACCTGTGGCACCGAGCGCCAGAACGCTAGACACTCGGCCATTCAGGTCCCAAATTTGCCAACGGCACGCAGTGTTCCCAGGTGGTCACCCACCCAAGTACTGACCGCGCCCAATGAAGCTTAACTTCGGTGATCTAACGAGAACCGGTATATTCAGCATGGTACGGCCGTTGGCTAAATTAAATATAAATATGGCAAACATATATAAATATTAAAATTACATATAATATTTAAATATGAAAATTATATATAATATTTAAATACAGAAATTATATATAATATTTTATAATTTCTATTCGTCAAATAAGAAGTCCAAATAACAAATTAATAAAAATTTTAACTGTTACTAATTCAAAGAATTTGGCATGGCGAAAATGTGAAGAATACAGATTATATTAACTGAAGACATATGTACTGAAGAGCTGGTGTTATTTTTAGGAAAGCCATTAAACGAGAAGCGGTGTGCTTTTCGCTTTTGAAGCAAGAGTTGCCCGTTCCGCTGTGTTCTTCCTTTTTTGCCGTTTAATAGTTCCGAACATTTTTTTACCGTGTGAACTTCGTTACATCGCCCATTTCCAGTCACACTTCGCGAAGCAAGGCGGAGGAATTAGGCACTCATCCAGCCCAACTCTCGATTCTGTGTCACTGGGATTTTTAGATTTGTCACCACGTTTTCTAAATTTGCTACTCGACCTCCAAATTACTCGCTTTCAATTTCATTTTACTATATTTTCTAAAGAATTAAGGTTTTCAGTATAATTTTCCACTTTAACTGAATAATTGTAAAGTGTAAACAAAATAAATTCTTTTTTTCTTAAAGAAGTTTTTCAAAACAGGGCCTGAATGGCCGAGTGGCCAGCGCTCGGTACCACAGGTTTCGGGTTCGAGTTCCGGGGGTGCTCCGGATGTTTGTAGTGGTTCGGAATCCACTTTAAACCGTAGGTCCCGGTCTAACATGATCGTAGAACGTTGCGGGGGTGTTGTTACTCCGCGTCGGTAGCTTATCTTCCAGCTACATGCACCTCTTGGATAGTGCTACGTGAGTGGTGCAGCGCTTGCCTTAAGGTATCAAAGACAGCTATCTAAGTGTTTGCCAACTGCATTAGAACGAAAAAAAATGTTTTTAAAATAATGTACCAAATGGCTTTAATCCTGAAGTGTAATAAAATAAATAAATTTCTACAAATTGCTGTATCCCTTTTGAGATTCTCTCTTGTTAATAACAACAGAATTAACACACAAATTGTTATTATCAACAGAATTCATACATGTCTTTTTCTTCTTCTTCATTAGCGCAACAACCCTATGGTGGGTCAAGGCAGCTTGGCAGATTTCCAGACAGGAGATGTTTCTTTTTTTTTGGATAGGGTTGTTAGCCCTACATCCAATGTTCTACAGTCATAACAAATAGTGTTCTATAATTTAAAGTGGATTCTGAACCACTACAAACATCCATGACATCTCCGAGACTCGAACGCAAAACCTGTCGCACCGAGCGCTATACCATTAGCCACTCGGCCATCAAACAAATGACATATCTAATACTTAATAAATCATCATCAACAACATCATTGGCACAACAGCCCCATGGTGGGCCAAGGATGTCTGTCTACTGGCAGATTTCGAGACAGGAGATGTTTTCTTTTTACGGGGTGGAGTTGTCAGCCTAATACGCCCAACGCTCTAAAGCTATATTAGATCAAGACCTACAGTTTTTAAAGTGTATTCCGAACCATTACAAACAACCATGGCACCGCTGAGACTCAAACCCGAAAACTGTGGCACCAAGCGTCAGAACGGCCATCAGGCCCCACTTGATAAATTAAATTATATTAATATAACTTTGCAATAACTTTTAACATAATATATATATATATATATATATATATATATATCAGAAAAGGATCTATAACAAAAAAATTACTTTAACAACAGATATTACTCAAATGACTTATATAATATTTGATAGCATCAGAGCGTTAGTCGCTCAGCCATCAGGGCCAAATGAAGTATCTAATACTTGACAAATTACGTATCTAATATTTGATATCTATTACTTGATGATAAACCATCATCATAATTGGATCGAGGAGTAAAAAAAAAAAAAAAACACATATCATTGAAACTTTTTAATTTGTGGAAAGCCCCTGTATTTCTGGGAACCGAACTATTACAAACACCGCAGCGACTTCATGCTACGTTTCCACATTGCGGATATTCACACGATTATTTACATTATACCAGTTTTGCTTCTCACTCTGTCAAACGGCACTGATTCATGAGAAAACTTTTATTTATCGGAGTCCCTTCGGATTTTAACTTTTATTGTTTCTTTTCCATCCAGTTAGAGTATGTGAAAATGATTTTGAGATACGCTTCAAGTGATACGCGCGCGACGCTCGTATAACCAAGCACGCTACTAGATCCTCATTTTCTGTAAAATGATTTCACATATGCAGGCACTTGAAATAAAATATACTATATTTGTAATGAATTAAGAAAAAAATTTATTGTTTTATGGATAATAAAATGACATTGCTGTGAAAATGTCTGGGAGTTAGACTTTAGTAATTCGTTTGCTATAAAAATGAAGAATCTTCCATATATTTCAAAACGAAAATTGTTTTAGAACCCATTTGTTAAAATAACGTTTTTTTTTTTTCTTCGAATGCAGCTGGCAAATAGACTGTGATCTTTCGCCATAAGGGCTGCACCGATGTTACTCACTTTGCATTACCCAGGGGGCGCGTGTAACTTGATGATAAGCCACGGACGCGGAGTAACAATGCCCCCGCAGCGCTCTACGATCCTATTAGGACCGGGACCTACAGCTTAAAGTGGATTCCGAACCACTACAACACCCATGGGCAAAGCCGGGATTTGAACCCGATACCTGTGGTACCGAACGCCAGAGCGCTAGCCATTCGGTCATTAAAATAACGTAAACGATTGTATGACTTCAAATGCAGGATTTCTTCTCATTTGCAATTTACAATCCATTGACTTTGGAATCTTTCTAATTTTTTATTCTTCTTCACTGAACTGATTTTAATTACCAACGAACAAAAACTTTTTTTCTTCAATTTAAAAAAAAAAAAAACCTTGTAGAGACTAATTAAAAAAAATTATAAAGAAAGAATTTTCATGTTACTTTGAAGACTGGTTGAAAATCTCATTAATTGCCGAGAGATAATTTACTTATTTGATTAATTATTGCTTTTTTGAATTGATGATATCAGCTTTCTTCATGGTAAATTTGAGATATTTGGTACACATCTAATTGAATGTGTTACATTTTTAAATTTATTTGAAATACCAGATGGTGGAAGAAATAATAATTCTACGAATTGGATAAAAATAGCGAGGAATAATTAAATGAGCTTCCCAAATATTTAGAACATGCAACACCAAATATTCCAGACATGAGTATAACATCATGACATATAAAGGCAGAATATCTGCTTTGAGATAGATTTAGCTTTGGTATATATTGGATTTTGGGCGTTCTCATGCATAATTAAAAGTGAAACGTGAGCAGGATACGAAATGGGACGAAACAAAAATGTGGTTAATGAAAGTTGTAAAAACGAAAGTTCTTTTATAAACAAATTTGAGATTGGGTACAGATTTAATGTAATTAATAACACTACACATTTGACT
This sequence comes from Caerostris darwini, assembly GCA_021605075.1. Classification (NCBI taxonomy): domain Eukaryota; kingdom Metazoa; phylum Arthropoda; class Arachnida; order Araneae; family Araneidae; genus Caerostris; species Caerostris darwini. Next base: position 211,488 of record BPLQ01007531.1, read on the forward strand.
GCTGTTACGAGATATCCTAAATTGCAGCAATATTCTTTTAGGAACATTTGCAATGGCCTTGAAAAAAAAATTCTTTTTTTGAAAACTAATGTCATCCTGATTGCTGTGTGTTAATGTCCATTTTCCTGTATTTTTTGTGACTCTCTTAGCTTTTATGAAAGGATTATAAAATGGAAATAAAATTCAGCTTTTAAATAATGAAGATCTTTTCAGTTATGAAAGAAAATCATTAAATATTTGGTGAATAAAAAATGTATAAATATAAATAAATAAATAAAATAAATTATAAATACAAAAAAATAATAATAATGAAAAGTTTAATTAAAATTTAAGCCTACAAATAAAATGATTTCATTGTATTTAAATACTTTTTAGATATCCCTAGCTAGTTGGTATTACTATATATATAAGTAACTTATTATAAAAGATGTAATAAACATAAAATTTTACGTTTTTTTTTTTTTTTTTTTTTTAAATTTTAATACAGATAAAAATACGCAGAATGCAAAATTTATCTTGGTTTACAGTTTATAAAATTTTATTTATAATACATTTGTTTATTTTTATTAAGTTATTATTTATTATTATTATTATAAATTTAACATTTATTATTTTTATTATAAAAATTAGAAGAGGAGTAACAGCTAATAAATAATTTAACGGTAGAAGCAGTTGATGCAAGATTATAAACAATGGAAATATAAAAGGCAGGAAGATATTACATAACAGATATTAAGAAAAATACATAAATAAATTAAAAAATAAATAAAATTTTAAATAAAAATAATAAATAATTTTTATTTAGAATTTATTTTATTTATTTTTATTTATAAATTTTATTTATGATACATTTCATTTATCTTTAAAATTTATTTTTATTTCATTATAATCTTCTCTAATTTAAATTTGTTAAATGCTTCATATTGTATATATATATTAAGATAAACAAAATTAAATATTAGCTTTTTTTAATTATTTTAATATTAATAATTTTGGAGAAAAATATGTTCATACATTTAATTCCATTATTTTTTACATTTGCAAATTCATTGAACCTTTTGAAACATTTTTAGAATCTTCATCTTTGGATAATAATAACTCCAAATTTTGTTAAAAATTAGAAAGAATAGTTCTGAAAAATTTTTGCATATCTAAGGATTATTAATTAATTCGATCGATTATTTCTTTTTTTTTCCCATAACATAATTCAACAAAGAAAATTTTTTTTAACTAGAAAAAAAAAAATACTCAACCGGAATCCATATATTTCTATACTTTTAGAATCCACTTTCATAAATTGGATGGACTAGTATGATAATTCTTCACATGAAAAGCATTAGTTGCGATAATTTATTCAAGAAGAGCACTTTGTAAATCAAGATCCCTTTTATTTCCACGGTAAACTGATCTGCCTTTTTTATTACAAGAACCCTTTTGCAATCAAATAAAAAGGAGATTCAACTGCACGCAGAAATTCAAGTCCTCGTGTCACAAGATAAGAACGAAAAAAAAAAAACACCGTGAGATATGTGTTAACTCCAAAGTATAAGAGAAAGATAGTTTCAACTTTTAATTCATGCCGCCATTTCCAAATGTATGGCCTTCAAATCGTAATTTTATATGCAGGAAGTCGTTCTGTAACATGTTTTTGTCGTCTTTTTGACTATCCGAAACGATAAAAGCTTTTTATTTTTGGTATCATTCGTTTTAATTCATTTTTAGTGAGTGCCTTACTATCATGTCATAGGTAAGAGAGATAAAGATGGCGGCATTAAATTTTTCAGCTGTCCATATTACACTTTTCTAATCGCTGTACAAATTGGCGTGATATCTCCTAGGCGATTCATAGACAAAACAATCTCATAAATTTTGGAAGATGGTATCAGCGTCTTTTTTGACACAGCGCAATTAAATTTATTTCTTCTCAAAGATAAAAGTTTTGGAATAATACAATATAAATTTATTTATTATTATTTTCTAATATACTTCTAGTTCTTATTATCCTTATCATTATAAATTTATTTATTATTATTCTATAATATTCTATTTCTTTTGTTTTCTGCGCCAGCAATAAACTCGATTAGCTGATTTTAACTTTGACCTCTAGTGTTCATCTATTTTTATTGAATTATGAATGAGATAAATCAATATTTTTTAAAAGAAACAGTGAAAATTTATTTCTTCTCATAGCTAATAAATTAACCACATAGTTATCAGTTATAAGAAAAATATCATTTTTGTTTTTAAAGATTTTTTTTTTTAATTTTCATTATTAAAGATTTGTCTAATAGTAGAAAAGGCCAAAGTTTAAAACCAACTGGAGGTGCTCATTGCAAATTCTGCTTGTAGAACCAAGGATTCAATGGTATATTTAACAACATGTTAAGCGCCTCACGTTGATTGTTGGTAGGAAGGCGGATGTTTATCAAGTTTTCTTCCTTAAGATATATCTTCTTCTTTTTTATTGGTGCAAAAGCTCCATGGTGAGACAAGGCCGTCCGCCCACTGGCAGATTTCGAGACTGGAGATGCTTCCATTTTACTGGCTAAAACTGTCAACATTGCGCTAACACTCTACAGTCACATTAGACAGGGACATAAGGTTGAAAGTGGATTTCGTACCACTACAAACATGTATGGCACCGCTGGGACTCGCATCCGAAACCTGTGGCACCGAGCGCCAGAGAGCTGGTCACTCGGCCATCAGGACCCTCTTAAGACATGTGGTAATCAAAACTTTCTTGACAGGCATTAAATCTTTTTCGAAATATCGGTGAACTACTTAGAACATGATTACTTCCATCTATACAGAAAAAAAAAAATCTCCAATCTATAACACATATAACAATATAACCATTTCTTTATATCAATACACATATCATACATTATTTGTGTCATATTATAAACACATATCGCAAATATACTCTTTATAACATACATTTAACATTAACTTTTCTATTTCTGAACATGTATTTTAATATTAATTAATAAATAAGTATGTATATATTTCTTATGAGCTTAATATTTTATAAGTAATAAGCAATTATTTATTTAAAACTTTTTAAAAAATTATAATAAAGATACTGATCAATTTAAAATAATTGATATAAATTTCTAAACTCCCAATTATTTTATACGGAAAAACGTGGGCGTTTATAAAAAAAACCAGTTAATGAAAATGTTGTATACTGCTATATCGCCTTTTTAATGTAAAAAGATATACGGGTTTGGGAAATTAACTAAAACTTATTGAAACTTATTATTATAAAACGTCTAATAATAAAATAAAATGGAAATTTTATTTATAAGAATCTAAACAACAGTTTCTAATAATTAATCTAACAGTTTAATCTAAACAATATTTTCAGATCTTTGCTTTATTTTCAAACGTTAAATAGATGCGTAATCCAAAACTGCATCGTATGCTTTTGAGCTAGTAAAATCTTTTAATGAAATTTTAAATTTAAAAAAATAAATGCATAAATTCCAATCTAATATGATGTAAATTGCGCGTGGAATGTTTTAAAAAGTATCTGAAAAGTTTTCAATTACTTAGAACAACACATAAATGCTTTCTCTCAGTATTTAAATATTGCCATTATGAAAAGGAAGTTTGGCTTATAGAGATAATAAAGTCTGGTTTCAGTAACAATAAAATACACTTTACTTTCTACTTAATAACAGATTTTCTGCATTTATGCCAGTTGGCCAGTTTCATTTGTTCAAGAAAAAACGTAAGGAAAAATCTAAATATTTCCATATTCTTAAACAGAACCAATACGAAATAACAACAGTTAAATTACTGCTATAAATTTAAAACAAGTTTTATAAACGTAAGAATAATTTATTAACAAAGCAGATTCTCAAAGAGCAATACAGCAATTCGTAAAACTTTATTTTATTATACTTCAGGATTAAAGCCATTTGGTACATTATTTTTAAAAACTTCTTTAAGAAAAAAAGAATTTATTTTGTTAACATATTGCAATTATTCAAATGAAGGCAATACTATTGTTCAAGTTGTTTTCTGTAAATTATTTTATATTTATTCACAAATTTTTTTAATCGATTAATCTTCTTAGCTTACGAACACTATAAATTAAGTAAGGAAAAAAAAATTTACTTAAAAATTTATTTTAATTTTGGATACATTTAAAACAATTTTATAATTTTAATTCTTGTTTGAAAAAAATCGACCATAGATTTTTTTTCACCTACTATTTCATATGAAATATCAGTGATCTCTTATGACATATATGGCTAAATTTGTATTTCGCTCAAAAAATTTATTTTTCATATTAGTAATTAAATTTATAAAGGGCCTCATGGCCGAGTGGCTAGCGCTCGGTTCCACAGATTTCGGGTTCGAGTCCCGACGGTGTCATGGAAGATTGTAGTGTATCGGAATCCACTTTAAAAATTTGATCCCGGTCTAATACGGTTGTCGAACGTTGGGCGTTGTACTGTCAACCCTACCCCGTAAAAAGAAGAGGAAAAAAAAAACGTCTCCTAACTCGAAATCTGCCAATAGGCAGACGGTCTTGGCCCACAATGGGGCTGTTGCGCCAATTCTGATGATGATGATTAATTAAATTAAAATCTGAAAATAAAGTTGCTTGACAATCCTTTCACTCAGCAATTGTAAATAACAAAAATATTTAAAACAATCGGTGTCAAAATAGAAAATAATACATTCAATCTTGACAAACTTCAAATGCTTTTTATATAATTAAAGAAAAGGGTCCTGAATGGTCGAGTGGCTAGCGCTCTGGCGCTCGGTACCACAGGGTTCGAGTCCCGGTGGTGCCATGGATGTTTGTAGTGGTTCGGAATCCACTTTAAACCGTAGGTCCCGGTCCTACCAGGTTCGTAGAACATTGCGGGGGCATTGTTACTCCGCGTCCGTGGCTTATCTTCAAGTTATACGCGCCCCCTGGGTAATGCAAAGTGAATACATTTGTGCAGCGCTTGCCTTAAGGCATCCAAGACCAAGCTGTCTAAGCGTTTGCCAGCTGCATTAGAAGAAAAAAAAATAATAATTAAAGAAAATATATTATATCGTGTAATGTACGCTGAAAGAGAACACATTCGATTCCAGCAATTGGCGTGCGCGTGAATCATCGAGAATAAGTGACCCGAGAATCAAAATTCATTCGAGAATGTGACAGAGCTCGCTACAAATTCACACTGCTTAAATAGAGTACTTCAATGAAATATGAATGTTCATTGGTGGGAACACCGCGTGCCGTTGGCAAATTTGGGACCTGAATGGCCGAGTGTCTGGCGCTCGGTGCCACAGGTTTCGGGTTCGAATCCCGGCGGTGCCATGGATGTTTGTGGTGGTTCGGAATCCACTTTAAGCCGTAGGTCCCGGTCTTCTATGACTGTAAGAGCGTCACGGAGCAAAAGTCAGGCTTCTACCTACGGGTGCTCCATTACAACAGAAGCTGCTTCCTTCCCCTTCAATCATGAGTACGTACGGGCTCGTGGGCTTGGCCAGCCAAGTGGGATAAGAAACAACAACAAACAACAACATGTTCATTGGAGTTATATTCATAAGAATATTCATTTATCCTCCATTTCCGTGATGTGAATTTAGTATAGAGGGTCCCTTGTGGCTGATTGTCAAACTTGTTATATTCTGTTAACATAAATGAAGAGGTGAATTTTTAGAAATTTATAATTTAAAAATTATAACATATTTTTTTTTTTCTTTCTAATGCAGCTGGCAAACACAGACAGCTTGGTCTTTGGATGCCTTAAGGCAAGTGCTGCAGAGACGTACTCACTTTGCATTACCCAGGGGGCGCGTGTAACTTGAAGATAAGCCACGGACGCGGAGTCACAATGCCCCCGCAACGCTCTACAATCCTATTAGAACCGGCTACATTTTAAAGTGGATTTCGAACCACTACAAACAGCCATGGCGACGCCGGTACTCGAACCCGAAACCTGTAGTACCGAGCGCCAGAGCGCTAGCCACTCGGCCATTCAAGCCCAAATTATAACATATAATACGTGAAAAAAAAATTCTATTTTTTTTAATTATAAAAAGTTTATAATGGGACATTTGTATCAAAAAAGAAAATATAATCTGCGATCACACATATTTGGTCTACAAATTTTGCAATTTTACTATCAACGATTCTTCATGCAGCACTGATGTGTTCTCTAAGTTCATTTAGCTTTCAGGAATAGTGATTTATAAACCAAGTTTTTAAAGTAATACCCATCACATGGAGTAAGAACTAAAGATCTTTTTGGCCATGTGAATAAATCAGTCACTTGCACATTCAATTCCTCTTTGGGGAAGCTTTTCGTTTAAGTAATACAAATTTCAAATGCGATATTTAAAAATATGATTTTGAGATTGTAAATAAATTTGAGCGATATTTAAAAAAAGGAATTATTTATTTTCATATAACACTGGTCTTAATTATATGTAACAGTTTTCAAAATATACATTTTTAAGATTCGGTCATTCATTTGGGGCCTGATGACAGAATGACTAATGACTAGTGGGCGAGTGGGTTCCTGATGACCGAGTGAATGTTTGTAGTGGTTCTGAATCCACTTTAAATGGTATTTTCCGGTCTAATATGGGTTTTGCGCATTGGGCGTAGAGCTGAAAACCCTACCCCTTACAAAAGAAAAGCATATCTCGTCTCGTAATCTGCCAGTAGGCAGACGTCTTGGCCCACAATGGTGCTGTTGCGCCAATGATGATGATGGTTATTCATTTAAGCCATGTATTTGCACTATATTTGTGTGAATGAAAAAAAATCAATAAGCACCTTGGGTTAAAAATATAAATAAAATAAAAATAAAACACAATACTAAGATGCAATTATCACTTTCTTTCTTCATGAATATAGAATAAAATGAAACAAAACAAAAAGAGTCAAGATTCAAAATTTGACCTTCCTAACCAAACCCTGATACAACTGAATGTGCAAAGACTATTAAGAAAAGGACGTATCCAGAAACCAGAAAGGCATTTCTTCTGCCAACACCTTCAGACATCGCTGTATTTACAACCTACGAACTACACCCATCCGTTCCACAACACAAATACCATCAGAAAACACCCTCATCACGAAAAAACACTTCACGCTTCGTGAAAGTGAGGCCGGATAATAAAACACCAACAACAACAAACAAAAAAAGGGGGCATCTGAAATACGAGACATTTAGATGGAGCGCGATGTATTGTTAAGTGTGCAAACTTCCGAAACTATAGTAACCATTTAATTAACCTCCAAGTTGCTTGATTGAGGCACTTGATGATTCAAGTGCCGCAGTGGGAATTCTGTCAGTCCCAGCTCAGGGATGATGATGATGATGATGACGTAGTATCATTTGAAGCGTTGACATGATCCAGTCTTCGGGTTGGGTGGTGTGAATTATGATGTCTCCTTGCGATAGACGCATTAACGCCATGTTTTGACGCGCTGTCGTTGCTGGGACTATTAATTACCAGTGTCTCATGGTTCCGTGAAGGAGGAATTGTTCTTGGGATGGTTCGAAAAAAGTGGTTTGGGTCCTCTCAATTGTATTTCATTGTATTTAATTTTTTTTTCAAGTGGCTCTTTTTTTTGTGGCATGGGAATTAGTCACACAATGCTATGCTTTCCAATGTATGTTTTTATTCGAGACGAATTTAACAGTTATTAATTGCTAAACTAATAGTATTATGCTATGAGTTATGATCCAGTATGCTCCAGTGGAAATTTAATTTTATTCAATACGTTTCTGTCTTATGAAGGTTTTTGTATGTTCTATTGTAAATGATTGAGGGTTTAAAATACATTTAATAAAGCGTAGAAATATTCTATTGATAAATTAAATATTAATAAAAAAAGTGAGATTGAAATGTATAAAATTATTGTTAAATAATACATATGATGGTTAATACATAGAAATTTAGTTAAATAATACATATTATGGTTAATATATAAAATTATTGTTATTAAAGAATATCCTTTATAAATATATATCAATATGATTTAAAAAAGAAGGAATTTAAATTTTAAATTTTTGTGCTATTACGATATTTATTCTGTTTTACTTGTTATGTAGTAATTCGCGCGTTATCCAGTATGTAAGAGGATGTAAATCCGATGTCGTAGTGAATTTGAGTACTTCTTAGTAATTCTAGTAATTCTTAGTACTTCAAGCTTCGTGAACGTGAGGTCGGATAATAAAACACTAACATTAACAGTAAAAAAAAAAATAGCTCTCTAAAATACGAGACATTTACTACATGGAGCGCGATGTACTGTTGAGTGTGCAAATATCCGAAACTATAGTAACCCTTTAATTAACCTCCAAGTTGCTTGATTGAGGCACTTGAATCACCAAGTGCCCCAATGGAAATTCTGTGAGTCCCAGCTCAGGGGATGATGATGATGACGTAGCATCATTTGAAGCGTTGACATGATCCAGTCTTCGGGTTGGGTGGTGTGAATTATGATGTCTACTTGTGATAGACGCATTAACGCTCTGTTTTGGCGCGCTGTCTTTGAGGGGACTATTAATTACCAGTGTCTCATGGTTCAGTGAAGGAGGAATTGTTCTTGGGGTGGTTCGAAAAAAAGTGGTTTGGGTCCTCTCAATTGTGTATCATTGTATTTAATTTTTCTTTTGGAGTGGTGTTTCTTTTTTGTGGCATGGGAATTAGTCATACAATGTTATTAAAAGGAAATGCCATGCATGTTTTTATTCAAAGATAAGATTTCTCAGTTATTAATTACAAAGCTAATCGTATTGTGTCATGAATTAGGGTCCAGTATGAATTTAGTTTTATTCAAAAAGTTTTTGTTAAGGTTTTTATATAGTCTGTTGTAAATGATTGAAGGTTCAAAATACGTTTAATAATGCATATAAATTTTCTAATTATAAAAAAATGAGATTGAAATACTTAAAATTATTGTTAAATAATACATATTATATTATTGTTGTTCATATTATTATTAATACATATTTTTAAATAACACATATTATTCTTAGCATATTATTGTTATACATATTATTGTTAATACACAAAATTATTGTTATTAAAGTATATCCTTTATAAACGTATATCAATATGATTTAAAAAAGAAGAAATTTTAATTTTATAATTTTTGTGCTAAAATGATATTTATTCGGTCTTATTTGTTACTTAGTAATTCGCGCGTTATCCAGTATGTAAGAGGGCGCAGATCCGATGTCCTTAGCGAATTCGAGTACTTCTTAGTAATTTTAGTAATTGTTAGTACGTCACGTTTCGCGAACGTGAGGCCGGATAATAAAACACTAACAATAACAGTAAAAAAAAAAAAAAAAAAAAAAAAAAAAAAAAAAACAGCTATCTGAAATACGAGACATTTACTACACGGAGCGCGATGTATTGTTGAGCGTGCAAACATCCGAAACTATAGTAACAATTTCATTAACCTCCAAGTTGCTTGATTGAGGCACTTGAATCACCAAGTGCCCCGATTGGGAATTCTGTCAGTCCCAGCTCAGGAAATGATGATGATGACGTAGCATCATTTGAAGCGTTGGCATGATCCAGTCTTTGGGTTGGGTGGTGTGAATTATGATGTCTACTTGCGATAGACGCATTAACGCTGTGTTTTGACGTGCTGTCTTTGCAGGGACTATTAATTACCACTGTCTCATGGCTCCGTGAAGGAGGAATTGTTCTTGGGGTGGTATGAAAAAAGTGATTTGGGTCCTCTCAATTGTGTTTTATTGTATTTAATTTTTCTTTTCAAGTGGTCTTTTTTTTTGTGGCATGGGAATTAGTCACACAATGTTATTAAAAGGAAATGCCATTCATGTTTTTGTTCAAACATAAATTTCGCAGTTATTAATTACAAAGCTAATAGTATTATGTTTTGAATTATTATCCAGTATGAATTTAATGTCATTCAATAAGTCTCTGTTTTTTTAGGGCTTTTGCTGTTGCAAGTGATGAATGGTTCAAAATACGTTTAATAACGCATAGAAATTTTATATTAATAAAAAAAATGAGGCTGAAAGTAAAGTTCTTTATAAATAAAAGTATTGTTATTAAGGAATACGATTTTTAAACGTATATCAATGTTGCTAAAAAAGGAAGAAATTTTAATTTTAGTGTCATTATAATATTTATTCGGTCGGTCTTATTTGTTGCTTCGTAATTCTCGCGTTATCCAGTGTGTAAGAGGATGCAGATTCGAGGACCTAAGTGAATTCTATCAACCTTTTTTTTTTAATTGCTTAAAAACCGAGTAGAATTGGCGAAATTAATATAATACGCAAATGCAAGGTGGCTATTCCTGAAACTGTTCAGAAAATAAATTATTATTTTACAATTTACTGTTCAAGGAAATGATTTTGACGTACCAAAACAGTTCACAATTATAAATATTTCGGAAATTTGCCTCATGGGTGATGTTTTGTAGGAAAAAAAAAACTTATTATTCTCGTAAAATATAAATATTTCATTATATTCTTTGATGTATTCAATTGTTGTTGTTACTTATTCCATTTGGTAGACAGCAACGTCTAGACCGAGACGGGTCTCATGGAAGGAGGGAAGGGTGCTTCTGATGTGAAGGAGCAGCAGTAGTTATAAGTCTAACTTGGCTTCGTAGCACTGATTTTTTTACAGGGTAGAGTTGTCAACAGTCATATTAGGCTGGGACCTACGGCTTAAATGGGATTCCGAACCACTACACACATCCATGGCACTGCAGGGCTCGAACCCAAAACACGAAGGACCTCGACGAAGGCACTCGGCCATCAGGCTCTATTTATTCAATTTACTATCACTACTGAAGATTATCTTTATCTTAAAATATTTGAATGTAATAAATATTATTACGAAACTTTTCAAATAAAGACAGAAATAGAATATTGAAAATAAATTTCAAGATAAAAAATGATAAAAGCCTTGATTTTGAAATCATCAAGAATTTTTCTCATAATAGAATAGTAAAAAAAAAAACCAATATTTGAATCAACAGTTGTTTTCAAGAACAGTACCTCAGACGTTCAAATAAAAACTACAAATAGGTAAAGGCTTTGAAAATAATCCTACAAAGGCCGTGTGGGCTTAAGGTCAACCCTGCTTCTGATAAGACCACAAAAGGGAACACGAATCCTTTAGATGCTTTTTCAACTAAAGAGAATACGTCTCGAAATTTTTTAGTCTTTTTCATCCTAAGAATTCTGTAATATTATAACTAGTCAACACTTCATTCACTCGAAGAATGGATTAAGCTGGTATTATTTTCAAACCGATAAACCTGTAATTCTATTATTCTATTTAAATTTTTCTCTGATAATATGGTGTTCTTTTTAATGATAATATTATCATTTCATATCGTCTAACTGCTATCAAGGAGAGCTTATTTTTATTTTATATTTATTACTTTTTATTTTTAAAATTGTTTTTATGAACATTGGAAAATTTCCTAGTTGAACAATTGAATTTTTGACTAAATCCCCAAATTTTTAATCCATTTAAATTTAAATATTCATGTAAAGGTGGGCAAAGAAAAGAAGAAGAATTTATATATTACATTTTTTCAAAAATACTTATACAACTTATTTCGTACAGTACTTTTTAAAATAGAATATCAAAATAAAATAACATATGATATCAAAATAATATATTGGTAGATTTAAGGTATTTTTAATGGCAAAATGGCTTAATGGCGAAAGCACGGCGTTGGTGAGCATTACGACGGAGTTTACATCCGCTGGTGGCTTTGTTGTAGACACTGTTTCAAAAAATGAGAAGACTCAATGACGTTTGCGATGTTCAGCCTCTTGCCTCGTTAAGCGGACTACCTGGTGGGAGTTAGCCGGGTTTTTTCCCATACGATACGCAAATGCGAGGTAGTTTCCCCTAAAATTCCCCCCGGAAGGCACTATCCTCCTTCTGCAGCGATACGAAGCCAAGTCAGACTTCTGTCAATGGGTGCTCCATCCCAACCGAAGTTGCCTTCCATTTTCCATCCTTCCATGGTCTAGAGGAAGAGGTAAGGAGTTGGTCTAGATACTGCTGTCTACTAAGTGAGATAAGAAACAACATACTTTTATACATTTAGGTTTCTAAATATATATATATATTTTCATTATGCTTTTAAACATCATTCTGTGGTAACCTTTAGAAAAACACTGGGTTTTCTATTCTAAAATAGCTTGGTTCGAATAAGCAATGTAGAACTAAAATGGAATGAAGGGAACATCGGAATGTGTCCGTTAAATTTGTGAAATCTTTCCGTTGAAAGATCTGAATGAAAAATAATTAATATTTAATATAAAGTCAATAAATGAAAAATCTTTCCGAGGAGCGTGAGAATATCCTACGCCCAGATTCCGGCTTTGAGAATGTCCGCTCTAAATTGTTATAGAAACTATAGAAAGAGATGGGCTGATGGCAGAGTGACTAGTGCTCTGGTGCTCGGTGCCACAGGCTTCATCTTCGAGTCCCGGAATCCCCCATCCCGAGTGCCAAGAATGTTTGTAGTGGTTAAGAATCCAATTTAAGCTGTAGGTCCCGGTCTAATATGACTGTAGAGCGTAGGGAGTAGGGTTGACAGTCTTACCCAGTAAAAAGGCAGCTTCATGGAGCCAAACTAGACTTCTACCTACAGGTGCTGCATCACAACAGAAGCTGTCGCCCTTTCTCTCCTTCCATGAGACCACATGGATTCTTGGACTTGGTCTAGATGTTGCTGTCTACCAAGTGGGATAAGAAACAACAACAACAGAAGGAGTGTAGTAGAATTCTTCAATCAAATCCTACTAATGCTTAACATCATCCGAATTAATTCTGTATCCTAATGCATCCTAGTTAATACTGAATCTGCTTCATATACGTTTTTTTATCTAATTTAATTAGTCTTTGATTTTTTTATCTAATTTAATCGAAATCGTATGTAAAGTGATAATAATAATCTACTAATAATCTTTTATTTTATCTAATTTAAATAATCTTTAATTTTATCTAATTTAAATAATCTTTGATTTTTTTTATCTAATTTAAGCGAAATCTTATATAAAGTGATTATGCATTTGATATACAGTGATGTAATGTAAAATCATAATAATTTAAAATAAAGTATAATAATAAATGTTAAGTAGCATAAAAAATAAAGTAACATATTTAATATAAAGTCAATAATTTAATATGAAGGTGAATAATCAATAATAATTAAATAATCAATATTTAAAGAGAAAAGTTTTTTTAATCAAACTTAATCGAAATCTTTCCAACCAAGTCATAGTGAATAAATAAAAAATCGTTCCTCAGAATATAATTCTTTCCGGTGTAATAATTGACCTAATTTGGAGCACCGATATAAATAATGGGCAGCATTTTGTTATTTGCTAATCAATATTCCGCACACATTTGCTTCGAACTAAAATTACGTAAATTTAAGTAGCAATCCGTGTATTGAGAACCTTCTTTTCAATCGAATAATCACAATTCGAACATTAATAACTGGTTCTGGCCTATCATCGCGGTCGGACTTCCAGAACACACTGCAATAATCAATATTTAAAGAGAAAATGTTTTTTTTTTATCTAATTTAATTAATCTTTGATTTTTTTCTTATCTAACTTAAACGAAATACTGTTAAATAATCAATATTTAAAGAGAAAATTTTTTTTTATTCAATCTAATTAATCTTTGATTTTTTTTAAAATTTAATTTAAATAATTTTTAATTTTTTTATCTAATTCGATCGAAATCTTATATAAAGTATAAAGTGATATGAATTTAATATACAATTTGCAATTTTAACAATTTAACATAAAGTATAATAATTATGCTCAGCGACAAAAAAAAGTACACAGTAACATATTTAATATAAAATCAATAATTTAATATGAAGGCTGGGTATTATTGTTAAATAATCAATATTTTAAGAGAAAATTTTTTTTTATTAATTTAATTAATCTTTGATTTTTTCTTATCTAACTTAAACGAAATACTGTTAAATAATCAATATTTAAAGAGAAAATTTTTTTTTATTCAATCTAATTAATCTTTGATTTTTTTTAAAATTTAATTTAAATAATTTTTAATTTTTTTATCTAATTCGATCGAAATCTTATATAAAGTATAAAGTGATATGAATTTAATATACAATTATGCAATATAAAGTCATAACAATTTAACATAAAGTATAATAATTATGCTCAGCGACAAAAAAAAAATTTACACAGTAACATATTTAATATAAAATCAATTAATTTAATATTAAAGGCGAAATATTGTTAAATAATCAATATTTTAAGAGAAAATGTTTTTTTTTTATCTAATTTAATTAATCTTTGATTTTTTTCTTATCTAACTTAAACGAAATACTGTTAAATAATCAATATTTAAAGAGAAAATTTTTTTTTATTCAATCTAATTAATCTTTGATTTTTTTTAAAATTTAATTTAAATAATTTTTAATTTTTTTATCTAATTCGATCGAAATCTTATATAAAGTATAAAGTGATATGAATTTAATATACAATTATGCAATATAAAGTCATAACAATTTAACAAAAGTATAATTTTTATTCAGCGACAAAAAAAGTACACAGTAACATATTTAATATAAAATCAATAATTTAATATGAAGGCTGGGTATTATTGTTAAATAATCAATATTTTAAGAGAAAATGTTTTTTTATTTAATTTAATTAATCTTTGATTTTTTTTTAATCTAATTTAAATAATTTTTGATTTTTTTATCTAATTCGATCGAAATCTTATATAAAGTATAAAGTGATATGAATTTAATATACAATTATGCAATATAAAGTCATAACAATTTAACATAAAGTATAATAATTATGCTCAGCGACAAAAAAAAGTACACAGTAACATATTTAATATAAAATCAATAATTTAATATGAAGGCTGGGTAAACGAAATTGTTAAATAATCAATATTTTAAGAGAAAATGTTTTTTTATTTAATTTAATTAATCTTTGATTTTTTTTTTAATCTAATTTAAATAATTTTTGATTTTTTTATCTAATTCGATCGAAATCTTATATAAAGTATAAAGTGATATGAATTTAATATACAATTATGTTAAATAAAGTCATAACAATTTAACATAAAGAAATAATAATTATGCTCAGCGACAAAAAAAAGTACACAGTTTGATATTTAATATAAAATCAATAATTTAATAAAGGCTGGGAAATATTGTTAAATAATCAATATTTTAAGAGAAAATTTTTTTATTTAATTTAATTAATCTTTGATTTTTTTTTTAATCTAATTTAAATAATTTTTGAATATCTAATTAAATAAACAATATTTAAAGTATAAAGTTTTTTTATTCAACAATTATGCAATATTTTTTCTAACAATTTAACATAAAGTAAATACTTTAAATCAGCGAAAAAAAAAGTACAATTTTTTTTTTATTTAATATAATTAATCAATTTTTTTAATATGAAGGCTTAAACGAAATACTGTTAAATAATCAATATTTAAAGAGAAATTTTTTTTATTCAATTTAATTAATCTTTGATTTTTCTTATCTAACTTAAACGAAATACTGTTAAATAATCAATATTTAAAGAGAAAATTTTTTTTTTCAATCTAATTAATCTTTGATTTTTTTCTTATCTAACTTAAACGAAATACTGTTAAATAATCAATATTTAAAGAGAAATTTTTTTTTTTATTCAATCTAATTAATCTTTGATTTTTTTCTTATCTAACTTAAACGAAATACTGTTAAATAATCAATATTTAAAGAGAAATTTTTTTTTTTATTCAATCTAATTAATCTTTGATTTTTTTCTTATCTAACTTAAACGAAATACTGTTAAATAATCAATATTTAAAGAGAAATTTTTTTTTATTCAATCTAATTAATCTTTGATTTTTTTCTTATCTAACTTAAACGAAATACTGTTAAATAATCAATATTTAAAGAGAAATTTTTTTTTATTCAATCTAATTAATCTTTGATTTTTTTTCTTATCTAATATAAACGAAATACTGTTAAATAATCAATATTTAAAGAGAAATTTTTTTATTCAATCTAATTAATCTTTGATTTTTTTTCTTATCTAACTTAAACGAAATACTGTTAAATAATCAATATTTAAAGAGAAATTTTTTTTATTCAATCTAATTAATCTTTGATTTTTTTCTTATCTAACTTAAACGAAATACTGTTAAATAATCAATATTTAAAGAGAAATTTTTTTTTATTCAATCTAATTAATCTTTGATTTTTTTCTTATCTAACTTAAACGAAATACTGTTAAATAATCAATATTTAAAGAGAAATTTTTTTATTCAATCTAATTAATCTTTGATTTTTTCTTATCTAACTTAAACGAAATACTGTTAAATAATCAATATTTAAAGAGAAATTTTTTTTATCTAATTTAATTAATCTTTGATTTTTTTCTTATCTAACTTAAACGAAATACTGTTAAATAATCAATATTTAAAGAGAAATTTTTTTTTATTCAATCTAATTAATCTTTGATTTTTTTTTTATCTAATTTAAATAATTTTTAATTTTTTTATCTAATTCGATCGAAATCTTATATAAAGTATAAAGTGATATGAATTTAATATACAATTATGCAATATAAAGTCATAACAATTTAACATAAAGTATAATAATTATGCTCAGCGACAAAAAAAAGTACACAGTAACATATTTAATATAAAATCAATAATTTAATATGAAGGCTGGGTATTATTGTTAAATAATCAATATTTTAAGAGAAAATGTTTTTTTTTATTTAATTTAATTAATCTTTGATTTTTTTTTAAATCTAATTTAAATAATTTTTAATTTTTTTATCTAATTTAAATAATTTTTGATTTTTTTTTAAATCTAATTTGAGCGAAATCTTGTGTAAAGTGATACGAATTTAATATAACGTTATGTAATATAAAATAATAATAATTTAACATAAAGTATAATAAGTGTTACGTAACATATGACTATAAAGTAAAATATTTAATATAAAGTCAATCATTTAATATGACGGCGATAATCAATAATAATTAAATAATCAATATTTAAAGCAGAAAAAGTTTTTTTTAATCAAATTAAATCGAGATCTTTCCAGTCATCCTATCCAACGTAATAATTGACCTATTTTGGAGCACCGATATAAATAATGGGCAGCATTTTATTATTTGCTAATCAATATTCCGTACACATTTGCTTCAAACTAAAATTACGTAAACTTAAGTAGCAATCCGTGTATTGAGAACCTTCTTTTCAATCGAATGATCACAATTCGAACATTAATAACTGGTTCTGGCCGATCATCGCGGTTGAGACTTCGAGAACACACACTGCTCTGTGATTGGTCGAGCGGCATCGGAAACTCTCCTGTTCGTAGCGCGAAAAAGGCCTGTCTTTGTTATTGCAACATTCAGATTCAGAGTTTCGCTAACGTTCGACGTTGCTTGTTGGTGGACGAGTAGATAGACAGAACGTGAATCGGTTTGTTTTCTTTTTGTCAGTGATACACATGTGTGAACTGTTTTGACTGATAGCTTGTTCTTTCGTTGTTTGATTACAAGTGGATTATTGTTTATCTTTTGCCTGCATTATCTCTTTCTGCCGACTGGACATTTATGGTAAGTAAGTGATTTATTTTTAATTTAAATATTTATTTCGTGTCGGTATTAATTTTATTTTTAATTAAGTAACATTTTGGCAAAATGTTTTATGAAAATCGTAAAATTTTACATGGATTTAGATGTTTACATGTTTCTGTTTCAAAGTCTGTAATAATCATCGCTTTAATTGAAACATTTGTTATCTATCCTGAAATATTTGTGATTACTTAAAATTTATATTATTTTTAATTAAGTAACATTATGGGGTTATTTTATTAGGGTGTTATTTTATAAGATGTTGGAATTTAATCCATGGATTTAGATGATTATATGTTTCTGTTTCAAAGTGTAATAATTATCACTTTAATTGAAATATTTTTTATCTATCATGAAATATTCACGATTACTTACAATTTATATTATTTTTAAATTTGACAATACATTTGATCATTCAAAACACATCACAATATGTACAAATTTTTATATATTTCCTAATATATAATTGCAAATATTTATATATTAAGTAACATTATGGTGTTTTTTATTAATGTGCAATCAATTAAAAATAATAATAATTAGTCAGTTTATGATACATTTGCTAATAAAAGTAATAATTTTATCAAATTTAGTATAATAATTTTATCAATTTGATTAAAGTATTTGCCATCTGTTATGAAATATTTACGATTACTTACGATTTTTATTATTTTTTAATTTGATAAAAAAATTTAATTACTCAAAACTCTTCACAATAAGTACTAATTTTTATATATTTCTCTACATTTCTGTTTTAATCATAAGAATTCTTGAGATTGTTTTGCACAGAAAAAGCGCAATGATTACGAAGTACAAAAAAGTTTAGTTTTATTGTTAAAAGGACATAAATATATTATATAATATTGTGAAATTTGTTTAAATAAATACCTATTTATCAAACTATAATTTTTTTTCTTTAAAATTATAAATAAATACTGAGAAAAATATTAATTATTTTTATTTTTATTTTAAACAATTTTTAAAAGAAATATAAATTATCCGATTATTTGCCGTAAATATTATGTAAATTGATATAAACAGTGATATTAAAAATTATAAAATTACGTTCTGATGTTATTGGATTGTTTAAAAATGATTCAGCTTAATAATTTATATGAAAAAGTTTGTCAAACGACTTGATTATACAAGTCCTCAAGTTGTTTCCGTTAATTTTTTCCTGTAAGGCGGTCCACGTGAAAAAAAAGTATTAAAGTAGAATTTCCCTGAAAAAAAACCACGATATATTTTTACTGCGGTTTTGTGATAAATTACACTAATTATGTATTTTATCAAAATAAGTTGTATGATTTCAGGAATTAAATATTTTAGTTAATTGGTTTTCTGGCCAGACAGTTACGTTTATGTGTCCATCCCGTCCAAAACTGTTCAAAAAATATTTCGAAGTAGTTGTGGTTACATTTTTCGTTTTTAGCTGTTTCCAAGAAATTTTTTATGAGCATATTTGGATCTAATTTGTTAAAGATTAATATGATATTAAGTATAAATTACATCACTAAAAATAAATTTCAAAATAAGAAAATATTTTCATTCTTAAATAATCTTGAATTACCAATGATTAATTATATACTACTGTGCCCAAAAAGTAAAACCAATAATTTTTTTTTCAAAAACTCTTTATTTATTCTTTTAAATTTATTTCATAGCCTTCAAAGTAATCCCCTCCGGACACAATGCACTTATGTCAACTTTTTTTTCCAATCCTCAATGCATGCTAAAAAGTCATCGACAGAGATGGCCTTCAAAGCGCGCGGCGATTCATGTTGACTCAAAACGACTCAATCGACTCAAAACGGTGTCCCCGGAGTGGTCTTTTGAGTTTAGGGAATATACCAGAAGTAGCACGACACTAAATACGGTGTTTGTGGAACGATATGGGTTTCAACTTTGGCGAAAAAGTCACGAAGAATCAATGCAGTGTAAGTTGGCGCATTCAGTGTTTTCGGTACCAATCGAAATTTGATGCGTTTGAGGCCCAAAACATCTTTTAAAATGTAATTTTGAAATTCCAACATCATCAGCAAGGTCTCTAATTGTAAATCGACGGTTTGCAAGCACCAAATCTTTAATGTTTTGGACGTCAGCTTCGTCGGTCGACCAGAGGGTTCTTCGTCTTCAACGCATTCTCTGCCTTCTTTGTAACGTTCTTGTAAACGTTTCTTTCCGATATAGGAATGCTCACCGAATGCCTTCTGCCACATTCTATACATTTTCACAAACAAAATTTAATGCAAGTTCTTTGCTCAATTAATTCGGATACCTCAAAAATCGCCGGAACCACTTTTAGCGTCTCACAAAGCCAAACGTAACTCAAACACTAATATATAGTTTGACGTGAAATTTAACACAGAGGCCATCAGCCTAAAAAAGAAACAAAATTGAAATTCTATAAGCTCCGAGAATTTTAAATTGAAAATGTGGTCTTACTATTTGGACACAGTAGTAAATAAAAAAGCAAATTCCACATATAATCAATTCTTATGCCATGAAAATTATATTTCATGAATAATTTATTCATAATTAAAATAAATTTTATTTTAAAAAATTGCAAATTCCTTCACCTCTCTAATTTTTGTAGTTTAAGTGATAAATTATAAAGATAAAAATAGGAAAAACCTTGAACAAAGGCATATTAATTACATTCTCTTAATTGGATTAGATTTATTGTCTGAACAATGTCTACTTTAAAATTTATTAAACGTGTTGGAACAATGGAGAATTTCACGAAGCTTGAATAGAATGTTTTTAAATTGTTTCGATTGAATCAATCTTTATAAATCAAAATTTAAATTAAGATAGGGAAATATTTCCAAGCATTATTCTAAGAATTTTTTGATTAAAAAAAAGAAGCGTTGTAAAAATATGCATTTATCATTCGGCCAATCATTCATCATCTCGGCCAATACCCTATCAATATGATTAGATTGCAAACATTAAAAAAAAAAAAAAAAAAAAAAATAAATAAATAAAATTTTATACTATAAATATCTTTCAGTAGATTCTTTGTGAGGAAATTTTAATTAAAATATATCATTAAAGCCATTGAACATATTTTTTTTCGTTACATAGTTTAAAGAAATTGCCTTTTTGTTATTAATTATAATTGCCGCTCTTTTTTAAAAACAGCGGCATGATGGCCAACTGGCTAGCGCGCTCTGGCCATTGATACTGAAGGTTTCAGGTTCGAATCCTGGCGGTGGCATGGTTGTTTGTGAGTGGTTCGAAATCCACTTTAAACTGCAGATCCCGGTCTAATTGGCCTAAAGTGTGAAAAGAAAAAAGTAACCTTAGAGCGACAAACTAAGCCAAATCTTTTAAAAACGATACTAATACAGTTTTCGATAGACACCAATTCAAAATATCTGAAATATACCAAATAAAGATCAATTTGTGTCTAGTAGTTATCTATTAGTAGAAAAAATATTAAGTGGAAATCGAACTTTTTTTTCCAAAATAATTTTCTAAACCATCTTCGATTACATTTATTTAGATGCATTGAAAAGAATTTAATTTTGTCACTTTTTTTCTTATCTAAATATATAATTTAAAAAAATTTTAATTGATGCACAGTTTTTTGTCATTTATCCAAAAATTCTCGTGTTCATATTTTTAAAAATATTTTAGTGTAAATTTTGAAGTGTATTATAAACTGCTAAAAATATAAGGAAATATACAATAACTCATAGCATATGGATGCGCTTCTTTAGTACATTTATAACCTGATGGCCAATTTATCTTTGATACCACAGGCTTCAGGTTCGAATCCTAGTGGTGGCGTGGATGTTTGTGAGCGGTTCCGAAGTCCCAGTCTAATTAGCCTAACGTGTACACAAAATGATCGTAGAACGACAAACCAAACCAATCTCCCGTACATTTATTAATTCCGTAAGCAAACATTTCTAACATTAATTGGATAAGTAGGATGAGGTGGTATTTATTATTGTGGCAAATAATTTTTAGTTATTACAATTAAAATGTCTCGTATTTGTATGAGAAGTAAAAATCTATCGATTAATGATTCATTTTAATCACTTATTTGTATTAAAAAGGAACAAATACTTAGCAAAACATTACAAATTTTGGATATCTGCATATTAATGAAATATTTCATTAAAAATTCCTTAAAATACCCTCAAAATAGAAATACTTCTCTTTAAACATGTGATGAAATCTCTTATTATAAAAATAGCTTAATCTCTCTAAATAATCTTTAGAAAAATCTCTTAATTTTTATTTAAAAATACCACATCTTAAATACCTCTCATTAAAAATTCTCATAATTATAATTCTCTCATAATTATAATTTACTTAAGTGTAATTAACATAACTCTCAACTAAAAAAAAAAAAAAAAAAAAAAAAAAAAAAATGCTGCAAAACGAAATCTGTTTTTATAGAATGTATTGTTATTTCTTCCTTCTATTATGAATAAAATAGACAAATGTAGATAAACACTTTGTTAGAAGAAAAAAGGATTAGCCATTACAGATATATTGTTATTTTTGTAACGTTAGCGATTATCAAAATGCAAAAGATATACTTTCCTACTTCCTTTGATTCCATTATTCAGAACAAATCTGCTTACACATATTTTAACGATTTCATCAAATATTTAGCCTCTGTCGTTATTATTTTTAATATTTTTATTTTTTTACAATAGAATAACCGCAGCTACAGTTTGGCGGTTTTTAAGTGGCACCAATCTATTCTATTGGTTTGGTAACCTTAGAAGCCGTTAGATTGGCGACACTTAAAAACCGCCAAGTCTGTCGCCAAGGTACCGTTAATACGTAAGTACCAAATTTTTTTACATAGTTTTGTGCTGAATTTTTAAATATATATTATTTACAATTATAAATTACTATTATATTAATAATATAAATATAAATTGCAATTATAAATTAAATTAATACAATTATATATTACTTACAATAAACTGTAAGATCTGATTGTGGTGTATTCATTCTTGCAAATAAATAAGTCATATCTGCTAAAATATTATTTTGTAAACAGATTTAAGATTAGTTTCTTCTTGAAATGCATTAATTTTTTGTTAAAAATATTTTAATGAATTACATTTACATTATAATAAACTGTGATAAAAGTTACAAAATATTATATAACATTTCTTTTTATAAGTAATTGTCGTTTAATATGCATGGAATGTTACAACCTTAAAATATTTTTTTTTATTTGCTTATAAATAAAAAAAATTGGATTAAATATCTTTAGATCCAAATGAATTAAATATCTTTAGATCCAAATGAATTAAATATCTTTAGATCCAAATGAATTAAAAATCTTTAGATCCAAATGAATTAAAAATCTTTAGATCCAAATGAATTAAAAATCTTTAGATCCAAACGAATTAAAAAAATCTTTAGATCCAAACGAATTAAAAAAATCTTTAGATCCAAATGAATTAAAAAAATCTTTAGATCCAAATGAATTAAAAAAATCTTCAGATTCAAAAAACATTTGAATCTAAAGTTAGTTTGAAATATATAAAGCCCTACAAACATTTAATTTTCTTGTTTTCAAGCCCAACAATTTTTATGCTTTCATGTAATAATAAAAAATAAGCATTGTATGAGAATAGGCAATGGAGAGATGATTTAATGTCGAAATTAAATCATCTCTCTAATAGTCATCATAATCATCTTTTTACTAATAGTTTCACAATTATACACTTACTAGCTATTGTAAATTTTTTCACAGACAATTTATTAGACGAAGAATAGCTGACATGGATTAAAACTAATAGTTAATGACACGTATCACTTCGTCAGCTCCGATGTATAGTAAAAAAAAAAAACCTAAAAAAAGTGTGTTTGACTTTGACGAAACTCCAATCACTAAAAAAAAGTATTAAGGAAGTAGACAGCCAGCATCATTAACTATTTACTGTTGCGGTTGATGATCACACAGTCATCAAAAGCGTGTCCTGGCCTTAGAATTAAACAGCTCGTACGTTTAATGATCTTTTACTTTTTTTAAAACGAAAGAAAGCCTCTGTTTGTCGAATAGATTTTTTTTTTTTTGAGTTATTTGTTTCTTAAATTCAGTCAATCAATGGGCAATGGTCTTGAAAGAAGACTTCGGTTACAGTCTGTTAAGCAATCAGGTATTGGCATCAGATCGTCATGTCCTTGGCAGTAAGTATATCATACTATTCAAATTCAGTTCCAGTTCTTCAAGTTTTATAAGTAAAATAAGTCCATTCTCTTGAAGATTGGAAGCAACAATACCCCAAATGTAAGGGAAGAAGAGCACGTTGGAAAATAAAATTAAGGACTAGTGAACCATGACTTTTTTGCATTCTGTTTAATGCACAAACGCGGTTCATTGAATATTTAATCAGTGGTATCTTATTTATTGTTGATGGTCATCTAGATAACCGAGTTATTATTGATCACCGGAATAGACAAACTTCCAATTTTTTGTTTTATAACCTAATTTATTTATCATTTGATCGAAATAAATATTTGTTATATGATATGTGTGGAAATAAAGCATTGATATTAAGATAAACAAAATTTATATAATTTAATAAAAATATTCCATAAACGTTGAAAGAATTTGAAATAAAATACGATCTATGTATAAAATCATAAAATATTAATCAAACAATGGAAATTCTATCTCATTCTGTGTATTTATTTTATAAATTTCTGTACATTGCAATTAATGTATTGGGGCCTGAAGGCCGAGTGACTACCACAGGTTTCGAGTCCCGAAAGTGCATAGATGTTTGTAGTGGTTCGGAATCTAATTTAAACAGTAGGTCCAGGTCTAATATGACTATAGAGTGTTGGGCATAAGGCTGGCAATCCTACCCTGTGAAAAGAAAACATCTCAAATTTCCGAATCTGCCAACAGGCAAACGGTCTTGGCCACCATAGGGCTGTTGCGCTATTGTAAAAGAACTAATATATTACAAAATTATCTACTAATACTACACTACACCACACCACACTACACCATACTACATCACATCACACCATACCACATCACATCACATCATACCACCACACCACATCACATCACTGTGCCTAGAGTTGAGTTTCCCCCTTACAGTTTGGGAATGATAAGGGTGAGAAGTCTGATTGGGCTCTATGACGCTCTACGGTCATGTGAGACCGGTACCTACTGCTTAACGTGGATTTCCAACCAACGTTTGTAAACATCCATGGCACCGCCGGGACTCGACGCCAAAACCTGTGGTAATGAGCGCCAGGCTCCAATATATTAGCTGCAATGTACAAAAATTACAAGGTTTCGGGTTTAACACAGATATTTCTGATTGAGTCCTGGCGATGGCATGGGTGTTTGTGAGCGGTTCGGAATCCATGTTAAACGATAGGTCTTGGTCTAATTAGCCCTCGTGTGTACAAAATGGCCGTAGAGTGACAAACCAAACCTAAATATTAAGTAAAATATACATTAATATGCGAAATAAGCATATTTATACCTTTCAGAAAAACCTGTGTTTAAAACGCTTAAAATTAAAATAGACATAACTATGCAACCTTAGCATTCAAAATGAAAATTTCATTTTAGGTCGAATATCTCCAGAACTACTTCACTGATTGTAATTAAATTAGGTATATATATAGGTTAATATAATAGCAAAAATATAGTCGCACAATAGTTAGAATCACATTAAATAGACAAGAATGTGTGCAACAGTTCTTAAAATAATGAATTAAAAATTAATAAATAGCTGATGTTGATGCTGTTGCTTTGAATTGTATATATCTCGTAGCGTAATTTCAAACTATAAATAGACAGTTTATGAATAACAAAATACTATAAATTAAAAGAATGAAAATAAATCTTTTTTCCTTTCTAACAATATATTTCGGCGTAATCTTTTACAGATAAAACCTGTCCTGTTTAGTTGTTAGAATATTTTTTTAATGCGCGTCTTGTAAATTAAATGTATATTAATTCACTGCACGCATCTAATAATATATTTGAATTTTGAGAAAGATTTACCGATAGAGATAGACAATAGAAAATTTTATATAAATAAATAAAACATTTATAAACGTATAATAAAATGATAAAACGCATTAATGGATATCATTCAATTTTCATATTGTGCATCTTTGGACAGTTTGATAAATAATATGCAATGACATTTGTCTGAAATTTTTTTATTTTTGTTCTGGTCTTTAAAATATTTGTTAAACATTATCTTTCATTAGACATATGATACATTCCCTGATGGCCGAATGATTACTGCTCTGGCGCTTGTCGCCTGGCGCCATAGGTTTCGGATTTGAATTCCGGGCCTGATGGCCGAGTGGCTACGGCTCTGGCTCTCGGTACCACTTGTTTCGGGTTCGAGTCCCGGCGGTGTCATGGATGTTTGTTAGTGGTTCAGAATCCGCTTTAAATTGCAGGTCCCGGTCTGTTTAGCCCTCGTGTGCACAGGATGACAGAGCACCAAACCAAACCAAATCGGGTTTGAGTTCCGGTGGCGTCATTGGATGTTTGTAGGGGTTCGGAATCCATTTTAAGTCGTAGTCTCGGTCCAGCAGGACTAGTACACTACAACACACCACTGTGCCTAGAACTAAGTTGCCCCTATACAGTTTGGGATTGATGTGGTAGAAGTCTGATTAGGCTCTGTGTAAGGCTGTACGGCTTAAGTGGATTCCAAACCACTAGAAACATCCGTGGCACTGAAGGGACTCGAACCCAAAACCTGTGGCGCCAAGCGCTACGCACCCAGCCATTCAGGCCCAGTTCCAACATGATTGTAACCTTGGCTGTAGGACTGACAATCCTACTAAGTAAAAAAGAAAAACTCCATTTTCGGAATCTGCCAGTAGTCAGACGGTCATGGTCCAATTTGGACTGCAGTGCCCTGGAGTTAAACACATGAAACAAAAAAAATTTAAATATGAAAATATCAATGTCTTCAAATTCAGTTTTTTGAAATCGTGAAAATTATTTTCATTATATATCGTGAAGTTAAATTATGACATTATGATGTAAATAACTACAAAATAATATATTTAATTAGTATCAACGTATTAAATGTATTAAATTTAATTAAATGTCAGTTAAAATGTTGTGTTAGCATTAAATGTCTTCTGATTTAATTTTTCTTATTTCAAAAATTGCTTTTTAAAATTTTTTACTATTAAAGATTTTCTGTATAAACTCTATTATTTCTTATCATTTTTATCAATTCCCGGCTTATGTTACTGAATCTAGAAGACATCATTTAGTAAGCGTCTTGTTTTCTGTTTTTCATCCAGTGGCAAAGTGTCTCCCGTCTTGACTTTGAGGATTCATGTCCTCCATCAAAGTTTGTTCCATTTCCCCAATCGAGAACCTCTATAAATTCTTATTTTATTCCCTCAGAATTTGTTTATCTGGAGATCTGTCACTTCTTGGTGTTTGATTCCCTGCTTTCAGATGGGACAGTACTCTTCCAGTCTTCTGAACATTATTAAGGCAATCTTTTACACATATTTTTTGGGAGGCTTTCATGAGATACCTCATTTGTTAGATTGAGGAATATATTTCGGGATATGTGTGTTCTTTATCAGTCTTTGCTGATTTGTCGTTTTTTATGCATCTAGAAAGAACCTTATTCTTGTATAGAAATGGTTATTTTCGTTAAAATTAAATACTTGCTACAAAAGAATACTTCGTTTGTAGGATGATTCTAATAATAATTAAAATATTTATTGTTCCATTTTATAAAATTATTTCGAGATGGAACTAATTTAAATATTGCAGTGTTCCAGCTCATTTTGTGATACGATTTACAGTAAATTCACTGTGAAAATTCGCATATATAATTTATAGTAAATTAACTAAGAAAAATCGCTATGATATTGTTTATAGTAAAATTTAGCATTCAATAATCTATCAATCAAATCAAAATCGATCAAACATCAAATCAATATCCGCAAATCAATAATCTATCAATAATAAAATCAATAATTAAAATAAAATCAAACATGATAAATCAATAATCAGCAAATCAATAATCTATCAATAATAAAATCAATAATCTATGAAAGATAAAATAATAATCTATCAATGATAAATCAATAATCTATCAATGATAAAATCAATAATCTATCAATGATAAAAATCAATGATAAAATCAATAATCTATCAATGATAAAATCAATAATCTATGAAAGATAAAATAATAATCTATCAATGATAAAATCAATAATCTATCAATGATAAAATCAATAATCTATCAATGATAAAATCAATAATCTATCAATGATAAAATCAATAATCTATCAATGATAAAATCAATAATATATCAATGATAAAATCAATAATCTATCAATGATAATATCAATAATCTATCAATGATAAAATCAATAATCTATCAATGATAAAATCAATAATCTATCAATGATAATATCAATAATCTATCAATGATAAAATCAAAAATGATAAAATCAATAATCTATCAATGATAAAATCAATAATCTATCAATGATAAAATCAATAATCCATCATTTAAATGATAAAAATCAAGGGATATTAATATTAAATAAAATGGATATAACATTTAAATAATCAAGGAATTTTATTATGATAGTTAATAATTTATGAAATAAATAAATAAAACACATTATTTCTTTATCTTAATTTTTTTTTTACTTAGGCTTTCTTAAAACGTGAATTTTAATTAAAAGACTTAAATATCTTTATTATTATGCTGTATCATTTTTCTCTCTTTTATAAAAGAGTTATCTTTTTAAAAACATTACTTTAAAAAAAATAGAAAAAAGAAATAAAATCTCCATTTTTTGTTCAACTAATTTATTTAACCCTTTCTTCAGTATACATTGTTAATAAAATATTTAATTGGTGTGTTTTGAAAACTATTCGATTACTATTTTAAAACAACTAGTTCGTCTGAACTAGTTGTTCCACTTTAGATTATCAGAATCGTGATTCGGTAAAAAGTTAATTCAATTTTATCCAATTAAAATCCAATTCTTTCTGTAGAAGCATGTTGCTTTTTGCACGCTTTAATAGTTAGTAGAATTTAACCATTATAAATCATTTTCTTAGCGGAGAATTCCAAAGTTCCAAGTTCGCGAACTATAATATGTATCAATATATTTGTATTATATCAAGAACTTTTTTTATATTTAATTTCAGTAAAAATTAATATTGAAGAAAAATCAAAATCATAACATGTGTCATCATAGCGACATTGAG
Source organism: Caerostris darwini (assembly GCA_021605075.1). Classification (NCBI taxonomy): domain Eukaryota; kingdom Metazoa; phylum Arthropoda; class Arachnida; order Araneae; family Araneidae; genus Caerostris; species Caerostris darwini. The sequence goes on from BPLQ01007531.1 coordinate 240,355, forward strand.
TATAGCTCAACTTATTTTAGAATGACAGCTCATGTTATTTATTAAAAGAATCGTTAAGAATTAAATTAAATTAAATTAAATTCTGAAAAAGATTAATTATGATTATTCATAAAGAATGATTAGTTATGATTATTATGATTATTCATAAAAATTCTTAACTGATTAATCATAAAGAATGATTATTATGATTATTCATAAAAATTCTTAACTGATTAATCATAAAGAATGATTATTATGATTATTCATAAAAATTCTTAACTGATTATTCTTAAAGAATGATTAGTTATGATTATTCATAGAAATTCTTAACTGATTATTCTTAAATTATGATTAGTTATGAAAATTCATTAAATTCTTGATTATTATTCTTAAATTATGATTATACAAAATTCTTAAATTATGATTATTCAAAATTCTTAAATTACGATTATTTAGAATTCATAAATTACGATAATTCAGAATTCTTAAATTACGATTATTCCCAATTCTTAAATTATGATTATTCATAAGAATTCTTAAATTGGGATTCATAAAGAATTCTTAAATGGGGATTATTCATAAAGAATGCATATTCGGAGAAGTACGACAAGATTTTGTTATGTATTTAAAAATGCTTTTACGTTTAAATGAAAGCAATGATCTGAGATGAGTGCAAAAGTTAATAATAATTTTTAATTTATATTTAATTTGATTAAAATGTCCGTAGTACAAAGGTTGCCCAATAATACTTCAATAAAATATTTTAAATTATTACTTTATTATGCAAATTACTACCTCATTTCCGTTTCACTTTTCTGTTGTCATTGATTTTAATTATTGAAGAAAGTTTCATGTCTGTCGCGTATTTATAAAAGTAGTTGATAAATCATTTTTAAACATTTAAATTAGAAATTATAACCTTATTTATAATGTTCGGTTGTCCATCGGCAGAAGTGAAACAACTAAGCTTTTATCCAGAAGAAATCGTCTGCAATAGCATATATGCTAGTTAATTCAATTCCTTCTATTAGTTCACACTCTCCCTATATATATCTTGTTTAAATTTTCAATCGTTCATAAAATACTTTCTATTCATCCACTCAAGCTCAAATAAATTTATTTTGAACTTGTAGTGGATAGCACTGGATATTAATACCGTTTTTTCAAATATTAATTCAGTAATTAAATTTAATTAATTAATTGTCTTTTTTAGATTTAAGTTGCATATATCTACCAATAGATGGCGCCAGATAAACTTAAAAAAATGAATGAAAATTATTTATAAAGGACTTTCTGCAATATAGTGAAAAAAAAGTAGGAATTGACTTTAAAATATTTTTTTTATATTACTTGTTTTTTTAGGTAAATGTAAAAATTTACGATCGATCTGAATGTTCAAAAAAATACATGGAATTAAATTTTTTTAAAACATTTAATTTTTATTTACTCTTATCTTTCTTTCATCTTCTTTTAATCTACTTTACCTCCATACAGAAAAAAAACCCCTCGTCAGTACAATTTTAATTGTGAAATTTGAATAAAATTCACTTGTTCGCAAAACTTAATGTTTATTAGATTTATAACCTGATAAAGACTTATTTTTTTATATTTATAGGTAATCAGAAATTGAATACAGAAACAATATTTTGTAACAAAAGTATGGACATAAAAAGGGATTAAAATAAAACCTATTACATGAAAATATATTGATAAATATCTTAATGCTATTTAGAAATAAGTATGTGAGTAGTTATTTGTTAAATTTATTTCTTATTATCAGCAATATTTTTTTAGGTTATGTATTTCAAAACTGGAATGTTTTCTTTTTCCTTTTTTGTAGCTATAAAAAAATAAAGGTAACCGGAAATTGTATAAATAAACAATATTTTGTAACAAAAATATCATCATAAAAAGGAATTAAAATAAAACTTATTTGTCAATCTTCATATAATATAAAATATCTTAAATGTTATTTAAAAACATGTGAGTAATTATTTGTTAAATTTATTTTCTTGTATCAACAATATTTCCCAGCGTCTATATTTCAAAATCTTAATGTCATTTTGAAATATGTCAGTAATATGTTATTATACAATTACCGATATATATATTATACAATTTTCGATTACCTATATTTTGTATCATTTCATAACTACAAAAAAACAAAAAAAAAAAAAAAAACATTGCAATTTTGAAATACAGACGCTGGGAAATATTGTTGATACAAGAAAATAAAATTTAACAAATAATTACTTACATATTTCAAAATGACATTTATTTCTTAAATTTATGTCTTCGTATCAAAAATATTTGTCTAGGTTCTTTATTTCAAAATTGCAGTGTTTCTTTTTTTGTAGCTATGAAATGATACAAAATATAGTTAATCGGAAATTGTATCAATAAACAAATTTTGTATCAAATATATGATCATAAAAAGGGATTAAAATATAACTTTGTCAATATATTTTCATATAATATCTTAAAGTTACTTAGAAATTTGCGAGTAATTATTTGTTAAATTTATTTCTTCGTATCAACAATATTTTTTCAAGTTCTGTGTTCTAAAACTGTAATGTTTTCTTTTTCCTTTTTTTGTAGCTATGAAATCATACAAAATATAGGTAAACGGAAATTGTATAATATCTTAATGTTATTTTGAAATGGGCGAGTAATTATTTGTTAAATTTATTTCTTCGAATCAACAATACTTTTCCAGGTTCTGTATTTCAAAACTGTAATGTTGTTGTTTTTTTTTTTTTTTTTTTTTTTTTTTTTTTTTTGTCGCTATGAAATGATACGAAATATAGGTAATCGGAAATTGTATAAATAAATAATATTTTGTAACAAAAATTTCTTCATAAAAAGGGATTAAAATAAAACTTATTTTATAATTCATGAAAATCTATTGATAAATATCTTTTTACTTAGAAATATGTGAGCAATTATTTGTTAAAATTATTTCTTCGTATCAACAATATTTTTCCAGTTTCTGTATTTCAAAATTGCAATGTTTTCTTTTTCTTTTTTGTAGCTATGAAATGATACAAAATATAAATAATCGGAAATTATATAATATACATATATAAAACGGAAGTTGTATAAGATAAATATATATCAGAAATTGTATAATATCTTAATGTTATTTTGAAATATGTGAGTGATTATTTGTTAAAGTTATTTCTTCGTATATATCAGCAATATTTTTTCAGGCTCTTTATTTCAAAACTGTAATGTTTTCTTTTATCCTTTTTTTGTCGCTATGAAATGATACAAAAATATTTATCTCACAAATTTCTATCGTATGGAAGCCTCCTTATTTATTAGCAACCTCCTGTTTAAATCCATTAGACTGGAATAACACTAAACAACTAAGCTTTTATCCAGAAGGAATCGTCTGCAAACGCTACACTAATGGCTCTATTAAGAGTTAGATAGACGTATGATAGCACGGACAGGTTTACGCGCAGAGCTAACGATAATTTAAGTTACCTTCCACGGTTGGCAGTTAATTACGTCGTTCGACTGCCCCCTTCCTCACGCCTCCTGTGGGGAAACGTACCCTGGAATTAAAACTGCGTTTAAAAAGCCCACGTGTTTCTGCGATTTCGTCAATTGACCTCTGCCTAATTGCCGAATCTGTAACACCGTGTTTATGTAATGGCCTGGTCGACCTTGCTCAATAATTTTACGTCTACCAATATTTCTTGATTTTTTTTGTTTTATTTTATTTCTGTTTTTGATTAAGGCGCTTCTTTTATCGATGAATTGAGTTCTACACAGTACGTGTTTACTATCGAGAAGGTGGAGATTTACTTCTTGCGATAAATTCTTCAACTCAAAGTAATTTTTTTGCTGAACATCGGTGGACCTCTTGTCAAAATTATGTATGAAGTACTTACTTCACGAACCGCACTCTTAGTTGATGAAAAGACATGGATATTTCTTTTAGTAATAACTGTCGTATATTTGCGTCGTAAGAGACGAAATTCTTCGAGACGGAGATATTTGGATGAACATCGGTGGATCTCATGTCAAACTTATGTATTACTTCATGAACAGCACACTTAAGAGTTGATGAAGAGAGGACATGGACATTACTTTTAGTGGTAACTATCAGATATTGGCGAGTTCTATGAGAGGAAACACTGAAACACCACCAGTCAAGCAGGCTTCGGTTTCAATGACAGACGCTTATCCATCGAGTTTCGAAACTGCCCGCTTTTCTTACGAATCAGGCACTGGTTTGAGAACCGAGGTGACTCGATGGCTATTCAGATATCGCATATATCATACCAACAGTGATGGTGTATTTCTCCCATATGATGGACAGTTACCTAGCAATTACCCCCTAAAAGAAATGTCAGTCAATTATTTTATTTGTAGGGCTGATTTTTTTTCCATTTGTTTAATGTTGCTTTTCAACACACTGTCAATGAGTTTTGTATAGATTTTGTAATGAATCTAATAATATACAATTGTTTATCAATTGCATGCTTTAAGACCATTTATAGTAAAATGATATTTTGTTTGTGTTCAAAAAGTTTATATACAAATTAATGTAATGAAAAATCTTTTATTAATTGAAAACAACCTTTATCTGGGATAAAAATTATCTTGAAACATTTTCACTTTTAGATTTTAACTTATTTTGATTATCATTGTATATTTTTCATAAATGGTTTCAATACTGCAAATATGTCTTTAATACTGAATACAAGAATTTTGTTGAGTTGAACGATTACATACAGTAAAAATTAAAAATATAAATGCCTTTTTCTTTTTTTTTTTATAAATTTAAAATTTACTCGCAAAATTGGATACATACACATATATGTGCATAAAATGATAACATCGTTTGGATATATATATATATATATATATATGCATGATATACATATGCAAACGATGTTAAGCAATGCTATGTGTGTATATATATATATATATATATATATATAATATAGTATGGGGAAATGCATACTCATTAAAAATTGTTAAATATATGCAAATATGTCTACGCTATGGCGCTTGGTGCCACAGGTTTCGGTTTCGAGTCCCGACGGTGCCATGGGTATTTGTAATGGTTCGGAATACACTTTAAATCGTAGGTCCCTGTCGACAACTAACTGAAAAGCTTATGACCTACTGAGGGTTGGCAACCCTACCCTGTAAAAAGAAACCACCCGTCTCGAAATCTGCTAATAGGCAGACGGCCTTGGCCCACCATGGGCTGCGGTGCGAGGGAGTTAGTTAGCATGTTGTCAACAATTTGTTTTCTATATAAACGTGAATGAAAAAGGCCTGTAACTAACCTGATACTTAAATGTAATCAACTGTATAAAACAAACATATGACATTCAAACTTTCATAAATTTCTGTTTGAGAAATAAACCTGAATAAATAATTTATTCTTAGATCGAACAAAAGTTCACTAAATCAAAATCATGATTTATCTCTCTATTGTAAATAATGCAGATAATGAAAGATAGTCTAGTAAAACAAAACGGATGAGAAATCGTTGCAAATATTTTCAAAAAGACACTCAAAACAATTTAATAGTAAAAATAAATTGTAGGTAAAGAATTTTTTTAGTATGTCTGTTAAAATTTTTCTTTTCAATGTTGTTGACTTACTGACATTTCTTTTGTGATCAACGCAGCTGAATGAGAAAGTCAATAACGTACAGAAAAAAAGTACATTGTGGTTAGTGATCAACATAGTTTAATTATCCTGTAACTACGTAGAGAAAGTTTCAAAAATAATAAGCAGAAAATTTAAACTTTACATAAAAAACATCATGCCATTCTAAAAAAAAAAACCCCTCTGTTTGTCAGGATACATCAGGACCATGATCATCCAACATCTAGTGGAAGATTTGTTTCTACAAATTGTGCAATTTTTATTTAAATCGCAAAGGATTCCCTCTAAGAAATACCGATTACTAAAATTCCGTAATTCTTTCTACTTTCTACAAGACTTAAAATCTTTCACATTAATTATATTGATCAGATATAAAATTTTTAGTTTTTATCATTAAAATCTTGTGTATTTTTGAGAAATGTTTTAAAATGACTTTATAAAAAAGTATTACTAGTAAAATAATCTCGAGGTAAAATTAATTTTTTTTTTGTTTATATGTGTGCGATAATTTGTTGTAATTTAAATCATGTATTTAATTACATTAATTAATAAAATTAATTAATAACTTTAATTAATAAAATTAATTAATAACTTTAATCAATAAAATTAATTAATAACTTAAATTAATAAAATGAATTAATTTTCAAAATATAAAATTTGAAACGATTATTCGAATTTTCTTTAAATATGAATTGTAAAAAGTCACGTGATAAACTTTTCACTCACAAAAATTATCGTTTGTTATTTTATAGGAAACAAGTTGAAAAAAAAAAAAAAAAAATCTTTTGTGTTTCATAATTATTCTATAAAATCAATAATTGCATTAAATCCGAAAAGTTTTGCGTTATTATGAAGGTTTTAGTGTGCCAAGAACAAATAATTTAAATAATCAAGAGTAAGTAAAAAATTACGTTTTATTAACGTATAATTAGTTTAAATGTGTCATTATTATTTATTAATTTTTCTTTTTTTTCTTTAATTATATTAAATCTCATATTCTATATTTAAAATCGTTAAAAAAATTTCAAAGAGTTTAAATAAAATAACTAGGCTTAATAATATTAATAATTTTAAATTTAATGTGTCATTTGAAAATTGGAAGAATAAAATAAATTGAGTATGTTTACGATATTGAAACCTTATTACAACCGGTTTTTTTAGCCGCCATCCATGAAAATTTGCATAAAGGACAACAATATTATTTGATTATCAAGATATTTAAATTTTATATATTAATTTTAATATTAATAGGAATATCAGTAATTATAGAATGCGTTAAATATAGCTGAATACAATGAATAGATATCTTAAAATGATTTAACAACAGAAAGTAGAAACGTCTTTTTTCAATTTCATTAAAGAGATATCAATGCAATAAAATTTTATGATAGATATTTTTATGAATTAATTGAATTTTCCTACTTTTTAACATCTAATGGATAATAAAGGTACTGAAATTTTAGGTTGATAACAACTATGAAAGATACAATTTTGTTTTGTTTAAAACAATGTTTTGTGTTTTAAGTTTCAAACAGTGTTTCATGTTTTGAAATTAAAACAATGTACATTTTGTTACTTTCTATATTAATTATTTATTGCAATTCATTTTGAATTTCTAATATAATTTCATTTAAAGTAACGAGTAACGAACAATTTCATATTCCCGGAATGACTATAAAGTGTTTTTATCGTTACCCGGATTCAACTGAATTGATCTTAATTTTTATTTCAAGTATAGTAAAATATTTTATTTTTATAGTATATTTGAGGAATATTTCAAAGTTTAAAGTGTATTAGTTAAAAAAATTAATAATTAAATCTACGATTGCAGAGGATAATTCACATTGTTAATAAAAAGAAATATATGATTAGAAAAAGGATTGTTTGCATAAAAGCAAAATTATCTTGAATGAAGAATACAGAAATTGTTTTTTAAAGTTAAAAATATGTGTTAATATAACAAGGAAATCTGTATCATTTGAATTTGATTATATTCAATAAAATGTTTTCGAACTAGGTAATGCATTTATAAGCCTATGTAATACTAGGTAATGCAATGTAGAGTTAATGAAAAACACGATAGTTAAAGAAACAGAAAATTTATATTGGATTTTTTTTATTCTTTACATCATATTTATTTTTTGATATTAAAAATATCTTATCTTTTTTAAATTATCAAATTGAATAATAAATATTTCGCTAACGTATATTTTTTAAGCTATTCTTTAAATGAAATAGAATTAAATATTTAAAAAAAATATTGTAAGCAAATTATTTATCTTAACGAATAAGTATAAAAATAATTTAATAAGTGAATAATTGACAGATTATTTAATGAATTTTTAAGTTATAAATTTATATCTAACTTTTTAAAAGACACGATATCCATTTTACAGAATATTAGACTTTTCAATCTCTATAAGTACTTATATATATTTTAATATTGTAATTAAAAGATCGTTTTGATTTGTGTAAATATATAATTAGAAGAAAAAAAATATATATAATCTAGTAATATTTTAACTTCGTGATTTCTTCATTTAAATTCATTTGAGCAAACAGTTGTTAAAAGGCTTTATTTAAATTCAGTAAAAATAATAATTACATGTAATAGAAAATATCAAAATGTAAATTATTTTTTAAAAAACCCAATAATCTAGGTATAAATTATTTTTTAATGAAAATTCCATTACATAATTATGATTTGAGTAAATGATATCTGGTGATATGAAAAGTATATTATTAATCAGAAATATTCGTTTAATAGAAAATATTTGTTTAAAACAAAGAAAATTCTCATTATATGAACATAATTATCTTTTTATTCGTTAAACATTTTTTAATACCTATAACTTAAGTGTAAATGCCCATTAATACGGTTTCTATAACATCATCAACTATTTTACCTTAATTACCTTTCTTATTATTACCCAACAATAATTAATACACGGAAAAAAAAGGTCTACACCTGTACCCTATCTTGAAAGGAAGTATTACCTGTGCAAGATCCTTTTAATCAAAGTTTTTTATGGTGTATTTTTTTCGGTTTCTAACGATCTCCAGAAGAATCATTCCCCTTCTTCTCTCTTCTTCTCTGAACACAATCTCCTTTTGAATTATGAATGACGGCTACTGCTTCTTATTAATGGGAAGGTTTTCTTTTACCACCAAAAGAAAAGAAGCGAAGTATCTCGAGACCTCGTGGGCTTCACTTCTAGGTTCAAGGTCATGGCTAGACTTGGTTGTATCGCCATTTTTACCTACTGATCGGTTTTTTTGAATGAGAAAGCGTGTTGCTACTATATTAAACGATGCGTGGAACATGTGATGAAGGATTTAGACATGCATATACTGATATTTTGGTGACATCAACAAGGTTGCAAGCAACAAATTACAGTTTCCAAGGTTAATTATAACTTTTTGATATTGATTGACACGTAGCTCCCACGGGTGACAATCAAACGTTAAACTGCTATTAGTTTATCATAGTGGGTTATATAGTTATTGCCATTTCTAGAATATGAATTAAACCTTGACATTACAGGTAAAGAAAATTTGGGAAAAAAACTCCATATAATATATTTAAATGACGATAAATTTTCCTGGATATTAATGAATAATTTATATTTTCGTGTAATCTTAAAGTTATTTTTCTTCTACCAGTTGTTTTTAACAGCATGTTTTGTAAAGAATCGAATTCAGTTATAGGATATCTGTGATTCAATATCAGCCCACTGTTGCGGATGTATCGCACGATTTATTTGATCTAACCTAAATACTTTAATTTCTTTTTAATTTAAATTTTCCTAATAGTTTTTTGGGCGTTGCCTAATTTTGTTTCTTTTAAATTAATGAGTTTAAAATTATTAAAGATAAGTATTGCAGGCTAAAACTTCTTTAAATGAGATTTAGATAAATCTAGTATAAATATTATATTTAATATTTTATACGGCAAGAAATAGATTATTTGACTTTAGTACTTAAAAATCACTTACTATTATTTATTACTTATATTACTTATTATTATTTTACTTACTAGGTCATTTAGATGTAAATGACTAGTAAATAAAATAATATAAGCAAGTATAATAATAATATAAATTATATATAATTACATATGTTCATTAATTTAAATAAAGTAATTCTTATTCTATTTCTAAAAACGGTTTTTATATAACAGCTTTTTAGTAACATATATATATATATATATACATATTCTTAAATATATCTTTTTAAAGTGCAAATCAAAAATTTGCTGAATTCTATTTTTTTCAAACTTTTATTTTTATGGATTGATTGTCTAATAAGTGAATGTTATGTGAATGTTTCTTTTTACATTGAGCTAAATTAAATAAAAAATGTATAGAATTTAAACTCTTTTACATATGTACTAACGAGGAAATTTTATTATTATAAATTTTTTTCTTTCTAATGCAGCTGGCAAATAGACCGTGGTCTTTTTATGTCATAAGGGCTGCACTGAAGTTACTCACTTTGCATTAACCAGGGGGCGCGTGTAACTTGAAGATTAACCACAGATGCGGAGTAACAATGCTCCCGCAACGCTCTACGATCCTATTAGGACCGGGACCTACAGTTTAAAGTGGATTCCGAAACACTACAAACACCCATGGCAACGCCGGGATTTGAACCCGATACCTGTGGTACCGAGCGCCAGAGCGCTAGCCACTCGACCATCAGGCCCCTGGTAAATTAAAGCCATCATTTTCAAATGCCGTCGCGAAATCTAAACTTATGATTCCTTCTAAGATCAAAACTAAATACCAAATTACAGAACTAAACGTCGTCAGAAGAACAGCTACTACTCTCACAAGAATAAGGATGAAACATCACAAAAATAAGAAAATTTCTGCTGAGGGCGTTAAAAAATACCAAAAATGTGGCAACTGCCCTGATACCGATCTTACTCCTCATCATGTCTTTGATTGTCCAGCTGTTGCAGCCGCCATTCATTGTCTGGACCATCCCTCAGAGGAGGATTTATACTCCAACTGGCAATCGGCAGAGCCAATATTATTAGAGAGCACCATGATTCACTTGTACTCTTCAAGAGATACGACGACGACAGCAACAACAAAGCCATCATCGAAATAAGCAATTTTAAATAAATGCTGACTCTTTTTGCCGATTGCCAAGCATTTCGTCGCCACTTTGAAAATGCATCCTAACTCCGCGGGCCGCCTATAAAATTATATATCCCCATATTAGATTTAGACACACTGTAGAAATTTTTTGGAATGAAAAATTGAAGCATAATGAGTTATTATTGTGTTTACTATTATTCTTATATGTAAGCATAGATAATATAATAATAATGATACTAAACGCACACTGTAAAGAAATATATAACACTAAAAATGAAATATAAAAACATACAACACTAAAAATGAAATATAAAAATATACAACACTAAAAATGAAACATAAAAATATATAAATGAAATAAAAAAAAATGAAATCATAAAAAATTATTTATTTTACTAGTTCGATACTTATTTCTCCACTCTTTCACTAGCTTTTGCAAATCGATCTCAATTTGGGTATTTGCACATCGTAATGGATGTTACAGGTTAGCGTCCGTTATGTTTGAGAGTGTTTTGCGTTTGGCCAATTTCGTTTTAGAAAAAAAACTATTCACAGGTGTAAGTTGAACCCAAAGCGTTGATAATTATTTGTGCCAGATTTCTTAAATAGGAAAATTTCTTTTTTGTGACGTAAGTGTTGTAAAAGTCTATCTTTGATTCTGATGTTTCAAAAATGTGTTTTATTTCAATATTGCATAGTAAGTCAATCAGTTCCATTTCGAGATATTCTGGGGCCGACTCGATTTCAACATGAAAGCAAATGAATATATTTCAAAAAATTTGTTTTGTTTGTCTAAGTCTAAATTACTGGATCGGCCTTCAAAAGCATATGTAAGTTTTCATATTTCTTTTGCGTATTTGATATAATTTTGAATATGTGGATGCACAAGTAATGTATTTTTTTAATACGTTGGTTTTCACTACTTTGGCCATTATAAAATAAAATAAATATATTTTGTAAAAGTGTGATAAATCTCTCTCTCAAAATATTCAAGGTGGGCCGCGTGTTGGCCATCCCTGCTGTAAACCATCTCAACAATGCATTGAGATTGGTTTAGTTTGCCGATCTTGTGCACACAAGGGCTAAACAGACCGAATCTACAGTTTAAAATGGATTCTGAACCACTAACAAACATCCATGTCACTTCCAGTATTCAAACATGGAGCCTGTGGTACCAGAGACCAGAGCGCTAGCCAATTTGGTCATTGTGCATTGAGAAGGGGCCCTTACACAGTTTTGTTGCATTTATAGAATTATGCAAATGAACCCATTCCAATTGGTGGAAGGGGGGGATAATTCTTAGTGAGTGCTCGAAGTTTAAAGTGGATTCCGAACACCTGCAAACATCCATGGCACCACCGGGACTCGAACCCGTAACCTTTGACAGCGAGCGCCAGAGTGCTAGTCACTAGACCATCAGGCCCCATTTTGATTATTCCTGAATTTTTATTATTGGAAAAAGTTACATAATAGCAATATTAAAATTATTTCTAGTTTCTTTCAGTTACCTTTAAAAGTGTATTAAATTACCAATGTTTGAATTTATCAAACATTGTTTATTAATTTCTTTAAACATAAATTCAGCTTTATATTATTTTTATGTTCAATGAAGAATTCTCAGATAAATTTAAAGATAACAAAGTGCAAGAACTTACAACTTTTTATATGTTAATTCAATCGTTATCAATGCATCGTACATACAATATTCCGAATACAGATTGAACAATTCCCTTAAAACATTTTCAATCGATTAAAATATGAACATTTTATGCAAGCAAATTCGGCCTATTTGTCACATGATAACTGAAGCGAAAACGTTCCCTCCCGTGCACTTAGTTGTCCCATCAATCATTCAGTAATCTGTATAAAATATCAATAAATTTCTCATTAATGAGATGTATCACAATTTATCAATACTTTCACGTAGTCTATCTACACTATAACTTTGTTGCAAGACAGCGATACGGTGTAACACTTGCAAGGAATATACAATTTAATAAATTTTATTTTTAGGTTCAATAAAGAGTCGTTTTTTTTTTTTTTTTTGTCCTCAAAAGTGATTGTCTTTTAAAACGTTTGAAGAAAGTATTCACTGTGATAAAATTACTTTATAATGGCTTGTGAAATAATTTTTAAAAAAATGGTGCATTTTAAAAAATATACACTGAAGAGCCAAAACATTATGACCACCCCTACATTTTGCAATGAATTCGCCTGGATGACGTGGAAGGCACGTGATTAGGTGGAAGTGGTATTTAACTGGCATTAAGTGGTGGTATTAATCCATGCCAAGGCGGGTTGAAGCTGCGTTGCGCGCCAAAGGTGGGCCAACTCGTTATTGACAGGTGGTCATAATGCTTTGGCTCTTGAGTGTATGATTGCTTACAAATATATTTATAATCCTGCTAAGAATAGCATGGAATACGAAACATCCGTTTAAACGGAGGAAATGGAGCAAATCAATTACATGTTAGGGGTTCTAGGAAGTTATACGCAGCACAAAGCTGCTTTGAAAGAAAAGAGTATATATAGTATTGTATAATTTTTTTCATTTAGTTTTTCTTTTAATATCGTGTAATGTAACATTTGAATTATTAAAATTAAAAATTTTTAGTGCAATTAAAAGGCCTCCTAAATGACATTTCTTATCCTATGACTCCGCTGTGGCCCTCTGGCCTTTGGTACCGCACACTTCATGTTTGAATCTTGACTTTGGCATGAATGTTTATGAGTGGTTCGGAATCCACGCTAAACTGACCAAACCAAACCTCTCCTTTTGAATCCTTCCGCTAGGCCACTTGTCAATATTCCACACGATTGATGGACCACGGTCGGACTATAATTATTAAGTAATTATAAAAAGCATTAATTATAACTTATAGTTAATGCATGTTAAAACAAAAAAAAGTAACAATTTAAAATTAGTTGCTTTTCGATGGTTTACTAATTGTTAATTAGCAAGTTAAATTTTAAACTGAAGTAGGTGTGGTAAAAATTAAATTGATTATCTAGAATGTATACAGGGTATTCCAGAATCAGGCTTACAAACTTCTTAGAAAAATAGGGTATACTTACACAACCAGAAATCACATAGTAATACAGGAACAAATAAGGTTCCTGACATGCTAGTGAACCCATTAAACACCCGAAATGAAAGAATACGCAAGTGAATGTGCAGTATATTAATTAATACATATTATCAAAAAGTAATAAATGGGAATTACATCCTACGTCAAAGGAGGCATCTGAATTGTCGTCAACGGTCTGTGATGCAGGCCTGACATTTCCAGTTTATTGAATTCTGAATAATCTGGAAAATTCTGGGAATGTCTTTATGAGTCATCAAGGCACACGTCTTGATATGTTTTCGGATGAAGTAATCAAGTTATAACAGGTCAGGTGATCAAGTAAGGCAATCCATCCGGCATCCAAGCCAGATCCAATGTTGGACAAACTAAACTAAGAGAAATTCAAGCAAACGAGATTGGCTAAATGATTATGAACACTTTGGGTAAAAGGAACAAGGATGTCCAAAAAAAAAAGTTAACTCATTAACAGATATGTTCTTATTACAAGCATAGTGCGACTTGTTCATTATATTCCATAGTCCTATATTTTAGATACATATAGGCTAATTCCAAGTTCTTATATTCTTTAATATATATATATAAATTTATTAAAAATATTTTTAAGGAAAGGGATTAAAGCCACAAATTTTTATGTATTTATAATAAATATTTGCCTATAAAATTTGTATTATTTATATAAAATAGAGACGTGTACCACTTAATAACGCATTACTGATTAAAACATGTTAAAATCCTATAGTCAAGTTATACCCTAACTTGGTCCGAATTAAGTTGAAAGTTTGTATTAATAAAGAAATCCTAGCAATTCTTACAATTGCAATATTTTATAAATGCAAACTTATGTTTGAATTTTAAACAAGTTTTGAAAGAAAATCCCTTAAAATACGAATGCCCAATGACATATTTACCCGTGCATTAAGAAAACGCAGACTGAAATTAGCTTTTTAATGTACCCGGATTTCAGAAAGAGTAATTGAAAAAATACCACCAAAACCCAAATACCTGTAGACTCATGTATTTTGCAAAGACAGGTAGACCTGCATTCTTAAATTAGATTACAGGTGTACTTGTTATAGATTAGACACATAAGAGCTGTTGTTTTTATCATTAATCGCCAAGTCTATTAGCAAGATGAATTGTATAGATGGAATGATTGTGTCAAAACTTCAGGAGATACTACCAATCTATTACTAATGGAGTCAAAATCGAAAGCTACTATCGTGGCACCTTCTTATGACATGCCCTTTTTTATATCATAATAGGATAAAAAAGATTAACAAAGTAATTCATCATTAGGATGAAGTACCAAATTACAACGACTTCGGATAAATATATTAGATAATCCGTTTACAGAGTATGAGTAGAATTAATACATTTGTGTCCGATGACAAATGTTTTATAATACAGGTATCTAATCACAGACGTTATTTTGAAATGTTACTTGAATGACAGAACAGTGAATAGATTTAAGCATTTCTTCTTTCGCCTTTATTGAATGTCTTTGTAATCACGTATTATAATTGTTTTAATTTATAGTTCCAATTTTTGCTGATTTCTCATATTCAATCTCGTAGCCTGATGGCCAATTGGCTTGCGCTCTGTTCGTTGGTACTACAGGCTTCAGATTCGAATCCTAGCGGTAACGTGGATGTTTGTGAGTGGTTCGGAATCCACATTAAACTGTAGGTCCCACTCTAATTAGCCTAAAGCGTGCAAAAAATTACCGTAGAGCGACAAACCAAACATATTCGATCTCATAACTTAATGTATTATATTAAAGTGCCAGTTGTTCAGTGGTAACGTGCAAAACTAGAGAGGATTCTGGTTAGCATCCGCTGGTGGCATCAATTGCAGCCACAGCCTCCAGAAACGAGTAGGTTCGATGGAGAATGTGACAACGTATGTAAAGTGTTTTATATCAATAATCAGGCTTACCTAATGGAAGTTTTCTAGGTGTTCTTCAATATAGTCAATAACAGCGAGGAAATTGTTCTCAAAATATCTGCAGGTTGGCCAGGTCCTTTGCTTACCACGTTGAGGTTGAAATAAAACATTTTTACAACACATTTTTGAAATAAAACAAAACATATAAAAATAATAATAATGACGATTTTTTATAATTAGGAAAATAGTTTCGATTATTTCTTGTTCACATACATTTGTTTTTAATATTAATTGTACTCTTTATTAAAATATATTCTTTATATCGTAATTTTTTAAAAATAAAACCCCTTTATGAATAAAATACAACAAATATATATCAATAACTTCAACATTTTTATTCTACTACATCAAAAGATATTTAATAACTGCTCGACGGATCTAATATTTTCTTAAAGGTTAATGAAGATGTAATTATTTTTAACGCAGATTTTAATTAAGTTATATCATGTGTGTCACCACTCTTCTTATTCATTCTGTGTAGGGGAAAATTGAGCCCGAGACCCCAGCGATAATCGAGTAGGTTTCTGACAGTGTTATGAACCTACGCTCTTCTTTACGAGGGGGAGGGCATTTTCGGACGGTCATACGTCTTTTCCCGCCACGTGCAACCGGAGGCGCTACCTGTCAACGCATGCCGTAACTATAGGCTGCCAAACCCACGCAATAAAACCGATGGGAGGAAAGGTGATTTGTTTATTGGACATATGAAAGGCCGAGCTCACCCGCCTCTATTGCAGGTTACGAGGATGCTAAACTATCTGGAAATATAATGTGCTTTTTACTAATCGCTTCAAAAAATTCAAAGTATTTAATGACTAAGTGGTAGTTAATTCAAATTAATGTAAATTTAATTTCAATAAATTTAAACTATTACTTTCGCATTGTTGGGATTAAAAAAATATTGATTCCTTTTCAAGGGGGTTATTTTGAATATGTTGTTTTAAAATATCAGGCACTTTTAATTCAATCCTTCAAGTAGCAGATTCAATGCTATTTGAGAGGGGAGCAAAATTACTTACTAAGCTTACAGAGATGGTATATAGCAGGTTGAAATTAACCGAAAATACTTCCGCAGACAGATTTGTCTCGCTCTAACCCAGCATAGCGGCTTGATGGCAAATTGGCTAGCGCTCTGGCCTTTTGTCTCACAGGCTTCAGGTTCGAATCCTGGCAATGGCATGGATATTTATGAGTGGTACGGAGTCCAGGTTAAACTGTAGGTTCCGATGTAATTAGCCTAAAGTGTGCACAGAATGACCGTAGAGAGATAAACCAAACCATTCCTGGCATAAGACATACGAGCTTTCGGTTCAATTTCGTTGTCGGATTTTGAAATCTTTCGGATTTTTTTTGTTGAATTTTGAACTAGGTTTTCTTAATTCGAAATCGCGAAGCACGATCCACTAAATATCTCAACTGCAATTTTTTAAATAAAAAATATTTTAAAATTAAAATGAAGATAATTCTAACGCGTTCAATTAACGTAAATTTAACTTCAATAAATTAAAAATATTACTTCCACGTTTAAATACTGAATTATGTTTGTTCACGGGGTATTTTAAATATGTTGTTTTAAAATATCGGACACTTCTAACTCAGTCATTCACCAATTAAATTTTCAATAGTTGTAATATAATATGTATTAAATGTATTTATGCAGTATTTATTATAATACAGAAACAATTAAATTTTGTTAACTTTTATTAATTTTATTGGAGTATTACTACCTCATGAAATATGTGGTTATCATTTAATAAAATTTAAATTCCCAAAATATATTTCTTTACAAAAAATTTAATTTTATTATTATAAACGATAATTAATTATTAAAAATGAATTAATTATTAAAAAGGAATTAATTATAAAAAGGAATTATTTATTATAATAATTGTTACTTTTAATTATCATAAATGAGTAACTATGTTCATGGTCCAATTTGGTTTATTAAATCTGACATTTCTTTATTGAAATTATGAGTGCCCGACTCGTAGCTGGATGTCAACGTGCGCCGTTGGTGAGCATTAGGGTAGGGGTGCAATCTGCTGGCCGCTTTGTTGTTGTCACTGTTTCAATAGACTAGGAGACTCGATGACGTTTGTGATGCTGAGCATTTTGCCTCGTTAGCCGGATTACCTAATGAAAGTTTTCCGGGTTTTCTCCCATACGATAGGCAAATACGGGGTTGTTTTTTCAAAAAGTGTTCTTGGAAGGTACTGCCTTCCTTCTTCAGACAACGAAACCAAGTCAAATTTCTATCAAATTTCTCAACGGAAGTTGCCCCTTTCCTTCCATCCATGCGAAGATTAGTCATGGGATGACCATTCCGTACTGCAGGACACTGAGAATTAGGCACAAATTTATGAGTTTAATTATCTTTCATTTTTTTAAAAAAAGTATTAAATGTGTATGCTTGTACTGTGTGGGGCAATACTCCGCTTTCCAATACCCTATGAAGTAATATATAAAAAAAAATATTTTCAATAAAAAAAAACGTATTATATAATGTTT
The DNA here is from genome assembly GCA_021605075.1 of Caerostris darwini. NCBI lineage: Eukaryota > Metazoa > Arthropoda > Arachnida > Araneae > Araneidae > Caerostris > Caerostris darwini. The sequence continues at coordinate 258,617 of BPLQ01007531.1, forward strand.
AAGCAATTTAAGTGCCTTGAAAAACTTTCCTCAGAAAAAAAATATTTATAAAAATATCAAATTAAATATTGCAGTAATATAAATCTTCTAACTGCAAATAAATTTGGAAATGTGTTTATAAAATCAGTAGCGCAATAAAAGTTTTTACGATCAAAAGTAAAGGAAATTTATCATTTCGCAAATAAAAATTCACGCCTTTCTCGGTCTTATCTGTCAAAGAACTTTGTAAACAATCCTGCCGTCTCTTCTGTTTGCTTTGAAGCATCGAATAACCGTCTTAGTAAGAAGAAAAGTGTCTTAACATATGCGCAAAGGATACACGCCGTCATCCTTTTTATGTCGTAATTAAAATCAATGAAATACTACGGTAGAAACTCGTAAAAACTTCACACTTTATTATTCGTTTAAGCTATAAATAGCAATCAGAAATGTATCTTTATATAAAAAGCAAATATTTTATTTAAAACACTGAAATATTTTAATTATTTATTTACAGAATTTATTTTATTTAGATTAACGGGTACATTGTGGAGATAAGATAAATATTTAAGGATGTACGCATTTTAAGTGTAATCTGAATTTTGACATATATTGAAAATCATTTGATATTTTTTGTGCTTTTGTAAATTTTAATTCCTGCTGCACGATTAATATTTGCAATGAATGATCTAAGATCTTATTCAGTGTCGCAACAGCCTCATGGTGGGCCACGGCCTTCTGCCAAATTCCGAAACATGAGTTGTTGTTTACTTTTTACTTGGAAGGGTTGTCAGTCTTACGCCCAACAGTCATATTAGACCGGCACCTACAGTTTAAAGTGGATTCTGAACCACTACATACATCGGGACTCAAACACAAAACCTATGGTACTGAGCGCTAGTCATTCGGCCATCAAGCCTTTTGATCGAAGATATTTGAGTGAAATTAATTCTATTGATTCACTAATAGTATCGCACGCTAAAATGCAGACCCCTGTCTAATTACCCTAAAGTGTGCAGAAAGAGCGAAGAGGCTTAGAGCGAGGAACCAAATCAAATCAGTAATATTATCGTGCAAATGAAAAGTATGTCATGTGATTCAGAAACCCATATACGGATACCCAATACTATTACGGATATAAGCGTGCGGGTTGCGCGCACACACAAAATTGAACTAATTTATTATATATCATATCTCTATGCATAATAAATAGTATAATATACTCCAAAAAAGTTTAATAGTATAATATACTCAAACAAGCGCAAAACTGATTAGGCTAATAGACTTTACTTATAACAACTGATATTAAAATGATGCATCTTTTTGGAATTAAATGTAGATATAAAAATATGTAGATAGGGTATTCTGCATTAGAATGCTATTGCAAATTAGTACGGTATTGACATAGAATCTGATCTTCTAGTTTGTAATAAAATAGAAAACATCTAATAAAATATTTTTTTAATGGTTAAATGTATACTTTTTTTTATAAAAAATAAGGCCATACTGTTTCATCAAAATTTGAATTTTCAAAATACAATTGTTTTAAAAAAAGCAACTTCATTTTTTAAATGAAATGAACTTAAAGTAGGCCGCGGTCAGTGAAAATCTATTTAAAGTTGAACTTTTTTTTTATTTTTAATAATTTAATAGCAATTATATACTTCCAGTGTATATACCTTTAATTATTTTTTTTTTAATCATGTAGTCATTTTCTACGTAATAAATATCATTCATCACCTTTAAAAAAGCCAAATACATAGTTTCCTTATATATTCATATCTTATTAATCTGTTAATATAAATTCATTATAGACGTATTAAAAGTAGCACAAACCTTAATAGATTAAACCTTGAGGTTTAACATTAGTTTCTCATTACGAGAAGAAAAACATTTGAAATCAATTATATATTCAACGAAATAAAATACGTTTTTAAAAAAGTTATAGCTATAAGCAATAAAGAAAAAGAATCGTAAGAACTTTCATGTGTCGTTTTTTTCCTTGACAAAACGCCTCCGCTTTTCAACGAAGTCACCAATCACCCGTCGCGGCATTTTGACAAAAGAGTTTGCGAACGGCAATATCGATTGGCACACTCTCAACAGGCTGGTGTTGAAAACATGTGCCCGGTTCAAGTTCCTGCTATAAATCAATTGCCACCAATTTGTTCACAACTAAAATTGAGATATCGTTTGCAAATCTGAAGGGGGAAGGTGATCGAGTGAGGGGGCGATGGAAGTTTCTTAACCCGACCGCAGGGACATTTGCAAAGTTGTTGGACCTTGAGTTTGAGTCAGCTGTTGAATATGTAGAACAGTGTCCTGCAGTCAGATCGGGTGAATGGAGTTGCATGTTTGTTGAACACTCCCCCTATCCGGAGAGCATGATTCACAGATCTTTGAAAGAAGCCCGTATTCATCGTCTTCTGCTTAAGTATTCAAGGATTCGTATTAACGGATATCATGGGTCCCCGCCAGAACAGAACAGAAACTGGTTTCTGTTAGTGATGGAATCATTCTTACAATTATGCTTTTGTACTGCCTTGCTTTCTGAATCATCTCGCTAATAAAAGAACTTTTCACTGTATCCGTTAATTATAATAATTAATGGAAGTAGCCAAATATTAGTGTATATTTATTTTCATTAATATTAATATATATTTACAGTAATGGGATAAATATTAGGAAAACTTGATGTATTGAAAGAGCGCTTTAATTTCATTGTGTTAAATTTATGATAACTAATAATAACTCGTAATAAAATAATGATAACTCGTATGTTAAAATAATAATATAATGATAACTCGGAATTATTAAACGATTTGAAAATAAAAGATACATTTTTTAGTCAGTAAATTTATAAATATAGAATTAATCTTATTTATTGTGTATTAGTTTCTATTTGCTAACATTGAAAACAAAAACAATAAATCCTATTTGTTTGACTTCTTTTTTTTTTTTTTTAATTATAAAAATTATCTTTAGCAGCAGTACTTTTACAATGCATAATGTAACGTCGGGTTTTTATATTAGATTTTTTCAAAATTTCGTACAAAAAAAATTTTTTCTTCTTTCTTTTAATATTTTCTGTAAAAAATTTTAAATCGTAATCAAAAGAGAGCCGTTGTGAAATTTATTACAATGTCTAAAATTTATCTATTCAAGGACATCATAAAATTATTTAAAAATAAATTAAAAAATCTTTTAACCGTACAGAAACGGCGAACTATTTCATCTGTTATCTTATAATGTGCCTGTTTTATCTGTTTTTATAATATGTAATATTTTCTGTAGAAAATTTTAAATCGTAATCAACATAGAACTTTTGTAAATTTTATTGCAATACATAATAAAATTTAACTATTCTCGTACTTCGTAAAAAAATATTTAAAAATACATTCAAAAGCTCTTTAACAGGACAGAAACATTGTACTCTTGCATTTGTTATTTTATAGAAAATAAATCTTTCAAAGCTGAAATAAAAGTTAAAGAAAAAATTATTATTATTGTTATATTTTTACAACATTGTTGCTTATTTTTAGAATGTTTGCACATGAAAAATAGCTTAATGAAAATAATGAAAATCTTTGAATAATGTAAAAGATTTGCTTTCAAACTTAAGAAATTAAGTTCTACGATTTTTCAAATTCATATTTTTCAAAATAATAAAACTGTTTTTAATATAAAAATTTTACTTTAATTGTTAGTTCAATTAATAATTGTTTTTGAAATAATAATTATTCAATATGGTTTTTGCAGAATTGTGTTACTATGCAACATCCAAAAATTGTAAATAAAATTATATTTACAATAATTGAAAAAGTCTATAAATATTTTTAAAAAAACAAACAAAATAATATTTGAAAATATTCGAAAAATACCAAAAAAAAAAAAAAAAAAAAAACGAAACAATACAAAACCTTCTTCATCGATATGTTATTCTGATAACAGAAAAGGGAATTTGATATTCTGTATCTCTTGATATCTAATAAACTTTCCATCATAAAGGAAGCACATGAGAGAATAGCCCCGAGAAAAATATATCCAGTAATTTTCAAAAGTAAGTTTCCGTTCCCGAATCGCTCCATCTATGAGAAATTTTTTTGTCCAATTCGCACACGGTATCAATACACATTTATCTTTACTATGGTGGATACGTGACAAAGAATACTGGACCCTGAAGCCACTCTGAAAAACATGGTTTTTTCTCTCTCTCAAGTGAACGAAAAACCTCTTTTATTATTGAATTTTTGTTTGTTCCATTTTCATGATTACCTCCTTACTCAAGTACGTGTCCAGAACTGAATTTTTGTTTTCTTCTTACCCACCAGGGAGGAGGCTTTTTGGCTTCAACCAGGACCATAGAAGTTTAATGCCACTAATGTCGTCGGCCATCCCACCATCTGCATAAAGCCATGGTCCAATCTGTGGAGCTAGCCTTGGATCCAGACGCAGATCCCACGAGAGTGCGGTCCCCTGCGATAGATGGCGCTGTTCAGCGTACTTTGCACGTGCATCAACACTTGCATCATCGCCCTGATGGCATGGTCAGCAAGATACCTATGAGATCTCTGAATGGATTGGGTGGAAATGTTTTATCTCGTGCCGGTCACTTCGGGGAATACGAAGTGCAAAACACTGAAGCTCTTGATGGAAGCCTTATCTGCGATGACCCTTTGAGGTACTGATGCAGTTATTTTTATTAATATTTAAATATATGTTTAAATAAAAATTTAATCTGTTTTAAAATTAAATTGTTTTTAGATGATTATGAAGCATTAGTGGGACAAAATTATAGTTAACTTGGGAAAAGGAAAAGAAAAAAAAAATACTGTAAATCTATGTAAATATCTGAAAATTAAGTTTATTTTACAAAGTTTTACTTAATTAACATTATTCAATTATTATTAATCTACATTTACGTAATTAACATTATCCGGGATGACTACTTGAGGTACTGGGCAGTTATTTTATTAATATTTAAATATATATTTGAATAAAAATTTATTCTGTTTTAAAATTATATAGTTTTTAGACGATTATGAAGCATTGCTGGGAGAAAACTACAATTAACTTGGGAAAAGGAAAAAAAAAAAAAATTACTGTAAATCTATGTGAACATTAGAAAAATAAGTTTATTTTAAAAATTAAGTTTTACTTAGCAATATATAAAATGGCTGAATAATGTTATGTAAATTTAAAAAATAATTAGTTACAAAGGAAATTTTCATTTAAAAACTACACATGCAATCTGTTTCAAAACTAAATTGTTTTTAGACGATTATGAAGCATTATTGGAACAAAATTATGCCTCACTTAAGTAAAGGGGAAAAAAATTCTGTAAATCTATGTAAACATTAGAAACAGTAAATAAATAGGAATGATTTCATTTCAGGTATTTACATTTGCATTTTTTAAATGCAAATTTCCTTTGCAATTATTAATGTTGTTAATGCTTAATAATGATCCTTTGCTTAATATTGTTGATTAAGTTTATTTTCTAATGTTTACATAGATTTACAGATTTTTTTTCCCTTTTACTCAAGTGAGGTATAATGCTATTGTAATTTAAAAAATAAATAATTGAAAAGGAAATTTTCATTTAAAAAATATACATGCAATCCGTTTCAAAACTAAATTGTTTTTAGATGATTATTAAGCATTGTTGGGACTAAATTATACTCCGCTCGAGTAAAGGGAAAAAAAATTTCTGTAAATCTATGTAAGCATTAGAAAATAAACTTAATCAACATTATTCAGCCATTTTATATATTGCTATGTAAATTTTAAAAAATGAATAAGTGCAAAGGAAATATTCATTTAAAAAGAATACAAACAAATTTAAATACCTATAATTAAAACTAGACCGATTTATTTATTGTTTGTATAATGCAAATAGTTCTTTTACTGGTCTTAGAATTTATTAACAGAAATTTGAAAAAAAAATACCGTAAATCTGTGTAAACATTAGAAAAATAAATTTAGCAATATATAAATTAGTTGAACAATGTAGATAATGTAAATTAAAAAATAAATAAATAAATAATTGCAAAGAAAATTTTCATTTAAAAAATATGCATACAAATTTAAATACCTAAAATGAAACCAAACCTATTTATCTATTGTAAGATTCAAATAGTTATTTTTTGTGGTCTCAGATTTTATTAACGGAAATTTAAAAAAAGAAAAAAAAATGGAAGTATAATTTTCGAAATTATTTTAAAAATATTATGTTGGATGATTCAAAGTTCTTATTGAATGGTTGTTATTCTTAGAAAAGTCAATGATCTGAAAAAAACAAACAAAAACAAAAAAAAAACTCAAAGCATAGGGTTAAGTAGTTTATTTTTAATTAAATTCATTCCGTTATTATTATTTTAACGTTATCTTAATAACTATGAATCATTTAAACCAGTCTAGACAGAGCTTACAGCAAAAATGTCAAACTATAAAGAACTCAAGTTTATCTACTAGGCGTTGACAACTTAACAGCAATTTTTGTTTTGCAATTTTAAAGTAATTTCTTCAACTTATTTAGCGCGTGATGTTGGCTGTTTCGTTAAAAGTATTTAAATTTATTTACAGTGGTACTGATTGAAAGATTTCTTATTTGCTTTATATATAGTCGATAATTGGAATTTATAGAAATCTTTTACATTTTTTAATTAAAGAAAAATAAATTATTTCGGATTTTTTTTTAAAATAAAGAATGAAGTTGAAAAAATTTCAAGTATACAATTAATATGCGCAGAAAATATAATATGCATCAGGTGAATTTTTTTTTCTCAATATATTATTTCCCAAAATTATTATTGAATTTTTTTTTTGAAAATTTTATTTTGCATAATATTAACTGTTAAATGAAAAGTAATAATAATAATAATATCCATAACATAGGTTTAGAATATTTTTATATTGGAAATATTATTTAACATATTAAAATTGCCATAATAAATTATTAATATTTGTATATTAAAACATTAAAATTTTTATAGTAAATTATTAAGATTGGTATACTAAAATATTAAATTTTTTATACAAATTAAAAAATAAATTACATTTTTAAATAGATAAATTAAAAAATTTTATATTAAATTATTAATATTGGTATACTAAAATATTACATTTTTTTATATTAAATTATTAATATTGGTATACTAAAATATTACATTTTTTTATATTAAATTATTAATAGGTATACTAAATTATTAAGATTAGTATAACAATTTAATATTTTAGTATACTAAAATATTAAGATAGATATATTAAAATATTAAAATTGCCATATTAAAATAGTGTTATACTAAAATATTAAATCGGTTATATTAAATTATTAAAATGTTTTTAAAAAAATCAGAATTAACATTTTTTTAACAATTTTTCATTATATAATGTTAATAAGATATCTTATTGTATCCACGTTATATGATTCATAAACTATAATTTTTTTAGTTATATTGTATAATGTAGATAATCTCTTTTTGCACTCAAAATATATGTTTAATTTACATATATTTTATAACTACTTTTCATTTTAAAAACAGAATTTCAGCCGAGTCTGCCTTTTTATTTTCCTTCAAATATTACATAATTTTGATATACAAATTTTCATTTCATTGTATAATTTAACATACACTTTTTATTGAGAGAGAGCAGAAAATATTTACATTCAACTTTTGAAATCCGTATATATTTATTTGTAAATAAAAATCTGTTTTATTTTCCTTTAATAAAAACAAAAATGTAATAGGATTATGGCTATCGTAAACCAGTGTTAATTTAAATAATTTTATATCAATATTATTTTTCAAAAATATTAAGAAAGATTATTATAATATTATTAAGATTATTATGATATTAGAAAGATTATTAAGAATATTATTTTTGTTTCCATTATGATTTTTTAAAATTAATTATTTTTGTTATATAAGAATTCAAAGTAACAAGAAAGAGGGGTTTTTTTTTTTTTTTTTTTTTTTTTTTTTTTTTTTTGCTCAGATAAATACGAATTTTATGTCAAAGACTTAACTTTTTAATCGTGCCCTCCAATTATTTCTATCGCATTTCACGTATATATATATATATATAGATATATTTATCTTGATGAATTCAATATCTTTTCATTGTATCATTCAATATCTTTTCAATCTCTTTATCTTGATGAATTCAAACGAAATAAAATAGTTTTCTTCTTTCTGTAAAGGGTCGGAGATAAGCATAAGTTATGATAAATGCCAATTTATGTAACTTTTCTGTACTCGCATTGGAATGCTTACTGAATCAATGAAACATTACTTAATCCCTTAACATAATATCTCCATTATACTCACTATCTCGTGTTTGCATCTTTTTTGGAACACCACGAGTTAACTCGTGCGAATTAAAACGAGTATTTCAGGCTATGTTGTATGGGCTAAAGCAAATTGGTGTTAACTTGTGATATCTATATCTGACAACAGTCAATCTAAAGCAATCTCGTGCTCTTTTACAGACATTTGACATGATGTCATTCAGTAGCCAAAAGATTGGGAATTTTATTTCTTGCTTGTGGCCTTTTGCATTAATTTTCTGTTATTTTTTTCAAAATGAGTAACAGTAAAGATCCATTTATTAGTAATAGCAGCGATAATTTAAAACCAATTATGAACTCTTGCGAATTCAAACTAGTGTTTCAGGCTGTATTGTATATGGGGTAAGACAAATTCGAATTATCTTGTGATATCATATCTGATAACAGTCAATCTAAAGCAATCTCATGCTATTTTATGGACATTTGACTCGATGTCATTCAGTACCCAAAAGATTGAGAATTTTATTTATTGCTTCTGAGCACTTGCATTAATTTTTCAAAATGAGTAACGGTTGAGACATATTTAGTGACAATAGCAACGATAATTAAAAGAGAATTACGAACTCGTGCGAATTAAAACGAGTTTTTCAAGCTATATTGATGACAAAGATTCAGAGACCCAAAAGATGTGGAATTTTATTTATTGCTTCTGATTACTTGCATTAATTTTCCGTTAATTTTTCAGAAGGAGTAACAGTAAAGACATATTTAATGATAATAGCATCGATAATTAAAAACGAATTACGAACTTCTGCGAATTAAAACGAGTTTTTCAGTCTATGCTAAATACAAAGATTAGAATTCGGATACCCAAAAGATTGGAAATTTTATTTATTGCTTCTGATCACTTGCATTAATTTTCCGTTATTTTTCAAAATGAATAACAGTAAAGACCTTTAGTAGTAATAATAGTAGTGATACATCGTGTGATGATTTCAAAAGCTCTGGCGATGTATTAGATCAGGGGTCTCCAAACTACGGCACGCGGGCCAAATCTGGCCCGCCAGTGTTATCAATCCGGCCCGCGACAGCGAATATCTTATTGTTGCTGTAATAAGTTGGATAAAAAAAAAAATGCAGAATGATAATAACTCGGTTTTATTTACTTGCTAGGTAAAGCTTAATGATAAGCATAATAAGCAGAAAATTTAACTTAAGCTTAACAACTAACTGGAAATTATAGATAATGGCAGAAAAATTAAAATGGTTTTGGCCCTTGATACTTTCTGGAGTAAACAGTATGGCCCTAAGGCTGGAATGTTTGGAGACAATTTTGTTATTAATGATGGAATGTTTGTTATTAAATGATTATAGTTCTGAATTTAATCCAAATCCAATTTCGAATGGCTAAATTTATATTTGAATTACTATACTTAAAAACAAATAGAACAGGACAAAAACTCCTTGATATTTTTTTTTTTCTTTCGAGTTTTATAAAAAAAAAAAAAAAAAAAAAAAAAAAAAAAAAATGGTTTGAAACAAAACTATATTTAAAAAAAAAAATACGTTGAAAGATTAATTTAAAATGAATTCATCGAATTCCCCCTTTCTGTCTGTAAGCTAATCGTCGTGGGCTTACTTGCAAAGCGATAGTCTTAATGATTTTTTTCGTCCATCCATTTAGGACACAATATTTTTTTCTAATGTCCTGTGCGACAATCCTTCCACTTATTGTGTTATTTAAGCTGTCTCTTAAAGAACGTAATGTATGAACTTTTTCATTTACGTATCATGTACCACGATCATTAAATGCTTTGTACCAGTTTGCTTTATCTTCTTATATATCATGTCTAGAATTTCATAATGTAATCTTTGACATTGCTATGTGATCATGATATGGATCTGCTTAATTAGCATACAGACTTACGAAGTGAATCAAGTTTAACGAGCATCTGTCATGGCAAATACCTCGACTGAACAATCGTAACTTAATGGATTTATGACTCGTGTTTTGTTTTTATAATTTGTTAATTTAAAATCTAAAAGTTTAACTGTTGTTAAATGCTTTTTTTCACAACATTATTTATTGTAAAAGTAATTTCAAAGTTTAAGACAAAATAAAAACTTAGTTATCGACTGTATTAATAAAGAAGAGATTAATTTTTTTTATCTTAAAATGGGTTTTTATAACACTTACAATTGTTAATAAGAGTTTGAAATTTAGAATAAAAACATTAAATATATATAACATTAATATAAAACATAAATTGAAATAAAAGAATTAAAACATTATTCTTTATTATTTTCTTTGCCAAAAATCAAAATAGTTTAATCTTCAACTTCAAGGCCATGGCTACGCATTTGAAGAACTAACCATCTCTGTACGCCAGTAACAAATTATACTTGTATAGTTATTTATAAAATTGTTATAAAAATTATTTAAAAATAATTATTTATAATATTATTGTAAAATTGTTATAAAAATGATTTATAAACAATTATATATAAAATTTATAACATTATTATAAAAATTATTTATAAATAATCATTCATAAAATGTATAACATTATTATAAAAATTATTTATAAATAATCATTTATAAAATTTATAAAATTATTATAAAAATTATTTATGAATAATCATTTATAAAATTATTATAAAATTATTTATAATTACATATTTTTAAAAATGTATAAAATTTTTAAATTTATGTAATATTTATAAATTTAAAAAAAAAATACCTAGAATTGAATAAAATATAGAAAAAAAATTTTAATGGGAAAATTTTTCTGAAAAGGGTTTTTTAATAAGTAAACATTGATGACATATAACATCGAAAATTGAGTTTAAATGACAGTAAATTATACAGTTCTCATTTTAATTAAAAGTTATTAGTATGACGCAGTTACTTTAACTTACAAATATACGAGTATATTAGAAGAATTATCGTAAATTAATATCAAGAAATTAATTTTATTTTTATTTTGATATGTCTAATTTATGGTTTACTGTGAATTTTTATGAATTCTACACAATATATGAATGAATATGAATATAAATACTACACAATTATAAATATCAATTAAAAGATATCGGATATTAGATGAATTATTGATTGAATATTTATATGAAATGTAAACATGGCACTGAATCAAAATCAAAATTGTATAGTCCATTTCTTAATTTTATGTAAATAATTTAGTTATGAAGAATAAATATTAAAAAGAAATTTTAAGAATAAAATGTTACAGATTGCAGATAATTAATACCTTATGCTACGATATAAAATAGATTGAATGAAAAGAAAATTAATTTTATTAAAGTTTTATATAGTTAAAATTTACATAGTATAATGATACAATTTTATTGTATGATATAGTGTCGCCTCTTCTATTCAAATTTGCAAATATTTTATTCTTAGAATTTCTTTTTTTGCTTTGAGAAATTTGATTTTTTTTTTTGTTTTATTATGAAAATACGTTTTTCGCTCTTTATATAATAATGAATTTTTTGAAAATTGAGTTTAAAATAACATGTATTATTAATGTCAATATTTCCACGTAAAATTCGTTGTCACATTACTTTTTGGAGAGTGATAATACGATTATAAATTATTTACCAATTAAAATGAAAGCATGGTTTTAAAGTTGAAATATCACTTTTTTTGAGGTTTGTTTAATATATCTTTAATTGTCGGTTTATTTAATTTATAAATTTATCAATGATTAAATGTTACTAGTTTAAATAAAAAAAAATTATTATTAGAGTATTTTTTTATTAAAATAATAATTTAAAATCTAAAAGTAATTTTTATTTCTATTCAAAATACATCACTTATTTCTGATAACAGTTAGCAAAATTCTTTAATTATCAGTATTATATGAATTTGAATAAAATACGTCAAACACCGTTATCCCCCAAGTTTCGTATTGACATGAGCTGCCATCTATTGCGTAAGCGTAAAACTAATTAACAATTCGTTCAAATGAATTTTTTGGGGGGCATAAGGAGAATTAGTTTTCTGCGAATTAATTAAATATTATTATGTAAATTAACACAAGCATAATTTTTATTTTGTATGTAGAATTTTTAATCCACTAAAAAGATCTCTATTCAATAAATTTTTCAAAAACCAGAATTTTTTCGTTAAGTATTTATTTCAAATTTCGTTTTCTAAATCAATAATAATTGTTCCAGCAACAAATAAGAATGATTAGGTTTGCATTTGTTAAATATATTCAAATTTATAATCATAAATATTGATATCTTTTATACTTTGTGATAATCTTACAAATATGAATTGAAAAGAAAATTGTATATAACTAATGGAAAGAAACCAACATGTTAAATATAAATATAATCAACAATGATAATTTGTTACAGTTTGAATAACAATTGCTGGAAATTTCAATACATTAAAGTTTATTATTTCTTATAGTCCAATAATATTTGCCCAACTATATTTAAATATATATTTATAGTAGTGTAAATATATTCCTGTAAAGCAAAGATATTTACATATATTTGATTCTCATAAATATATTTACTTTAATAAATTGTTTTGATATATTTATTTGGAATAAAATATCTTCCATCTTTGTTTTACAATACAAACCATTAAAAAAGCATTAATATTTTGTATTTTAAGAAAAGCTTTGTTCTTCAAGTTTTTTCCCCTTTAAAATTAGTATAATCAAATGATTGTTATATTTAGAAAATATGCCTTTTGAGCCCATTTTCTTTAAAAAATAACTATAATTTACCGATGTTTAAATAATTTTAATTTTGTATAAAACATTTTATAAATGTAAACAATGAATGAATTTTCATTTCATTTTATGCAACCTTTTTTGTTGTTAAAAATTATTTTTCAATTTACTTGCAATAACCTTTTTATATATTTTTCAATAACCTTTTTTAAAAGCTGTCAACATATTCTTTTTAAAAATATATTTTCAAGAAGTTTCATGATTAAAAAACTGATTTTCTTTATTTAAAAAGAAAACATTATTATTATTATTATTATTATTTTGTATATTTATCGTGCTTTTTTTAATTCATTTACAAAATTTTAAAAATCCACTTCTTTGATATAGCAATACTGATACAAAAATAATAGTTTATCTACTAATAATATTCTATCAAATCAATATTTTGCAGTACGATTGTAGGAAAACAATTATTTATTAGTTTTCTATAAGTTTACTTAAATCTCAGGTCCAGGAGATCAAATCAGATTCTTCTTTAATGGTTATAAATTTTCTTACAATGTCGAATTTTTTAATGAGTGAATTCTTGTCAATCTTCAAAAATTTTTATGCAATTTTAAATTAATTAAAATTATTTATTGGGTATATTTGTATAATGTATAAATACTTCATGATTTGTTTGCCTCTTTTGCTTTGTTTTCGTTACCAAAATTTCTCTTTCCCTGAAAATTTTATTAAAAAAAGGTGCTAAGTAACGCTTATTGTAAATTTTCCATAGTTTAATCCTTATTTCAATTGATTTTAAAAACTCATTTTAATATCACAATTTAATTTGAATAAATCTATTTTAATTTAACAATTTTATTTTAAAAATTAATAAATCTATTTTAATTCATCTAAATTAATAAATTTATTATATTATAGATATTTATAGATTTATCAATCTAATATCTATATATTAAAAATCTATAAATCTTAATAGATTAATAAATCTATTTTTTTTGGGGATAAATCTATTATTTTTAATTTAATAATTCATTCTAAATTTGCATAAATTTGGATAAAGCTATTTTAAATTAAATTAAATGAATGTGAAATTAAAATTTTTCTTTAACTATTCCGATTACTTCTTATTTTAAAAGCATTTTGTATACCATCTATCTACATAAAAATACATGATTCTACAATTTAAAACTAATAAATATTCTTATATCAGAAAAATTATTCAAAAAATAATAAAAAGTTGAGAAATTTTTAAGTTAGCTAAATTGCGTTTAAAATTTTATTTTATTTTAAAATTGAATTATTTCTTTTTCTCCTTAATTTTTATTCATATACACAACTATCTTCTGTAATTGATTATTTTAAATTTCAATACTAGTGTACTAATTATGTATATTTAATATTAAAATCTATATATATATATATATTTATGTATATTTCATATTATATCTAAGTCAGTATTGCTAGTAAAAAGACTAAATTAAATTCACTTTGTAAAAATTGTTTCATAAAAATTTATTTATTAAAAATTATATTGGCTTTTATTTTTCAAATATTTAGTTTTAAATTAAATGCAAATGAATTTTTATTAAATTTTATCCGAGTAAAAATATAAAAAAAAATAATTTTATTGTCCTACTCTTTTTTGTTAAATTACGTTACAGTTTAAACATGTGTTGTATTTCATTTTCGTCTGCACTTTATTTCATTATCGCTACATTTTTCACTTAATCTGGAATTCCATAAATAAAAAAAAAAACCTTGTCAAAAAAATGTGTTAATTCAATTCAAATCTTTTGTTTCTCATGCTAACACATTCATCCAGCTTTATTTTTCGCATTATAGAAGCAAACAGGCACCAAAACAAATAGCTTTTCCATTCCTCCTCGATATCTGTAATCGACCATTTACTGGTGGGGAACTCAAAACCGCTGGAAGAATAACAAAGCTTCCTTTCAGTGTGACTTGAGAAATATGCAAATGAGACCAAGGCTTCCGTATGACTTCTAGATCTGTATTGAACACCCCGATGCATTCTCTAGGGGTCGAAGAGACGGAAACAGATGTTCCTTGACGTTCCTCGACGACCCCGGGGGTGTAGGGGGTGGGGTGGCATAGATCGACTGCCAGTTTCATGGTCCTACGTCTTTTTTTTTTTTCCCCCTTCTCTCTCTCACTCACGCCATGCATTGCCTCCATGTCACTTGATGTACGCTACTGACATTTTTCTGATGGTATCGCATATACATTGTTCCCCGGCAGAAAGTATTTGCAAACTTGCAAGGAGTCATCTATAGTTCAGCAGATTCGGGGAGCAAGAAATATTGTATCTTAGGAAGGATGGCAATTTTCTCCTGGAGATTGCAGTACTCGAGCTGGAAAAAGCAGGGGGTTAAGGAAAATCCATCTACTTATTTTGCATTTCGTTCCTTTAAAACGGGAATCGACTTTCATTTTCTCATTCTTCGTGCACTTTTTCTCAATTTTAATAAAATATTTTTTTGATGTATTGCTGCTATTGTCACTTTTTATTACTTTCAGTAATGATCTGCTTTCAAAACAAACTATGTCTGAACTAGCTAAAATTATTATATGTAAATTAATAATTTTTATTTACATATAATTGTATAATATATATATATTGTATAATAAAAATTATTATATATAATATAAATATATATAATATAATTTTTATTTATTATATTTTACATAATAAATTATTGTTATATATAATATAATAAAAATTAAAATAATATTATAAATGAAAATTTTATTTATTATATTTTTATATTTCAAAATTAATAAATCATATAATTTTTTATATATAATAATAATTTTTATATTAATTTTAATAATAAATTTTATTATATATATAATAAAAAATATTATTATATATAATATTATAAATGAAAATTATTATTGTGTTCGAATTATGTATAATAATTTTTTATATTTCAAAATTATTGTTACCTAAAGTGTTCAGCAAATATAATTTTTCAAAAAAATTTTGTTCGTAATTCTAATTTGGACTTTTTTTTTTAAATTTCATACATTGTAATGAAATTCGAAATAAAAAAAAAATAACATGAGCTTCGTTCATTTAGGTATTCAGTTAATATGCAAAATTACAAAAAAATATTTGTGTTATTTCGTTTTTGTTTGTGATATTTTTGTTGTTACGACGATTTTTATTAAAGATTGATGTTATTTTGAAATTAAAAGTTGTTTAATACAAATTTTTTCAACTGCTCAAATCCCAAATAATTACCGTGTGTTGACAGTGTTTGTGCTATGTTATCTTCGTGTTCATGTTTATAATACGGAAAAATTAATAACATCACCTAAATATAGTAGATAAAATATTAACAAAAGTGTATACATAAAAAAATTATTAGCATGACGGAAGTATAACTTCAAGCAAATACAGAACACAAAAAAAGCAAAGCAAAAATATTTAGTCATCTTTATTTTGCTTAATGTTCATAATCTGCAATTTTAGCAATTTATATTTACTATTCTCCATATCTCACTTTTTATCTCAATTTCGTAATTGCCTTTTCCAGAAAATTTCGGATTTTTTTTTAACGAAAGTGTTGAAGAGATATATTAAATTACTTTATCGTTTAAAAAATGAATATATTATTGATTTTTTAAAGAATATTCTTACAGAAAATATTATTGAAAAGGAATTCTTTTTTCGACTGCATTATTTAGAATATTTATCGTTTATATATTATTTGTTTACCTTAACGTGCTTTCTTCGTGTTTATTTTTATTAAAACATAAGTTATTTATTAAACCTCCTTATGGTATGGTACGCACCTTATTCTTATGCTACTCGTCTCCTGTCTGCTCTCACCATGGAAATTGATGATGCCTTTGAAGCCTTCCCTTAATAGCGAGAAGATAGAATGGGGCTGAGATGGTGGGGGGAGTGAGAACTGCACCGCCCCATTGCATTCCATACAATCCGAAGCACATTGACTCATGGTCCAGGGCCTTATAACGCGCATGACTCCTGTCATGCAGAAATTTGCTGAGCTGGTATTATTGTGGATAGTGTTGGTGTTGTAAATTATCAAGTGCTGGGGATTTTAAAACATGTCCTCTCCCTTTTCCCAAATACTGCTGAAAATATTTACAATGCCCACTGAAGAAATTTGTTGGTGAATTTATAAAACAGCCAATGCCATTAATTCTCATAAGATGGTAATTTGTTTTGCGGAAGTAATTTCAGCTTGAAAAATTCATACTACTCAATTTAAATTACATTGAATTAGTTAAAAAAATGCAAGAAAAGCATGTGGGTTTTTAAACATGTCCTCACCCTTACTTAGAATGCTGCTGAAAATATTTACAATGGCCATTGGAGAAAAGTTTTGGGGAATTTATAAAACAGCCAATACCGTTAATCCTCATAAGATGGTTATTCTTTATGTGGAAGTAATATTTGCAGTAGCTTGAAATATCCATAGTGCTCAATTTAACTTACATTGAATCAGTTTAATTAATGCAGAAAAACCATGTGGGGAATTTTAAAACAAATCCTCTTACCTTTCCCAGAAAGCTGCTGAAAATATTTACAATGCCCCCTGAGTAATTTTTTTAGTGAAATTATAAAACAGTCAATACCATTAATCCTCATAAGATGGTTATTTGTTTTGCTGAAGCAATTTTTTCAAGCTTGAAAAATCCTGGGTACTCAATTTAAATTACATTGAATCAATTAAAATAATGTAAGGAAACCATGTAACGTAACCAGTTCTTTAGAAATTCATAAATTGATTATATTATCGATTATTATTATATATCCTTTCCCAAATACTGCTGAAAATATATGCAATACCCACAGAAAAACTTTGTGGGTGAATTTATAAAACAGCCAATACCATACCATTAAAACAGCCAATACCATTAAACCTCATAAGATTATTTGTTTCGAAAAAGCAATTTTTGCGACAACTTGAAAAATTCGTAGTACTCAATTTAAATTACATTGAATCAGTTAAAATAATGTAAGAAAACCATGTAAAGTAACCAGTTCTTTAGAAATTCATTATTTTACTCTCATGTTAAAGTGGCGTGAGTAAAATGAGAGTCTGTTGGATTGTTGCCAAAATTAGTGTTTTCCAGCTTTAGGTAAATGAACCACTTGATGCTTTTTAAAAAAACTGGTCTAAAATAATCTTAAATATTTAGATGAAATATAATATTGTATTAGATGAGATTAAACTTTGTATTGGTTTGAAAAACTGTCATTACTCATCTGTAATCACGTTCGTTGCTTTTTACTTGCTTATTATGATGGTAAACCATTAATTTTATTTTGGATGTTAGCATTGAATGCTTAGTTATTTATTAAATTTGCTTGTTTGCATCAGAATTTATAAAATGAGTTAGTAAATAATCAATAATGGTGTTTAGGATAAAATGTTAAAATTGGAAATCATTTTAAAATTTATTTTAGGTAATAATTTTTATAAAACTTTTAATAATTTTGTATATTTTTTAGTAATTCTCTTTAATATCAATTTAATATAGTTCAATTTATAAAAAGAAAAGTTTTACCTTAAATCAATAAACATTGTAAAAATTTTAAAAATCATATTTTATTTAATGTGCAATAAAGTGCAATAAAATATCTAAAGATTTTGTTTTTGAAACAAACAAATCAAATAAATTGAATCAAGATAGGGATATTGATTATGATAAGGTATCCATAATAATGAAAAGTAACAATAATATATAAAACAACAGGCTTAAAAGCAGAAAACGATGCGATAACGATGTTTACAATGAATTTCCTTTAAAGTTAAAATTTTTGTGTGAACCTTCTCTTGCGTGAAATGTATACAAGTATTTATCTGAAAATAATGTTTCTAAGACTTATTCGTATGATTTAAGTTTTTTCTTAAAGGCAAATATGGATATTAATGAATACATAAATTTAAATAAATGTTTTGATATTGGATCTAAATTTTCCTACCAATCATGTTCTACGTATTCATTGAACTTTTAAAGTTATAGAACATATTGTTTATGTCTTTTACCTTAACTCAAAAAGAAGAGAAGATGTTAATAACCTGGGAGTGGAAGATCTTAAGAGCTATATTTGAACCTATTAGAGACGGTGGTTTGTTTTGTCGCTCTACGGCCATTTTTTTGCACACTTCAGGCTAATTAGACCGGGATCTACAGTTTAACTTGGATTTCGAACCACTCACAAACAACCATACCACCGCCTGGATTTGAAGCTGAATCCTGTGATACCAATGACCATAGCGCTAGTCAATTGGACATCAGGCCGCAGCGTGATGTTTGGAGGAGGTGTTACAATCATGGAATTGCCAAATTGTTTGGAGAAAAGGATATTATTTATATAAAGTCAAAGAGAATTCAATGGACAAGACAAACATAGAGAATGAATGATAGCAGAGGCATAAAGAAGAATTTCAAAGGGAAGTGCCAGGACCAAAGAAAAAAAAAGCTCCCCCCCAAAAAAAAAAAGAGATGGATTGATGAAGTGGAAAAAGAATCTGAAAAACCTAAAGATCACAAATTGGAAAACCAAAGCTCTAAATAGACGACTTTTGACCCGTACTGTTAGGGAGGCCAGTCCAACATGAACTGCAGTGTCGGGGAGTTAGTTAATAAATGTTTGATTATAAATATTCGTTTATTTTAAAGACTTCAGAATATAATGCTTTTATATTTGAAATTTGGGGGCCTGAATGGCCGAGTGGCTAGCGCTCTGGCGCTTGGTACCACAGGTTTCGGGTTCGAGTCCCGGTGGTGCCATGGATGTGTGTAGTGGTTCGGAATCCACTTTAAAAACGTAGGTCCCGGTCTAATAGGATCGTAGACCGTTGCGGGGGCATGTTACTTCGCGTCCGTAGCTTATCTTCAAGTTGCACGTTCCCTCTGGGTAATGCAAAGTGAGCAACGTCTGTACAGCGCTTGCCTTAAGGCATCCAAGACGTCCATGTCTAAAAGTTTGCCAGCTGCATTAGAGAAAAAAAAATATTTGAAATTAAATTTTTTTTTATTAACGTATTGTCGTTGTTCTAATGCAGCTAGCAATACAGAGACAATTAATCTTAATGCCATAAGCAAGAGCTGCATCGCTGTTACTCATTTAGCACTGCCCAGGGGGCATGTGTAGCTTGAAGACATGCTGCGGACGCGAGTAACATTACCCCCACAACGCTCTACGGTCCTATTAGACCGGGACCTACGGTTCAAACTGGATTCCTAATCACCACAGACATCCATGGCACTAGCAGGACTCGAATCTGGAATTTGTGGTACCGAGTGCCAGAGCACTAACCACTTGGCCATAAG
Source organism: Caerostris darwini (assembly GCA_021605075.1). NCBI lineage: Eukaryota > Metazoa > Arthropoda > Arachnida > Araneae > Araneidae > Caerostris > Caerostris darwini. Next base: position 278,939 of record BPLQ01007531.1, read on the forward strand.
GCCCTTATTGACGTATTGTAAATATACTCATTTACTTATAAATTTAAATGTGTGGATTAAATGTAGAAATCCTAAAATAAGTATATTGAAAAAGATGTAAAACATATTTTCTCTCTCTACTTAAAAAAAAAAAAAAAAAAAAAAATCCACGTAATAATTATTCTGGGATACGGTGATTAAAATTAACATTGTATTATCTTTTAATGGCCTAAAAAAAAAAAAAAAAAAAGTTAGGGAATTTGTTTCTTTTTAAAAATCGATAACGCATCATGTTACGGTGGAGGGGGAAAAAAAAGGGGAAAAACTTTTGTACAAAATGAGTGAAGCCTGCTTCTAGCGAGTCGCTGAGGTATCAAGGGAACCAATGAAAATTGAAATATGACTCTCGAAGCCATAAATTGTGAGGGGGCATTATTAGGTCTCTGCGCTTATTTAAGTATGATTTACGGTAATGCGTGCTGGACAAGCCAAATTATAGAGGCACACTCAAGCGTACATCTCTAAACTGTTAGAAAATGTCTACACTTTATCCCGTTACCATACATGATTAGAATTTATACTGTTTCTGACTCTTAGCTCACTAGATAATGATGGGTTATTGATTTGACTTTAATCATCTGATCGTCGGATATTTAACACGCAGGAGTAATGGACTTTATATTACGCAAATATTATGGTTTAAATGATATCTGAAACTACTGTTGCCTTTTCAAGAGTATTAAAGAAATTAATGAAATATCGATTGAGTATTTTGTATCGATAAATATTTGAATTTCAGCTGTAATTTTTAATTTCGATAAAAAATGTGTTAATCAAAAAAATTATTTAAATTTTTTTATGAGACGTATAGAGATTTTTAAAAATTTTGAAATTTAATTCAGTTATAAATGATGCTTAAATAAATTTTAAAGTTAGTTAATTAAATATATAGAATCGATAAATATTTGAGTTTCATTAGTATTTTTTTAATTTAGACTAAGCACGTGTTAATGAAAAAAAATATTGTTTTTAATTTTTTAAAAATAAATAATCAATTTTAAAGTTACTACTCACTTAAATAATTATTATAAACTGTAGATATTTTAGTAGTATCGTTTCATAAATTGTCTTTTACAAATAGTTTAACAAAATTTCCCATGACATTTATCGACTACAAATATCGATTAAGTATTTTGCATCGATAAATATTTGAATTTCTTTTATAATTTATACTTTCGACAGAAAATGTGTTACTCAAAAAATTTATAGATTTTATTATTTTTTTTTGTGTATGAAATGTATAGAAATTTTTAAAACGTTTTGAAATTTAATTTATTAATAATGCTTAAAATTTTTTTAAGATTACTATGGAGCACACACATAGAAAACATTATTATAAATTATAGATATTTTAGTAGGATCGTTTCATAAATTTTCGTTTACGAATGATTAATCAAAATTTCTCATGACAGTTTATCGATTACAAATATCGATCAAATATTTATCGATATAAAAGACTTAAATTTCATTAGTAATTTTTAATTTCGACAGAAAATGTGTTAATCAAAAAATTATAGATTTTATTTATTTATTTTATGTATGAGATGTATAGAAATTTCTAAAAGATTTTGAAATTTAAAAATAGTTACTATTGATGCTTAAATAAATATTATAGCCCAGTTACTACGGAACACACGCACAAATATTTATTATAAATTATAGATATTTCATAGATTGTCTTTTACAAATAGTTAAAACAAAATTTTTCATTACACCTTTAGTATAATTTTTAATTATTTCTTATATAGAATTCATATTCAGTGATTTGTTTAATTTTTGTAGTTTTATAGATCTTCAAAAAGAAATATAATTTGTGGGAGACAATCTTGATATTTAAAATGTACCTCATTTTTTACAAAGATGAAAACAAATCAGTGAATGGCATGGAATGAGAAAAGCCAACACACCATTGTTATACATTGTTTATATAAGTTCTTCTCTCACACGCTTAAAAAAACAATATTGTCGAACATATGCATTTTGAATTTTAAGAGATGCTCATTTAGTCTCGTTGGATTACATGTATCATTATTTCCAACCACATAGATAAACAATACCGGCATACGTAATAACTTATCCCCTTTCAACTATTAATATGTACGTGCTTCATAAGAGCCCTTACCATTCATTTGTCTGTTTATAATCTGATTTTGAATCGAAGACCCTTGAATGCTATGACAAGATGAGGTTAACATCCAACTGAAGTTTTGATGTTGAAGGTTAAATGTAAAGTATCTGTTTCAAGAGAGTTAAAAACAAATCGCTACCAGTATCTTATATTTGAATGCACTTGTCTTTCACAGTCAATTTTTCACCACTAATCGTTGGAACTAGTAGTTGCACGCACCGAATTAGACTGTAATCATACTTTTATCAGATGAGAATTGTAAACAGAATTGGTTTGATGTCTTCATTTCGATTGCAATTGTCCTTTATGGTAATAAGTCTCTTTGTTTTACGAGGCTTAAGAGAACTCGGGGGCTTTATAAGATTCCGATATATAAAGATCCAACTTCCTTTGCGTGTGCATTATTTCTTAAATGCAGTTTCTAAATTAGTTGCTCACTGCTTTCTTAAGAATATATTGTCACGATATTAATTCTTCAATAAATCTTTGATTAATGATGTTTTTTTACCCTGAATAGAATTAAAATTGTAGGTACATTAAATGATGTAGATGTTTAGGGAATATGAAATCGTATGAAATATGTCACTGCCATCGTAATTTTTGACTAAAATATAAAAGGAAACCTATTGGTGTTGGATGAATTTTGTTCTAAAATATTTTATATGGTATAGTTTGTAAATAATAAGAATTCATTTTTAGAATGTTTGATAAAATCAATGTTTTTTTCAAAAGTATATATATTGGTGTATCTTTGCAAAAATTTCTATAATCATAATATTATGCAGAGATGGGGGATCGGCCAGATAATTTTCGATTTCTGAGTATTGTCTGTAAATTTATGTTCTATAATCTTTACTAAATGATTGAGTACAATTTGTGATATAAATTTAATGATTTTTAGTGAAATCATATACCTATAAAAATAGTTTTTTTTTATAACAAAATATTTTTTTACAACTTTAAAAGTGCAGTATTTGCACAAATTTAAATTAACTGTACTCTAAATTTGTTTACGAAAAATACATGTATCCTATAAAAATAACAGCACCAAATTAACAAGTACCAAGTATTATAGAATAGCTTAATACAAGCTAAAGAATATTATACATTTTAAGCGTAAAAATACTACATTTGTTATAGATTAAAACTTATTAAAAATAAAATAGCTTCTATAAGAACCTTTTTTATTGTTGGTCCAAGAAAAGTTTCTTAAATTTACTTTGCATGCTGCTAAAACAGTACTGAAAAGCTGTCTTTGCTACGGGTTGTATTATTGTAAAGTTTTAAAAATTTATTTTGCATGCTGTTAAAGCAGTATTGCAAAGCTGTCTTTGCTACTGATTGCATTATTGTAAAGTTTTATACAATTTACTTGCATGCTACTAAAGCAGAACTACAAAGCAGACTTTGCTACTGGTTGTATTATTGAAGGATACATTTGAATTGCATCTTTAACGTGTATTTTTGCCGTAATTCCCAGAATTATTATAATTATATTATTATAATTAATTATTATATTCCATAAATTATTTTTTATGAAAGACTCGGATAGTTAAACCCACTTCTTGCTTACGAATTTGACTCCGACTCCCCAGGTCTGGCATTACGCAATTTTAAAGTTATTTAAAAAAGTTAAAGTTATCTAAATTTCAATTAATTGAATTATCACAATTGAATACTCTTTATATTTTGCATATGCCCGAATATTTTAATTTTGTAACACAATTTAGGGACAATTAGGATTTGTGGTCATAATGTATTAAACATTGTATTTTTACGCAATTAAAGTAAATCCTACAAAATTAATGAACGAGAACAAAAGTTTATTAAATTTATACTTTTGAAGCCATTCAGGAAACATGACAATTATCACATCGATCATTTCACAGATTTCGAATTATGATTTCTAATTTATTTCAATGTAAAATTACACGTACCGACGATTAAATTGATATTAAAGCCCCGATCAAGTTAAATCAGTGCCATGTCCTCAATTGAAACATTTGAGATGAAATTGAATTGATAATTTAGAAACAAATCGCATACTTTCCACCAAAATCTGAGACAATCCTGACCGAATTACACAATAATTTTTCGCCCAATTGAGGGAACACAACACAAACGCGATGCACATGAATAGTTTACGTAGTCCTTTCCGCATCCCATGTCAAACAAATTACATCAGTGGCCGATTCCGTTTCAACCACTGATTAAACTTTTAACCTTACACCAGTAGCCACAAACCAATGGCGTCCGCTGTGCTTGTTTGTAGACCCATGTTGAACCGGCAGAGCTCCTATATGTATCAACCCAATCAGCTGACTACGTAATAAAGGGAAACTAATTGCTCCGACTTCAGCTGCCTGGAGGGGTAGGGGGTGGAGGGAGATCAGCAGTCAACTGCTGCCAACCTGTTCGGCAAAGATGGTGTAGTTCTTGGGGGTAAGGGGAGGGTGCACCAGAGAAATCGGGTTACTGGTCGAAATTCTGATTTAATCAATTCTCTAAATTACCCCGATTCTTGCTGGCGGCATCGGAGTGATGAAGTTTATCTCAAAGTGAACAGTCCGCAGATCATTATGTAATGCATTCGAAAAGGCATGGTTCGGCACTTATTTGTAGTTAGCATGTATTTGGAACTGATATCCCTCGCTGTATTCCATTCGAACATTTTTTTTTTTTCAAACACGACTTAATTAACACATTTGAATAGTTTAAAAATTGAAAATCATGAAATGTTTTTGAAAGTTTATTAATTGTCTTGTGATTTTCCATATTCAATTAACTTTTGTTTATTATTTAATTAGTCTTCCTAAATTCTCAGCATGGTAAGTATGAACTACTTAATTACTTTATAATTTTGTGTATTATTCTATGCTATTTTGTTTTGGTTTTTCGCTCTACGGTTATTTTGAGCACATGTTAGGCTAAATAGACCGGGACCTATAGTTTAACTTGGATTCCGAACCACTAACAGACATCTATGCCACTGCCAGAATTCGAACCTGAAGCCTGTGGTATCAAAGGCCAGAGCGCTAGCCAATTATTGCCCACCAGGCTGTCTTTTGTTTTGGAAAATAGTTACCGTTTAAGCCGACATTAAGCTGAGATTTTTAGAATTTTTACTAAAGCAAGATTACAGAGTTCAGCTTATATATGTAGCTGCTAATCTTGGGAAAAAAACTATAGGTACTTTTCGTTAGCCGGGCGATATCAATAAATAGATAAACATATTAGCGATTATTATAAAATATTTAGTTTATGAAAAATTTTTAAATTGAAATAAGTTATTCGTTTTATTAAAATGAGTTATTTTACTTCTGAAATTTTTTGTATTCTAGTTTATTGCGCCATCGTCAAAGCGAAATATCTGTTGTTAGCAAAATTTCCATATGACAAACGGAAATATACCAAAACGTACACTTGAAATAAGAAAATAATAACTTTAATCGTTTAATTTACTTTTTTGGATGTTTTGAACTCAACCTTTATGAAAAAAAAATCATACATAAACAATATAGAAATTTTTTTTATTTCGGCTTATATACGGATTTTGAGCTTGGGTAAATTATTAGAAGAAAAATGCACTGTCGAATCATACGCGAATCGGCTTATATTCAGAAATATATGGTACCTTCTTCTTTCCTCAAACTTTGAGCAGAAATTCGTATTCTGGTTTTTAATGTTAACAGTAGGGAATATTAAAGTAAAGAAGACAGCAAAATAATCGTTGAAGCTAATTAATTGTGTTGTAATTTTCCTTATTCATTATTATTCTTATTAGTGAGTTATTTTAATAAATATAACTAAAAATTTTAAATTATTGTTAAAAATATAAAAATAAAATTTCAAACGTCTTGTCTTTAAATTGTCTTAATTTCAATTGTTTATTTATTGAAGAAGAATTATAAATCGAAAATTGTTCTTGAATATTAGTAGTTACTGTAACTTTCCCCATTATAATGTTTTTCATTATTTTACTAATACTAATGTTTTTCATTATTTTGCTAATACTAATGCTTTTCATTATTTAGCTCTAATACTAACGTTTTTCATTATTTAGTTAATACTAATGTTTTTCATTATTTAGTTAATACTAATGTTCTTCATTATTTAGCTAATACGTCTAAGAAATTGTTCAAGAAGATGCATATAAAATAGTTCAACTTATAGATTTATATGTTAAATTATGCATATCCTTTTTACGTCAAACATTATCTTGGAAAAGAATGCCCCTCACTGCATTTTATGCGAACATTTTCCAAATTATACGGCAAAGTAAAATTCTTTAGTATAATAGTTTGAATAGTTTAGTTAAGAAAGAATTCAAAACAGTCGAGTTTTTCATAGTGTAATATGGTTTTATACTCCATATTCATAAATATTTTTCAATACTAAAATAATATTTTTAATGAAATTTCTCAAATGCTAGGTATCGAAGAGTTTAATTATTGTTAAAAATGTAAAATTAACTGTAATTATGGAAAATTATTTTACAACATATTATTAAAAATAATAATTAAATGTAGAAATTTATACCACTAACTAAAGTTCAAAGGAATACATCAAATAATATGAATTTTATAATTTTCTCATAACTAAATAATTTATATATTTTGCGCTTCTGATGAATATGAATTCAATTTAAACCATGATTTTCATTAAAGATGAATTAATATTTTAACGTATTAGTCGTATGATTATTCCTGAAGGCCGAGTGGCTAGCGCTTTGGTGCTTGGTACCACAGGTTTCCGATTCGATTCCGATGCCATTGTTGTTTGTAGCGCTTCGGAATCTACTTTAAATCGACAAACAAAGCCAAATCAATCTGTGAGAAATGATACTTAATTTCTCAGACTAACTTCTGCTTTTGCAAAAATTCCTTTTCTTATATGTATTTGAAGTAACAAAATATTTAATTTAGTTTTTTTTCTTATAAAGAAAATACAGTGATTGAATATTACAAAATATATGTGATGTCCAATGAAATTTTTTGTATACGGATTGTTTTCTTGTTGCTTTTTCATAATTTAACATAGATTTCATACAAATTTGGATATTAAATCATCAATAATATGTATTATTATTTGAAAAAGCACATTCATTATGTAAAATAACTTCTGCGTTTTCAAAAAATTCTTTCTTATTTGTATTTGAAATAACAAAATACTTAAATTAGTTATTTTATTTATTTAGAAAATATAGCGATTGAATAATATAAAATATGTATGATGCCAATGAAATTTTCTGTATAGCGATTGTTTTCTTGTTACGTTTTCAAGACTTAACACATCAATTTGGATATTAAATCATCTACAATATCGATTATTATTTGAAAAATCACTTTCATTATGAAAAATAACTTGTGCTTTAGCAAAAAATCATTTCTTATTTGTATTTGAAGTAAAATAATAATTAATTTAAACATTATAATCCAGGATATAAACAGGATAATCCAGGGTATAAATATAATAATACGAATATAAAAAAATGTTAGTGGTTCGGGATCCACGTTAAACTGTAGGTCCTGGTCTAATTAGCCTAAAGTGATCCCAAAATACAAATAATAATACAAAATACGAATGATGTCAAATGAAATTTTCTGCGAAGTGATTATTTTCTTGTTGAGTTTTATCACTTAACACATATTTCGTATCAATTTGGATATTAAGTCATCAAAAACATGGATTATTATTTGAAAAAAGCATATTCATTATGAAACATCTAGTAGCACACAAAAGCTACTATTGTTAGCCACCATTTTTAAATCCTAAAAGAGAGAGAATTGCCGAACGCGCATATGCAGATAAATCTCGCCATTTGTTCCTGTGTTGCTGCCGCTTTCGTGTGTTTCTCGCCTCGAAACACAGAATGAAAAATGTGACACTTTTCATTATGCATTTGAAGAAGGGTAAAGAACAATTCCAGAAGCATTCATTTGTTAGTGCACTGTGCCGGCTTCGTTCACAACAATGATTCATTAAGAAATTATTTGGGACATTTCGGGTCCCCTTTGCTTCAAGCGAAATGGAGCTTTGTGCGTCCGCTCTAAGACAAAACAAAAATTCTTTTGCTCCGCGAGATAATTGTGTGTTGCACCTGGTAAAAATTTTCCCATACACAAAAGGGAATCGGACAATTAATCAAGTTCTATTTATTCGCCTCTCTCTTGCTGCAGGAATGGTTAACGAAAGTTAAAATGGACACCAACGTATAGTAGAAATCTACATCTCGCACAATTTTTATGCTCGTGCCCCGAACGTAATTCATAAATATTTCTATGAATGAAATAGATTATTAAAAATTATTCTGCATTATTTTTCATTAAATGAATTCCAAATTTAAAAAGAATAGTTCAGGTTGCACTTTTACTGCGTTATTAGATTATTTAAAATATTTATTTTAATTGATGTAAGTTAATATTTTATTCTTAGCTATTTACAAAGTAATAGAGTGAGTGTTAAATTTTTGAAACAGTAAACATGTTTATGAGGCCTGAATGATCGAGTGACTGGCGCTCTGTGCCACAGGTTTCGGGTTCGAGTCACGGCGGTGCTATGGATATCTGTAGGGGTTCGGAATCCACTTTAAGACTTAGGTTCCGGTCTCATACGACTGTTGGGCATAGAGCTGACAACCCTATCCCGTAAAAAGAAAAACATCTCTCGTCTCGAAATCTACCAGTAGGTAGACGACTAGGTCCACTATGGGCTGTTGCGCCTATGATGATGCATGTTGTCCAATGAAATTTTCTGCTTAATGATTATTTTCTTGTTGAGTTTTTATGACTTATTTTCTTGTTGCGTTTTTATGACTTAACATATATTTCATACAAAATTTGGTAATAAATCATCAATAACATGGATTATTGTTTGAAAAAAGCATATTCATAATGAAAAATCTAGTGGCACACATGAAACTACTATTGTTAGTCACCATTTTTAAGTCCTAAAAGAGAGAGAATTGCAGAACGCGCATATGCAGATAAATCTCGCCATTTCTCCCTGTGTTGATGCTGCAGCTTTCGTGTGTTTCTCGCCTCGATCCACCAAATGAAAAATGTGACACTTTTCATTATGCATTTGAAGAAGGGCAAAGAACAATTTCAGAAGCATCCATTTGTTAGTGCGCTGTGCCGGCTTCGCTCACAACAATGATTCATTAAGAAATTATTTGGGACATTTCGGGTCCCCTTTGCTTCGAGCGAAATGGAGCTTTGTGTGTCCGCTCTAAGACAAAACAAAAATTATTTTGCTCCGCGAGATAATTGTGTGTTGCGCCAAGTAAAAATTTTCCCATACAAAAGGGAATCGGACAATTAATCAAGTTTTATTTATTCGCTCTCTCTCTTGCTGCAGGAATGGTTAATGAAAGTGAAAATGAGCACCAACGTGTAGTAGAAATCTACATTTTGATATGTCGCACCATTGTCTGAATATTTAACGAATTTTTTAAATTAATGTTACTAGAATATCGCAAAATTAAATCTCGCGTTGGCCCATCATGGGGCTATTGCGCCAGTGAAGAAAAAGAAATGCATTTATGACAATTTTATCATTTATTAATTAATAAGTTATAACCCTTTTTACTTTTTCTTCTGTGAAATGTATTACGAAAGAATAGGTGTATAAAATGTATTTTTAAACAATGTCCCAAGCACTATCCAGTAAAGATGCTTCTGTGAGAAATGCACCTGAACTTCTCACACTAACTTCTGCTTTTGCAAAAATTCCTTTTCTTAATTGTATTTGAAATAACAAGATATTTAATTGAGTTATTTTGCTTATAAAGGAAATATAGCGATTGAATGATAAAAATATTTAATTTATTTGTTTTCCTTATAAGGGAAATATAGCAATTGAATATTACAAAATATTTAATTCAGTTGTTTTGCTTATAAAGGAAATATAGCGATTGAATGATAAAAAATATTTGAGTTGTTTTGCTTATAAAGGAAATATAGCGATTGAATAATACAAAATACGTATGATGTCTAAGGAATTCTGTATATTTATTTTCTTGTTGCATTTTCATGATTTAACATATTTCATACCAATTAGATATTAAATCATCAATAATCTGGATTATTATTTGAAAAATCATATTCATTATGAAAAATCTAGTAGCACGCATAAAGCTACTATTGTTAGTCACCATTTTTAAGTCCTAAAAGAGAGAGAATTGCAGAACGCGCATGCAGATAAATCTAGCCATTTCTCCCTGTGTTGCTGCCGCCGCTTTCGTGTGTTTCTCGCCTCGACCACCAAATGAAAAATGTGACACTTTTCATTATGCATTTGAAGAAGGGTAAAGAACAATTCCAGGAACATTCATTTGCTAGTGCGCTGTGCCGGCTTCGTTCACAACAATGATTCATTAAGAAATTATTTGGGACATTCGGGTCCCCTTTGCTTCGAGCAAAATGGAGCTTTGTGTGTCCGCTCTAAGACAAAACAAAAATTCTTTTGCTTCGCGAGATAATTGTGTGTTGCACCTCGTAAAAATTTTCCCATACACAAAAGGGAATCGGACAATTAATCAAGTTTTATTTATTCGCTCTCTCTTGCTGCAGGAATGGTTAATGAAAGTGAAAATGAGCACCAACGTATAGTAGAAATCTACATCTCGCACAATTTTTATGCTCGAGCCTTGAATGTAGTTCATAAATATTTCTATTAATGAAATGGATTATAAAAATTGCAATATTTTTCATTAAATAGTCTAAATTTAAAAAGTATAGATCAAGTTGCACTTTCACTCCGTTATTGGATTGGTTTTAAATATTTATTTTAATTGAAGTGAGTTAATATTTTATATCTTAGTTATTTACAAAGTAATTGAGTGAGTGATAAATTTTTAAAACGGTAAACATGTTTATGGGGTCTGAATGATCGAGTGACTAGCGCTCTGGTGCTCGGTGCCACAGGTCTCGGGTTCGATTCAGGGCTGAGCCATGGATGTCTGCAGTGGTTCGGAATCCACTTTAAGCCTTAGGTCCCTGTCTCATACGACTATTGAGCGTAGAGCTGACAACCCTACCCCGTAAAAAGAAAAACATGTATTTTCTTGAAAGCTACCGGTAGGTAGACTGCCTTGGCCCACAATGGGCTGTTACATCTATGATGCTGCATGTTGTCCAATGAAATTTTCTGCATAATGATTATTTTCTTGTTGCGTTTTCATGACTTAACACATATTTCTTACAAATTTTGGTATTAAATCATCAATAATATGGATTACTATTTGAAAAAAGCATATTCATTATGAAAAATCTAGTAGCACACATAAAGTTACTATTGTTAGTCACCATTTTTAAATCCTAAAAGAAAGAGAATTGCAGAACGCGCATGCAGATAAATCTCGCCATTTCTCCCTGTGTTGCTGCCGCCGCTTTCGTGTGTTTCTCGCCTCGACCACCAAATGAAAAATGTGACACTTTTCATTATGCATTTGAAGAAGGGTAAAGAACAATTCCAGAAGCATTCATTTGTTAGAGCGGTGCTGTGCCGGCTTCGTTCACAACAATGATTCATTAAGAAATTATTTGGGACATTCGGGTCCCCTTTGCTTCGAGCAAAATGGAGCTTTGTGTGTCCGCTCTAAGACAAAAAAAAAATTCTTTTGCTCCGCGAGATAATTGTGTGTTGCACCTCGTAAAACTTTTCCCATACACAAAAGAGAATCGGACAATTAATCAAGCTTTATTTATTCGCTCTCTCTTGCTGCAGGAATGGTTAATGAAAGTGAAAATGAGCACCAACGTATAGTAGAAATCTACATCTCGCACAATTTTTATGCTCGAGCCCCGAATGTGATTCATAAATATTTCCATTAATGAAATAGATTATAAAAATTATTTTGAGTTATTTTGATAAAATGATTCTAAATTTAAAAAGAATAGATCAAGTTGAACTTTTATTCAGTTATTGGATTAGTTTTAAATATTTACTTTAATTGAAATGAGTTAATATTTTATTCTTAGCTATTTATAAAGAGAGTGTCACATTTTTAAAATAGTAAACATGTTTATAAGGGGATTTTTATGTCACAATCTTTTTATAGAAAATTTTATAACATGAATTATTAACACAGGACTATTATAACAAAAACTATTATAACAATTTTATAATATGATTTATTATAAGCATAACTATTACTACCAAATTATTTTAAGCATGACTATTACAACAAAAAATATTTAACATGAAGTATTATAACACGACTATTACAAAAAAATTATTTAACATGAATTATTATAATGTGAAAATTATAAAAATATATAACTTCAACTATTATAAAATGACTATCATAACAAAAATTATATAACTTGAATTATTAAAACACGAATATTAAAACAAAAATTATATAACTTGAATTATTAAAACACGAATATTAAAACAAAAATTATATAACTTGAATTATTAAAACATGACTATAACAAAATATTATATAACATGAATAGACATTATTGTTATAAAGCACGAATACATTTTTCGTTCTCTACGTTATATACATTAATAGTCGTGAAGTCGGAAAAAATGTGCTGTTTCCATTTTAGAATATTGGGATAAAATACTATTCTATTTGCAGTTAAGTTTTAATATTCATTTAAACCTATGACACACAGAAAATTTCTAGACTTGTTTGTGGATATTAATTATGGATACATTGTTAGTAATCGATAGTAATACACTGAAGTGACAAAAGTCATGGGATAGCAGTATGCAAATTTTCAGATGGCAGTAGCATCGCGTAGAACAGGTATAAATGCGCAGTGCTTTCGCAGAGCTTTCATTTCTGTTCAAGTTATTCATGTGAAGAGGTTTTGACGTGATGATGACCGCACGACGGGAATTAACAGACTTTGAACGCGGAATGTTAGTTGGAGCTAGACGCATGGGTCATGCCATTTCGGAAATCGTTAGGGAATTCAACATTCCCAGATCCACTGGGTCAAGAGTGTGCCGAGAGTATGAAATTTCAGGCATAACATCCCACCATGGACAGCGCAGTGGTCGACCGCCTGCACTTAACGACCGAGACCGGCGACGTCTGCAAAGAGTCGTAAATTCTAACAGACAAGCAACACTGCGTCAAATAACCGCAGAAATCAATGTGGGAACTGTGCGGAGAAATTTGGCTTTCTTGGGCTATTCCAGCAGAAGACCGACTCGAGTGCCTTTACTGACAGAACGACATCGCTTGCAGCGACTCTCGTGGGCACGTGAGCATATCGGTTGGTCCCTAGATGAATGGAAAACCGTGGCCTGGTCCGATGAGTCACGATTTCAGTTGGTAAGAGCTGATGGTAGGGTTCGAGTGTGGCGCAGACCCCACGAAGCCATGGACCCAAACTGTCAGCAAGGCACTGTTCAAGCTGGTGGTGGCTCCGTAATGGTGTGGGCTGTTTTTTCATGGCATGGACTTGGTCCTCTGGTGCGACTGGACCGAACATTGACTGGAAATGCTTATGTTCAGCTACTTGAGATCACTTGCAGCCATTCATGGACTTCATGTACCCAAACAAAGATGGGATTTTTATGGATGACAATGCGCCATGTCACCGGGCCACAACTGTTCGCGATTGGTTTGAAGAACATTCTGGACAATTCCAACGAATGATCTGGCCACCTAGATCGCCCGACATGAATCCCATCGAGCATTTATGGGACATCATCGAGAGGTCTGTTCGTGCCCAAAATCCTGCACCATCAACGCTTTCACAATTATGGACGTCTATCGAGACAGCATGGCTCAATATTCCTGCAGAAGACTTCCAACGACTTGTTGAGTCCATGCCACGTCGAGTTGCTGCACTTCGCCGGGCGAAAGGAGGGCCGACACGATATTAAGAGGTATCCCATGACTTTTGTCACTTCAGTGTATAAACGAGTTAAAACTGCTGTGAAACTGATATTATTTTTGAAAGAATGAAGGAATATTAAATTTTAATTCCATATCTTAAATATAAGGAAAGAGATATTTTATTTTCCCCATTTATTGTTAAGAGCATGTAATTTAAAATTCGAATAATATCAAGCAGATGTGTTACTGCCAATATAATTCAAAAGTAAAACGAAGGTTTACATTGAAGGAATATAAAATTTATTGATTTTTATTCAATTTATAATTTGATACCGGATATAAAAAAAAGAAATAAATATGATTTCTATTTGTAGAAAGGAAGAAAGATTGAGATCTTAAGAAATTCATTTTTCACCATTATATTATTGTTTCATATAAATGAGAAGATAGATGACATATGATATGAGAAGATAGAGATGAAAGATAGATCTGGCCTTTCATTCCAGCTTTTATATTACAAGATTAGATTTTGAAAGTGTTTTGTGAATTTATATTATTTGAGTTGAAATCAATTATTTAAAATAAATTATCAATTATTTACAATTATTTGAGATAAAATAAATATATATTATTTACAATCATTTGAGATAAAATCAACTATTATCAATTATTTACAATTATTTGAGTTATAATCTATTATCAATTATTTACAATTATTTGAGATAAAACCAATTATTATCAATTATTTACAATTATTTGAGATAAAAACCAATTATTATCAATTATTTACAATTATTTGAGATAAAATCAAATCATACAATCATTAATCATATCTGACTACTGTATATTTTCTAATATTATTGTTAAGAACTGAGCTCTAAATAAATCGCTTACTAACAAATAACGGAATAAAATATTTAGCATCTGCAACAACACCCTTGACAAACACAATTCTATTTATTGTTTAAACTCTGAATTATCGCTCGCTTTAAAAATGTTTAAATCAAACGATGGCCCTCTTCCAAATCTGTAAGATACCAAACCTCAACAGCGGCGACTAACTCTTGCTGCACTCGCAGCGATCTATCAAAGCGATTTAATTAAATGCACTCTCCTTTTAATTCATCACCTTTAAGCGACTGGGCATCCCTAAAAGGAGAAACTTTTCCCGAATTAATTTTCTTACTCATATCATTAGCGACTAAATGTTGGCGTGGAGTTTCCCCGAGTTCAGTTTTCCCTGCAAACCTTGTACCCCTGTAATGTTTTTTTTCCCTTCCTTGCGTAATGGCAGAGGCCTTTTTGCCACAGTTGCTGGTGCATGCGTTAAGCGATGTGCGAAGCCCTAAAAGCAGGAACGGTGTACTGTCGTCCGTATGGGTGGGTAGGTGGTCTCGAGTTGACGTGTGGGCTTGTTGTCACGTTGCTGGTTGATTAATGGCAGGCCAACAAGGCTTGGGTATTAATGAAGGCCCCGATGTCTGGCTGCTGCTGGGATGGGAACCGGTGTTGAAATCGGGGATTGATTCGCGCGCTTTACGACAGGTGAGAGATTGGAATTACAGTGTTATTTTAAGTGGCCGTATTGAAGGGAATTTTGAGCGTTTGAATTTTATGCGCAAATATTTGGCTCTTATTTGAATTGGTTTCTCTGGGACATATCTTATCATGCTTTGTGGATTTTTTTTGTACAACAAAACAGATTGAAAGTCTTTTGAAATACGTTTAAAGCAGTTTTATCTAACAGAAAACAAACAAAACCCCAGGTTTTTTCATCTTTGAGTCAAATGTTTGTCTGTAAATCATTGATTGTTTCAAAATCAGGAACTATTGGAAAGGTTTGATTCTAAAGTATTTTTCATCATCTATGTATGTTTAATCCAGTTGTCATGTTAGTTCTCACCACATCTAATCCACATGGATACATAAAATTGTTGGAACTGTTGGATCAAATATCTCTTCATAAAAATAATAAAGGATAATTGGGCACGATATACTTCTTCATTGGCGCAACAGCTTCATGGTAGGGCATGGCCATCTGCCTATTGGCAGATTTTGAGACACGAGATGTTTTCTTTTTAAGGTATATGTTTATCAGCCCTACGCCCAATAGTCACAATAGATACCAGGACCTACAGTTTAAAGTGGATTCCGAAATACTACAAACATCCATGACACCGCCTGGACTCGAATCCGAATGGCACCGGCGCCAGAGAGCTAGTCCCTCGGTTACAATATCATTGGTACGATATATATTTAAGTGATAAAAATATAAGACTAAAATCTTCTTTCAAAATTTATTATTTATAATACATATAATCGTGCATTGCTTGACTTAATTTTAAAATAACCAACGACAAAAACTGCATTAAGTCAAAAAGTACAGATCATCTATAACAAAACATAGCATTATATTGTAATTGATACAATATGAGTAAACGTGGCAGTTTGTCTTTGCACTTGGGTTGCTGAGTTAAAATGTAACAGGTTTTCTCTGTACACAAAAATATTCACAAAATTATTTAGGTAATGTAACAGCCTTTTCTCTTTATGACTAACGCTGAATTTACTACATTTCAGTCATATCAATAAGAAATGAGGAAGCCAATTGTGTCATTTATCCTGATAATTATACCATTCATAAAAGTGAAGGCAAAAAGAGTAATTTCTTTTTTAAAAGATTTCTTGAATCAACCTATAACTATATTGTGAGAGAGAAAACTAGAAAAATTTTACAGTCGACTTTATCAAAAAGATCACTCATCTATTATTTAAAAATATTTCTTTAGAAAATTCCTAAAATTACGTTTAAAAATTATTTTTCTTCATTGGCGCAACAACCCAATGGGGGATCAAGGCCGTATATATACTGCCAGATTTCGAGACAGGATATGTTTACTTTTGACGGGGTAAGATTGTAACCCCTATTATTAGACCGGGACCTACACTTTAAAGTAGATTCCAAACCACTACAAACAACCCTAGTACCGCCATGGCTGGAATCAGAAATCTGTGGCACCAAGCACCAGAGTGCTAGTCACTTGGCCATCAGGCTCCACGATTAAAAATTACCCATTAATATTATAGTTATAAGAAAAAATACTATAAATAAATCACCATAATTCGTTATGTCTCACATTGATTCTCTTAATATCCTTATTAATAAATAAAAATTAGTTCATGTAATTTAACTTCACATTTTAATGACAACACTACTCTAAAAAGCAATAATTAGTTCTATCATGGTAATGAAATTTATACAACTTTTAATTGCTTTGCTGTAATTTATTTAACTTTAATTGCATATTGAAGATATGTATATTTATAACATTAAATATTCCATACTAATGCGCCATCAATCATTGTGTATAAATATTTAAAAAAACTGGTGTTTCCAGACGTCATCAATTACGAGAAGAACTTCCAAAATTCACTAGAAATGTCCAAAAGTATTTTTTATCACACCACAAAACAAAACAGAAAAACCCTGGAGTGAACAACCCTTTCCTTGAATGCTCCCTCAGTATCCCCAATCATTCCCTGATTAATATTCGTTTGCAAGTCTCTTACAGGAGGGTCGATCAGCCGTCAACTTCACCTCTCGTTGGCATCCCCCCACCCCCTCTTCAGACATAAGGGAGTAATTAGCGCGAGAGGTAGCACCTGTGTTCCGCGACGGCACGCGATGGAATGAAAGGGGGGTGGGTGGAAGATTCGAACGCTGAAAAGATGGGGAGACTGAAGAGCGCTACTGAACAAATGACTTCTTGTCTGTAGATTGTCTATTATGAGAGGAACAAATGCATAAATCGATTGCCGGCAGTGATCTAAATATTTTGCCCTTTTTGAACAATTATGATTTATTATTTTCTTTCTTTTGAATCATCATGGTCCCCATATCAATCACTATTTTACAGTTATTGAAGCTTTTTTTTCGTATAACAACTTAAATGTCTTCATTTATGTTTATCCCCTCATTTATATTAAAATAAATTCTACACTTAAATTTGCTTATCGACAACTTTTAAGGACGTAATATATGAAAGCATATGATACCTCGACAAGGACACTTTTAAGGATATAAGATGAAAGGATATGATACCTGGACAAGGGCCCTTTCAAGGACACTATATGAAAGGATTTGATACCTGGACAAGGACCCTTTCAAGGACACTATATGAAAGGATATGATACCTGGACAAGGACCCTTTCAAGGACACTATATGAAAGAGTATCATATGAAAGGATATGATACCTGGACAAGGACCCTTTCAAGGACACTATTTGAAAGGGTATCATATGAAAGGATATGATACCTGGACAAGGACCCTTTCAAGAACATCATATATGAAAAGATATAATAACTCGACAAGAACCCTTTCAAGTACATAATCTATGAAAGGATATGATACATAGACAAGATCCCTTTCAAGGACACAATATATAAAAGAATATATTTGGACAAGTACTCTTTCAAGGGTATAATATATAAAAGGATATTATACCTGGACAAGGACACTATATGAAAGGATATGATACCTGGACAAGGACACTATATGAAAGGATATGATACCTGGACAAGGACACTATATGAAAGGATATGATACCTGGACAGGACCCTTTCAAGGACACTATATGAAAGGATATGATACCTGGACAAGGACCCTTTCAAGGACACTATATGAAAGGTATCATATGAAAGGATATGTTACCTGGACAAGGACCCTTTCAAGAACATCATATATGAAAAGATATAATAACTCGACCAGAACCCTTTCACGTACATAATATATGAAAGGATATGATACATAGACAAGATCCCTTTCAAGGACATAATATCCAGTTATAGTACAGTAGACTTTTGAAATTGAACACAGAAAAATTTCAGCATCAATCGTGAACAAATGCTTTTAAAATTGCCTGTTTATATAATGAAAAGGGCAGATTGTTCATCCTCTTTTGAAGAAAAAGTTTTTTTTTTTTGTATAAAAGCCTAGATATTCATAATTTCGCAAATAAATATTATATATTAACTTGATTTCAAATTATAAATTTTATATTGGACCTTTATCGAACACTTGCGTCTAATGAGAATTATTATTGGAATTTAACTGTCGAATTATGAATGGATATTGTATCATGATCGCCAACTCTGAAATGTGCACTTTATTGCATGCGCAATTTTCACAAATAAAAATAAATATATAAATTAAGTAAAGCAATACATTTTTTAAACTAAAATTTCTTTAAAACTTGAGACAACTATTCTGGAATATTTAAAGGAAATTAAAAATATTATTTTTCCGATTAACGTTAAAATTCGGGAAATTTTATGAAATATTCGAATATTTTTTGTTTTATTTTTAAAAAGTGCCTGCTAATGCAATGAAATGGATATGAATCTTCATTCCCTCAAATTACTTTTAATATCGTAGAAATAACTATCTATAATTTAACAACTAGATTTTGAGATATTCTTCACCGTGCTAATTGTCCTTTGTGTTATTTCTCACCCCATCTTATCGAAGTGTACATAAATTCGTTCTCGTTAGATCACCGAAGTCAAGCATCATTGGGCGCGGTCAGTACTTGCGTGGGGACCACCTGGGAACACCGCGTGCCGTTGGCATTCACCAATTTGGGACCTGAATGGCCGAGTGTCTAGCGTTCTGGCGCTCGGTGCCCCAGGTTTCGGGTTCAAATCCCGGCGGTGCCATGGATGTTTGTAGTGGTTCGGAATCCACTTTAAGCCGTAGGTTCCGGTCTCTTATGAGTGTAAGAGCGTCACGTAGCCAAAGTTAGACTTCTACCTACGGGTGCTCCATCACAACAGAAGCTGCTTCCTTCCCCTTCAATCATGAGTACGTATGGGCTCGTGGGCTTGGCCAGCCAAGTGGGATAAGAAACAACAAAAACATAAATTCGTAAACAAAATGAGTGATCGTTTTTATAAAGTCGACGGCAAAATTGTTTCTGATTTTCTCTCTCAAATCTGCCAGTTTATAGACGGCCTTGATCCACCATTGGTGTGTTGCGCCAATGAAGAAAAAGAATTTTTAAACGTAATTTTAGGAATGTTAAAAGAAATATTTTTAAATAATAGATGAGTGATGGTTTTTATAAAGTCGACTGTAAAATTGTTTTTGGTTTTCTCTCTCACAATATAGTTACAGGTTGATTCAAGAAATCTTTTTAAAAAAAAGTTGCTCTTTTTACCTTCACTTTTATGAATGGTATAATTATCAGGGTAAATGACACAATTGGCTCCCCTCATTTGCTACTGAAATGTAGTATATTAGTTATATTTCTTTTAGTCATAAAGAAATAAGGCTGTTACATTACCTAACAAATTTTGTGAATATTTTTAGAGTACAGAGAAAACCTGTAACATTGTAACTCGTCAAACCAAGTGCGAACGACAGACTGCCACGTTTACTAATATACTCATATAACTAATATGTATCAATTACATCGTTTGTTATAGATGATCTGTACTTTTTGACTTTTGTATCTGTACTTTTTGACTGTAGCTTTTGTCGTGGGTTAATTTAAAATTAAGTCAAGCAATGAACTATTATATATATTATAAAAAATAAATTTTGAAAGAATAATTTATTCTTATATTTTTATCACCTAAATATATCGTACCAATGATATCGTAGAAGAGTAACTAGCTCTCTGGCGCCAGGTGACACAGGTTTCGTATTCGAGTCTAGGCGATGTCATGGATGTTTGTAGTGGTTCGGAATTCACTTTAAACCGTAGGTCCCGGTTTAATGTGACTATTGGGCGTAGGGCTGATAACCATATACCATAAAAAGAAAACATCTCCTGGGTTGTAGCGCTGATGAAAAAAAATTTTTTTAATCGTAATTTTAGGAATGTTCTAAGAAATATTTTAAAAATAATTTAAGACATTTGAATTAATTCCTCGTTAAATTAACATTTATTTGGTTTCAAAATGAATTACTTCGTAAAAAGATTTATTTATTAATTTTTTTGTTAAATGTATTTTTTAAAAATTGATTCTTAAAACAGTATCTTAGAAAATCATTTTTTTTCGAAAAGTTCACTCATAACTTTAATTTAAAAAGTATGTAGTTATAATTATTGTTTAGGTACAGTAAAAAAAAATAGATAGTAACTAATAGACTCCATGGTGATTTAGACAATATGAAGAATCTCGTTTTGAAAACTCAGTCTGCCTGGGGAATTTCCGGGTTTCCTTCTATTCGACACGCAACCGCGAGGCAATTACCCCTTAAAAAAGTGCCTTCAGAACGTATCCTCTCATCACCATTCGGTAAGCTGCTGCTTGTATACCTATAAAGTTCACCTATATTGAAACAAAAAAGGCTTTTTATATTAATTAATTTTACTATCAATCCTGAAACAAATCTCAACTCAATTCCAGAGATTTTAAAAAAAATAAATATAGATAAACTGATTGAAATTTATAATGCACTTCTTTCTGCCTGTCTCTTTTTGAAATTTCGACCGAGACAATTTTCAAAAGTGTTGACGATAGAGTCTTATGTTGATTCCCAAGTATTAAAAGAAACCAATAACAAGGTACAGTTAACCCGAATTTATTCATGTCTGCAAACTTCAACTTTATTTTTCACAAATTTCGTTAGTTCATTGTAAAGTTCCTCCTGGAAGAAGAAGAAGTTGCACCAACTATTTCAGCATCGTGGAAAAGAATAATATTTAATAAACAGAGGAAATATTTCCTGCCGCAGTATCCGGAAGGTAGGCAGGCCGGAGATATTGAAACAGGCGGCCGTTCATGCATATTGATTATTCAGGTTTTGGATAGGGTTTCCTTATAACGAGGGCATTTCCATCGATCCACTAAATACCTGAAAGGCACAGGACGGGAAAACTGATATGGGACTGCTACCATAACTGCGTGATAATAACCGTAAAAAATATATGGTAAGTTGTACATTACACAGTATATAATATAGTTATATATTGCATAGTATTTAATATATTTATGTAGTATATAGTTAGTTAAGTTAGCTATAGATAGTTACTAATAATTTGGTTAGGTTTGTCTCTCTACGGTCATTTTAAGCACACTCAGGACTAATTAAGTTCTGGGATCAACAGTTTAACGTGGATTCCGAATCACTATCAAATATTCATGCCACCGTCAGAATTCAAACATAAACCCTGTGGTACCAAAGGTCAGAGCGCTAGTCAATTGGACATCAGACCGCCAGTCACTAACGAAGAGACTCGAGGATGATTCAGACAATGTGTGTGAAGAGTCATGTTTTGAAAACTCCGTCTGCCTGGGGAATTTTATGTGTTTTTTCCTATTCGACACAGTTACCCCCTTAAAAAAGTCTCCTCAGAATGCATACTCTCATCATCATTCGATGGACTGCTCGTTAAATATATATATAGATATATAAACAAAAAAAATGCTTTTTAGGTTAATTAATTTTACTATTAATCCTGAAATAAATCTCAGCTCAATTCTTGAGATTCTTTTAAAAATGAATGTAGACAAACTGAAGGAAATTTACAATAGACTTCTTTTTCACTTCTCTGTCTCTCTTCTTTCTCTGTCTGTCGTCTTCCTCTTTCTTATGTTGATTCCGAGTATTAAAAGAAACCAATAACAAGGTACAGTTAACCCGAATTTATTCATGTCTGCAAACTTCAGCTTTATTTTCCACAAATTTCGTCAGTTCATTGTAAAGTTCCTCCTGGAAGAAGAAGAAGAAGTTGCACCAACTATTCGAGCATCGTGGAAAAGAATGCGATTTAATAAATAGAGGAAATATTTCCTGCTGGAGTATCCGGAAGGTAGGCAGGCCGGAGATATTGAAACAGGCTGCCGTTCATGCATATTGATTATTCAGGTTTTGGATAGGGTTTCCTTATAACGAGGGCATTTCCATCGATCCACTAAATACCTGAAAGGCACAGGACGGGAAACTGATATGGGACTGCTACCATAACTGCGTGATAATAACCGTAAAAAATGTATGGTAAGTTGTACATTACACAGTATATAATATAGTTATATATTGCATAGTATTTAATATATTTATATAGCATATAGTTAGTTAAGTTAGCTATAGTCACTAATAATTTGGTTCGGTTTTTCTCCCTACTGTCATTTTATACACACTCTGGGCTAATTAAACCGGGATCTACAATTTAACGTGGATTCCGAATCACTCACAAGTATCCATGCTACCTCCAGAATTCGAACTTGAAGCCTGAATGTTGTACCAAAGGCCAGAGCGCTACCAATTGGCCATTAGGCCGATAGTCAGTGACGAAGAGACTCTAGGGTGATTCAGACACTGGATGTGAAGAGTCATGTTTTGAAAACTCAGACTGCCTGGGGAATTTTACGTGTTTTCTTCTATTCGACACACATTTGCTAGACAGTTAGCCCTTAAAAAAGTCCCCTCAGAACGTATTCATTACCATTTGGTGAGCTGCTCGTTGTATATATATATAATAAAGACCACCTTTGTAGAAAGAACAATAAATGCTTTTTAAGTTAATTTTACTATTAATCCTGAAACAAATCTTACTACAATTCCAGGAATTTAAAAAAAAAATAAATGTCGATAAACTGATTGAAATTTACAATAGACTTCCTTTCTACTTCTCTGTCTCTCTTTTTGAAATTTCGACCGAGACAATTTTAAAAAGTATTGAAGATAGAGTCTTATGCTGATTCCCAAGTATTAAAAGAAACCAATAACAAGGTACAGTTAACCCGAATTTATTCATGTCTGCAAAACTGCTTTATTTTCCTCAAATTTCGTTAGTTCATTGTAAAGTTCTCCTGAAAGAAGAAGAATAAGTTGCACCAACTATTTCAGCATCGTGGAAAAGAATGCTATTTAATAAATAGAGGAAATATTTCCTGCCGGAGTATCCGGAAGGTAGGCAGGCCGGAGATATTGAAACAGGCGGCCGTTCATGCATATTGATTATTCAGGTTTTGGATAGGGTTTCCTTATAACGAGGGCATTTCCATCGATCCGCTAAATACCTGAAAGGCACAGGACGGGAAACTGATATGGGACTGCTACCATAACTGCGTGATAAAAACAAATATTTTAATGTTATCTGAAAAGTTTTCCCTCCCAAGTAATCTTCCCAGACCGATGTTTGCCCAAGTAGTTTTATCGTACGGTTCGTGCCGCGTCAAAATTGCATTCAAATGATGGGCACGAATTCTAATTATGGAAATGATTTGATATTAGAGATTAAAAGCGAGCGGTATAAGATTGGTTTCTTCATTTATTCTCCATGCCAGAGGAGTGTTTTATGAAATGCTGCTACTAAAGATGCCTTATTATCCAAGAGTACGTAATAGATAAAATACTCATTATTTGAAACCGAGTATTGTTTGCTCTGTTGAATGCATAGATAGATGAGAAGGATAAAATGAATGTTTCTCTATATTATAAACATCAATATAATTCAGTATAATTTTTATAGCAAATAGATTTGTAATATTTATACGTTATTGCAAATATCGTAAGAAAAATTGCACAAAGGAAATATTTAAAATTTTGCTGAAGATTGAATGATATTTATTGAATCTTGGGGATAAAGCATGCTATGATAAAAATTGTAACATATGACAATTAATGTTTGATTATTTTTATTTTTTTAATTATTTCAGGTATATTGTAACATTTTAATTCAAGGCTGAAATAGTTTAAATGCTTATTTCATTTTAGTTTATCACTTTTCTAGTATTTCTTTAATACTAATTAAATTCAGTATAGATTTTTATGCTTTTTACATTACTCAGAAGTGAAATTATTTTGGAATGAACATTTTTTTTTTCATCGATAAATTAGTGTTTTTGAATATCTTTTGTGTGTAACTATTTACTTATGATCAACGGATAGAGATAGTAAATGATGGAAGAATTAAAAAATTGCTTATGAATTTTTCTTGAGCCTTTGTAATGAAAAAAAAATCGATTAAAAATTAAACTTTGAAACTGTTCGAATTAGATCAATACAACATAAATTTTAAATCATGTTTTATTTATCTGGATTTCAAAGATTCTAAAGTACAGTTTCCACAATTTTACACTAAGAAAGCTTTTAATTTAAAACTGTTTTTGAAAAATCGAAATGTGGCGAAAGAAAGCAAAGGAAAAATTTAGAATCATTATTTATCAACTTGGAGATTCGTTATTTATCAATATTGAGATTCATTATGTATCAATATGGAGATTCAATATTTATTTACAATTCGGAGATTCAATTTTTATTTACAATTTGGTGATTCAATATTTATTTACAATTCGGAGATTCAATATTTATTTACAATTTAGAGATTCAATATTTATTTACAATTTGGAGATTCAATATTTATTTACAATTTGGAGATTCAATATTTATTTACAATTTGGAGATTCAATATTTATTTACAATTTGGAGATTCAATAATATTTATTTACAATTTGGAGATTCAATATTTATTTACAATTTGGAGATTCAATATTTATTTACAATTTGGAGATTCAATATTTATTTACAATTCGGAGATTCAATATTTATTTACAATTTGGAGATTCAATATTTATTTACAATTCGGAGATTCTTTATTTATCAATTGAGATATTTATCAATTTGGAGATTCATTATTTACCAATTGAGATATTTATCAATTTGGAGATTCATTATTTACCAATTGAGATATTTATCAATTTGGAAATTCATTATTTACCATTTGATATTCATTATTCATCAATATGAAGATTCATTATTTATAAATTTGGAGACTCATTTATAAATTTGGAGATTCATTTATAAATTTGGAGATTCATTTATAAATTTGGAGATTCATTATTTATAAATTTGGAGATTCGTTGTTCTTCAATGCAATACTATTTTAAATTGAATAATTTTAGAAAATTAGAAATTGTATTTTTTTATACAATATTATTTATAAGAAATCAAAATTTTAAAGTACTAAAATTTGTTAAAGGCGATTATTATCAAAATAATAATAATGACAATTTCTTATTAAATTCGGTGCAATGCTATTTTAAACCTAATACTTTTAAAAAACTTCTATGCGCGACAAGTAATATTTTTTTTTTATTTTAAGATTAAGGATTATTAATTAAAACTTAATTTAAATATTTTACCTCGAATATGATTTACTTGGATAACACGGTAAATAAGGAAAAAGCATTCAAGGGATAATTTTAAATTAGAATTTGTTTCTCTTAGAAAAGAGAGAGAAAAAAAAAGTGTTTTATTTTTTTTTTTTTCTCTGAGAAAAGAATGTTAAAATTTAATGTGACATATTCTTGTTTTAAAAATAAAAATAATTTAATTTAAATTATGTAAATTTCTTAAGAGTAAATCGCAGAACGAAATACGAAAATGAAAAGAAGATTAAAAAAAAAAAAAAAAGTTGCTCAAGATAAATTAGTCGAAGGCAGGAAATAATTTATTTCTTTTTGAATAAACTCTGAATAATGTATATTTAATAAGCCTAACTTACTACGTCTCCTCCACTGTTTTTTTACAAAAGAATTTATTTTAAATAATTATTTTGAGAAATTTAATTTATGAATATTTTGTGTTATTTTAAATGTTTTCTTTCCCTCATGGAATTTCATCGTA
The DNA here is from genome assembly GCA_021605075.1 of Caerostris darwini. Lineage (NCBI taxonomy): Eukaryota > Metazoa > Arthropoda > Arachnida > Araneae > Araneidae > Caerostris > Caerostris darwini. The sequence continues at coordinate 305,550 of BPLQ01007531.1, forward strand.
AGTAACTAAAAAAAAAAAATTAGACATCCCTAAATTATATTTTGTTAATTGCGCTGTGTGAGTGTTTTCCCATGTAAAGTTTATTTAATTCATAATTTCATATTTATACAATAAAACCATAATTATAGAATTAGTTTGTATAAAAGAAATCTTGCGTGTAAATATGTCACATAATATTGTTTTTACTTTGGTGAGGTGTAGAATTTGAAGATCACAAACGATATCATAAGTAGAAAATGAATTTCTTAATTCAAAAGTTGATTGTATTTATATTTGATATTGTCATTGGTAGCTGTAACAAAAACTAAGCCTAATTATAGATGTTATAACCATAATTATAGAAGTTTGCAGAAAGGGAATACATGCGTGCAAATATGTCATAGAACACTGTTTTTACTTGTGAGGTGTAGAATTTGTAGATTGCGAAATGATATCGTAAAATCAACTTCATAATTCAAAAATTGATAATATTTATATTCGCTGTTGTCATCGGTAGTTGTAACATAAACTAAGCCTTAATTTCTTCATCGTGTTGTAGCATTCATAAACTGCTGCAGTATAAACTTAAAACTTTTTTTTTCTTTCTAATGCCGCTGGCAAACACAGACAGCTTGGTCTTTGGATGCCTTAAGGCAAGTGCTGCAGAGACGTACTCCCTTTGCATTACCCAGGGGCCGCGTATAACTTGAAGATAAATCACGGACGCGGAATAACAATGCCCCCGCAACGCTCTACGATCCTATTAGACCGGGACCTACTTTTTAAAGTGGATTCCGAACCACTGCAAACAACCATGCCACCGCCGGGACTCGAACCCGAAACCTGTAGAGCCGTGCGCCAGAGTGCTAGCCACTCAGCCATTCAGACCCTTAAACTTATCAGTTGATTGCATTCTGTTCGTTTATTTATCCGAGTTTTCATTTGAAAATTAGATGTCTCTCAATTATATTATGGTAATTGTGCCTTGTTTTCCCATGTAAGGTCTATTCAATACATACTATTATATTTATACAATGAAACTACAATTATAGAACTTGTTTGGAGAAAGTGAATTCATGCGTGCAAATATGACACAAAACATTTTTTATTTTGGTGAAGTGTAGAGTTTGAAGATCATGAATGATATCATAAGTAGCAAATCAATTCAAGAATTGATTGAATTTATATTTGCTATTGTCATCTGTAGTTCTAACAAAAACTAAACCTTAATTTCTCATCGTGTTGTAGAATTCATAAATTGCTACAATATATACTTGAACAGAATGTAATCAATTTATAAGTTTGTTTATTTATCCGAGTTTTCATTTGAAAATTAGACACCTCTAAATTATATATTTTTTTAATTGAGCAGTGTGTGAGTTTTCCTATTTAAGGTATATTTAATTCATAATTTTATATTTATACAATAAAACCATAATTATAGTACTTGTTTGCGTAAAAGGAATTCATGCGTGTAAATATGTCGCAAAATATTGTTTTTACTTTGGTGTGGTGTAGAATTTGAAGATTGCAAAATGATATCATAAGTAGAAAATCAATTCAAGAATTGACAATAATTATATTTACTATTGTTACCGGTAGTGGTAATAAAAACTAAGCCTTAATTTCTTTATCGTGTTGTAGCATTCATAAACTGCTGCAATATAAACTTGTTGTTGTTGTACTTTATCCCACTTGGTAGATAGCAACATCTAGACTCCAAGAACCAGTGGCTGCCTGAAGTACAGATTATCGAAATTGTATGGTATTGGCAATACTTAATATGGGCAAACAAGAAATTTCTTATTTCTAATTAAAATTTAAAGACATTTATTAATAATACAATTGTATAAATGATTTTAATATATACTTTTTAAAATATTTTCTGCAATGAAACTTTTCGCAAAGTGGGTATAGTTTATGCAAAAATTAACAATACTATGGTTCTTTCGTCTTCCATACTCTTAAAATTCCATGCGGCCTGATGGACAATTGGCCGGCGCTCTGGCCTTTGGTACCACAGGCATCAGGTTCGAATCCTGGCGGTGGCATAGATGTTTGTGAGTGGTTTGGAATCCATATTAAACTGTATGTTCCGGTCTTAATTAGCCTAAAGTGTGCAAAAAATGACAGTAGAGCGACAAACCAAACCAAGCCAAGAACACGTGTGGTCTCATGGAAGGTGGGAAAGGGGGGTAGCTTCTGTTATGATGGAGCACCTGCAGGTAGAAGTCTGAATTGGCTTCGAGACGCTGAAGAATCAAGACAGTTCTTCCGGGAAGGACTTTTAGGGGGAACTACCTCAAATTTTGCGTATTGTATGGCAGAAAACCCGGAAACCTCCCACCAGGTAGTCCGACTAACGAGTCAAGATGGTGAACATAACAAACGCCATCGAATCCCCTTAACTTTTTGAAACAGTGTCTACAACAATGTCTCCAGCAGATTGAACCCCCGCCCTATTGCTCACCAGGGCAAGCGTTGCCACTGAACCACGAGTCGGGCCAATATAAATTTAAACTTATCAATTGATTACATTCTGTTATTTATCTGGAGTTTTCATTTGTAACTGAAGATAAATTTAAAAGGAAAAATAATTTTAAAAAATAAATATATAAATTACATTTTTTACATTGCAAATATGTAAATTGCATTACATTAAAATTTATAAAATATATTATGCTTAAATATGTAAACTTGATGCTTTTTACAATAAATCGTTTGACTCATTAAAATAATTTTAGACAACTTTTTTATTTTAAAATAATATGAATTTCGTAACTTTTAAAAAAATGTATAAAAAAAATGGAAGAATTTATTTTTCAATATTTTTTAAGTGTAACTATATGTGACAGGCACTTTTGAGACATATATGTTTTTAATGCATTTATTACATAAATGAAGGGCAAGCTTTAGAAATTAATTTATAGAAGATCACCATAGATATAACAAGTTACTTTAGAGAACAATGAATCTTTCAAATATTGTGAATAAAAAATTGTTTATAATAGGACATGTGACATTAAATCATGATAAGTAATCTTGATTTCGGTTTTAGTTATTTTTAAACACTTGCATTTAAATTTATTTCTACCAACAATTCCCAAACACACTTTCGTTTCTAAGCCATTTTAAATTCTATCGAATTCTGCCAAATGCTTTTTGAATGTAATCACTGCAAATTGTAACCCTCTACTTCTAGTAGCAAAGTCAACGATTTTTTTTCTATCAATCCCCAACGAAGCAAAGTTTAGTTCTTCACACCTTGATGATGCTTTAAAGTTTCTTTTTTTATATCTTTACGAATCATTCCCTCTTTCTAGCGTATCGTCATTAGATAGTATCCCTGATGAAGCTACTACTGCACTCAGCAAAAAGTAAAGTAAAGCAAAATAAAAAACTTGAGGATTGAAAGCAAAAAAAAAAAAAAAAAAAATCCAGCTGCTCTATCCTTTTGTGTTCCACCCCAAATCCAGTTAGCTGCAACTCTTATTTTTTTTTCTTCACCCCTTTCCTTGTTGTTTATTTTTTAAGGTGTTCTTCTGAAGGCGGTGGTAGAAGGTTTTCCTTTTGACACCATCTTCTGGCCTTTTGTGAATCAGAAAAAATTAAATAAGAGAGAGAGAGTTACCACAGCCGCGGTTCATTTTGACAAAAAGCAAGTGAAGACTTTCCTAAGTCGGGGAATATCTCTTCCATCGGAAAGTTCGGCAAAGGGGAAAGTGGCGCAAACCAATCTCTCTCTCTCTTCTTTGGAGGTGCCTTCTTTCTTGCAATATACTTACAAATAAGCCTGATGAAATCAAGGAACTTGCATTGAATCGCAGATTTGCTTCCTTTTTTTATTATCTGAGTTTGGAAAAGGGAGCTTAGTTTTCATCAATAATTTTCTTTATCATCATCTTCAATTCTGCTAAAATGTAAGAACCATGTTGCGTTGTGTAGTTATGTTGTATTATTATATACTAATTTTGTATATTATATTATCTTTCTAATGATTTACCCATTTTTCTGCCATAATATCTACAAGTATCCTTCTCATTTCGTCACTCCTTTCAGTGGATGGTTGCCTGATGACCAATTGACTAATTGGCTTTTGGTGCCAAAGGCGTCAGGTTCGAATCCTGGTAGGGGCATGGATGTTTGTGAGTGGTTTAGAATCTCTGTCAGTAGGTCCTGGACTAGTTAGCCCAAAGTGTATAAAAAATTACCGTAGAGCGACAAACCAAACCTCGAAAGTATTAATGCTCATGATGTATTTAGTTTAATATTAAATATTTCCAAAACGAAAAAAAAAAATTCATAACAAATTTTTCATGATTATCATCGATGCTACATTGTGAAGGGGCCCTGACCACCTTCAAGTTTTTTTCCCATTCCATACGACTAGTTGCCCTTTGCTTCCAGTTAGTAATACTGAGTGTATTCAAGTCCTCCTCGACTTGATCTCCTGATCTAATTTTTGGTCTTTCTCTCGGTTTGATCCGCTGTCGGCCTGATGGCCAATTGGTTAGTACTCTGGCCTTTGGTACCACAGGATTCTGGTTTGAATCCTGGCGATGGTTGGGGGTTCGGAATCCACTTTAAGTAGTAGGTCCCAGTCTAATTAGCCTAAAGTTTGCACAAAATGACCGTAGAGTGACAAACCAAGCCAAATCTTTCAGTGGAATCCACTTTATAATCAAAATTCCTTTATCGCTTATCTGTCACTGAAGACTTAGAGGAGTGATTTTGTGATTTTCTCTGAGGAAGAAAGGGGAGTTGATTTAGTTTGTCACTCCACGGTCATTTTGTGCATATTTTAGGCTAATTAGACCGGGACCTACTACTTAAAGTGGATTCCGAACCGCTAAAAAACTTCTAAGGTAAAATATAAGCAATTAAAATTAGTAAGTTAATAAGGTGTTCTAAAAACTATAACTGCTATTATATTCAGAAGGGAAATAGAAAAGAAATAATAAAGAAAGAATTATCAGATTAATGATTATTCTCCTTGTTAGACCACTAATATCTCGTCAAGACATTGATGGTCAGCAGAATGTCAGTGAGCCAACGCAGATACTTTTATCCCTGAATAGTGCTACCATTTATGCCTCTTTCAGATTAAGCACCTAAATGTGTTAATAATTTTTATTTGTGTCCAAAACAGAATTAAACAGAAGACTAGAAATTTCTGAAACCATCAATGTTTCAGATATTTAATTTAAAAATTTAAAATATATCGCAGTTTATAAATGGATAATTTTCTGTATTATAACAAATTTATCGGCAGTTTTGAATAAATGACGTATGCGAAATATATATAATATGTGTGTGTGTTTGTGTGTATTTGCTTATTTTAATTTTAAAAAAATTCTGCCTAATTAACTTTAAAGTTACTCGTATTTACATATTTTCAAAAATTATTAGCAATATTTTAAGCTTTTTTTAGCCTTTGTTTTTAACATATGCAGATTTAAGCAAATTGATTAACATACGTGTAATGCAAAAGAATATTTATATTCTTTGACGTACCTTTTTTTCACCCGAAATTTTTACATTTTAAAAAAGGGGAAAAAAAAATTATTTGTTAAGATTCTTGTTCTGTGTTTCATTTTTAGGCTTAATAATTTTTTCTGCTTTAAAATATATAGTTGTAGTGCTGTTTTGCTGAATTTATTGGATGACAGACCTTTTTTTTTTTTTCATTCAATAATAATCCAATATTATGCACACGGAATATCATGCATCCAATTGATATTGTTGTACATATCATGTCTATAATAAAAAACTATTGTGGTTGATTTATGTTATAACAAAGATAAATACTTTCTGTCTTCTTTCTATTTTTTTATATCGATAGGGTATTACATATTGATAGTCCTGCTTAAATGACTTTGTGATCTCTACCGCTATCTCTATCTTATCAATCACGAGTGAGATTCGAGATAAATGTCTTATTTTTAAGGTCTCTATTAGAGATATATGTTTATCTACTGTTATTAAGAATAAATTTCTTTAAGGATTCTTTTAGTAAATAAATACAAATGGGGGAAAAAGGACGTTTGCTTTTAAATGAGATTGATTTGGACAGCATTTTACTTATATACTAGGATGTATTTTATGAAAAAATCTGTGTTATGTACTTAAAAAATATCGTTTGAGGTAAGCTTTTGTTTAGTGTTTGTTTGTTGCAATTAGAAAGTTATTTCTCAATTTTTTTATAATTTTAAATTTTTTTTGTTATTTATTTCCTCACTTTTTTCAGTTTTCTTAAAAATATTTTTTATTTTATCTTCAACTTAAAAAATTTAATATTTTCAATAAAGGAGAGATTAATAATTAGATAATTTCAAAATAATAATGCAATCTGACAGATTCGTGGCCCAGCGTGTGTTTAGCGTACAGGAAGACGTAGGTTCAAATGATTTGGCGACGTATGTTGCAATGGATCCTTTTCTGTAATCAAGAAACTCGACAGCAATTATGATGGCCTATGTAAGCATCTAGCATCGAGAATAGGTTTGTTGTGTAGGTGTTTTCTATATTTTCTCCCATATGGCAGTTAATCTGAAAAGTGTTTTAGAGTAGGTGTCATTTCTCTATTTGAGATATTACTTTTTGAAACCAAAACCTCCGATTTATAAAAAAAAAAATGTATAATAGATGTAAAGAATCGCATTTAAAATGATTTCGGAAGCATATTACGTAATACTGTATAAAATTATCATTAGTAAAGGTTCCCTTTTTTTATTGCTCTAAAATCATTGATAAAGTATAAATTTCTCTATTTCAGGAAATAAACACACAATGCCTAATTGGAAAATATTTTATTTTGTTTTATCTCATTTCAAAAATGATATATATTTATTTTGTTTGTAATAAAAAAAATTGTGTTATATGCAAGAGCTTTTCATTTGTTATTTCGTTAAACTGAATAAAAAAACAAGACTGTGTAGTAGAAATATTATTAGATGTAATCGATAGAACAGAGAATGAATAACCTTTTATACGTTTCAGACTAATTATCTGTTTTATCCATTTCATAATAATTATCCGTTTTATCCATTTCATAAAGCTATCCGTTTTAACAGTTTCAGACTAATTATTCGTTTTATCCGTTTTAGACTTCAGACATCAACTAGTCGTAAATATATATCAAACTAGTTGATATATATATTTCAGACTAGTTGGTATTTTTTAAACTGTACTTTTTTTTATAAAACCCAAAAATGAGGATATACTATGTTTTGAAATGATTCCGCGAAGAAATAATATCTATGATACTGAAATATTTGTACTGTAGGCCATTCAATCGGATTACTTTACTCTATTTCAAATAAAACACATTTTACAGAAAACAGTTATAGTTATGAATGTTAGAAAACAGTTATAGTTATGAATGTTAGAAAACAGTTATAGTTATGAATGTTAGAAAACAGAAACATTTATTGTTATAGCATATTAGAAAATGGACTTAAACCACTAGATTTCGTTTCGAGCTCTGAAATTGCCTCTAAGTACAATCGTCTGTTTCTTCTCACTTATTCTTCCACTTTGCGCTTCTTTTCTAAATGGTTTATTGGCACTTATTCCAGAAGTTTCTGGCTAGTTTTTTGAGAGCATTAGGGTGTTTCAATTTCTTCCGAATGTGGAAGGGGATTAATTTTCGCTTTTAAATTTGATATCAAAGAGTTAAATCTGGAATGAAAATCTTTTGACTTTGTTTAGATTGTTTAAAATATTTTTTTTTCTATTTATGTATTTGTATCATATTTTTTGTTCTTTATTTCGAATCTGTTTTATTTAAAGATAAATGGATTTTTTTTTTTATCATCTAAAAACTAATCATTAGACATCGCATTATAAAAAGCATCAGACATCGTTTTATGTATCTGAAATCATTTATGTTAAAAGTTATTCTTATGAAGGATTTTAAAACTACTTAAAATTTACCACTTGTTTAAAAAATTTTCTTGTAATTTGGTAATATTTATGATTGCCATTCGTTAATTATTTATACTCGCCATCAGCTTACAAATCTAATTATCTATAAATTTTTCTTTATATGCCTAAATAATATTGTGTACGTTTGAATTTTTTTCTTTTGGAAAGCTTAAACGGACATTGTTCACAGCTCCGAAAAATTAAAATTCTTAAGTTTAAAAGATTAAGTTTTAAAAGTTCCCTCTAAAATTGCTATAAAAGAAGACATAAAGATCCTTTCTATACATAAAAATCGTATAAGAATGATGCTTGTAAATTATAAGAATTACCATCATGATCAGTGAGCCTAAGTTGCCAACAAAAAAATTATTTTAATAAAACAAGTTATTCAGATATTATATTTTCGCAAGTTTGCCATGCAAATATATAATAAGTCTTTGTTATAACTTATTGAGTTGTTGATTCTAATTTATAATGAAATATATGTTCGTTTCTTTCAGTTAATCAAACTAAGCATTATACTCGTATTATGTAATTAATTTAATAGATTTATCAAAGGATTTCAGAACATTCATCAAAAGATTACATAACCCTATAACTAATATTATAATTCATTATATTGAAATCTATCATCATAATCATGTAGCGCAACAACCCCATAAGCCGTCTGCTTACTGGCAGATTCCGAGGCAGGAGATGTTTCTTTTTGACAGGGTAGGGTTGTTAGTCCGACGCTTTACAGTCGTATTAGACCGGGACCTACCGTTTAAATATAATTCCTAAGGAATACAGGCATCCATCCCGAAACCTGTTTCACCTGGAGCCAGAGCGCTAGTCACTCTGCCATCAGACCTCTATAAGAATTATAAGCTTGTGAATTGTACGAAGGATGGAACAGACAAATCTGTCTTATTAGTGGTGAATTCAACGAATAAAAAATAAGGAAATCAGAAAAAATCACGTCTTTTAAGCTAATTCATTCATCAAAAATAGTTTCATAATTCAAATTTTCGAGAAATGAAACAAAACATTATACATCTAATGAGATAAAACAAAATTACCAATAATTTTGACGAACTATCGTATCTAAAAACTTATTGAAGAATATAAAAAAACAAAGAAAAGATGGAAATAAGATCTTTCAGTTGGGTGTCTTATTAAAGTGGAGCTCCAAAAACGTAACGTTTAATTAAAGGCGACAAATCTCTTTTTCGAAGAATGCCTTCTGCAAGATCCTTTCTGTTAGACTCATTTGCGGAAACTTGCCAGAAATTATCTTCCGGACTCGGCCCGGAAATGTTCGCTGGCTGGCGAAACACAATCGATATTTTAACGGCACCCTTTAGTTTCGGATGTCACCTAATTCACCTAACGAAGGAGTGCTTTAAGTTAATTTCCCCTCCGCTATTCATTCATTTCATCTTGTAGGACTTCTGCAGTTGAAGAAATTTCCGCCTGTCTTCTTCACAGCATTGTACGATCACAAGTTGGACAAGCACTTCGATATGCTTCGATGTCATGGGATGTTGGTTATGAATCAATTCAAAAATGTCATAATCTGTTTAGTGAAGGATGTATCCAAATTTTTTTGATTTAAGAGCCAATTTCTACTAAGTAACTTGGGTCAAACTCATATAAAATGTATCAATATAGTTTAATTTTTGTTTTAGAAAAATGCTAAAATGGTTTGCTAATGCATGAAACCTATGAAACATGATCGAAAATAAACTATCATAGTTTCTGTATATTTCTGAATTATTATTACAAATAAGAACGGGAGAAGAATAAAAATATGAAATTTAGACTTTTCAAGTTAAAACACTGCTACTACACTATTCCACACCACATCACTTTACCTAGAGCTGAGTAACCCCTTTAAAGTTTGGGAATGATGTGGGTGAGAAGTCTGATTGGGTTCTGTGACGCTCTACGCTCATATGAGACTAGGAGGACCTATAACTTAAAGTGGATTCCGAACCACTACAAACATCCATGGTTCCGCTGTTATTCGAATCCGAAATCTGTGGTACCGAGCGCCAAAGCTCTAGCCACTTAGCCACCAGGCCCCTCAATTTAAAATACGTAAATTTGTAAAACTCAACAGTGAATAAAAAGGTAGAAGGCTTCTATCAAATATCATGATTATCGGCTCAACAACCCCATGGTGGGCCAAGGTCATCTGCCCACTGGCAGGTTTTGAGACGAGAGATGATTTCTTTTTACGGGGTAGTGTTGTCCCCCATATGCTCAACTCTCTGCAGCCATATAAGACCGTAACCTATAGCTAAAGGGGATTACGAATCACTACAAATATTAATGGGATTCGAACTCGAAACCTGTGATCCCGAGCGCTAGCGTACTAGTCACTTGGCCATCAGGCCCCTCTATCAAATATGCAACATAAATTAAGTGAGAATTTTCAAGAGTATAGATTATTCTACCTAAATAGTTGTATAACAATTTCTTAAATATCATTATAAATAAACAATAAAAATTGAAATTTTTTATTTTATTACAGTATTAAATAAAAATATTTATTTTCAATTTATATATTTCATTTCTAAATAATATTCGAGGAAATTGCTACACAACTGATTGGATAGAATGATCTTATACTCTTTGAGAACACTCGTTGAGAAATAGAAATTGTAAATAAATATTTTTATTTAGCACTTTAAATAAAAATACTTATTTGGAACTTCTATTTTTAATTTATAATGATATTCGAGAAAATTGTTACACAACTAATTAGATAGAATAATCTATATTCTTTGAGAATTCTCACCAAATTTCTGTTGGCATATTTGGTGGGAGCCTTCTAACTTTTCATTCACTGTTGAATTTTGAAAGATAATGAATTCTAGACTTTTCATTTTAAAATATTTACTACAGTGGTCTTCCTGGAATAAAAATAATTATTATACAAGATTGGTTTTGTTCGGTGATGCTCATTTTTAACTTTTTTGAAAAACACAAATTAAAACTTGAGTGCAGATTTTTTAGCATATATTATTAAAAAATAATCCTAGAAAATAAGAAATAATATTGCTTGAAAATAAGTAACATATAAACATTGTTTTTTCTAAATTTTGATAAATGCTTCCTTAGTATATTAAAAGTGTTTCTTTTCTATGTAATCATTACACAGTATTCAGATATGCTACTACTATACGTATAAGAACATACATATAACTTGAAATGTCTTCGTAGTGTATATACTAAGTATATGTATAACTTGAAATGTATATGTTTGAGTATGGTATATACTAATAGTATGTATAACTTAAAATTTATATACTAAGAATATGCATAACTTGAATTTTAAAACCAAAATTAAAGAAACGATTATTTATGTGGTGTATTATCCTCCAAAATATAGAATATGTTAAAACTGACTCATCAGACTCTGTTTCTAATAAAAACAAGTAATATAAAAAAAAAAAATTAAGTCAATTCCTACTTTTTTCCCCCATATTGCAGAAACTCCTTTATAAATATTTTTCATTCATTTTTTTAAGGTTATATGGCACCATCTATTGCTGGATATATGTAACTAGATATATGCTGCTAAATAAAAACTAAAATTAATTAATTAAATTTAATTATTGAATTAATATTTGAAAAAACTGTATTAACATCCAGTGTCATCCACTAAGAGTTCAAAAAATGTATTTGAACTTGAGTGGATGAATTAAAAGTATTTTATGAACGATTGAAAATTTGAATAAGATATATATAGGGAGAGTGTGAGCTAATAGAAGGAATTGAAAAAGAATATCCTGTTTAACTTAACAAGTTTTTTCCAACATTTCTGTTTATGTATCTGTAATACAACATTTAAAGGGTTAAATTTAGATTAAATTAATTATTTCTCTACTCAATTTCAACATAAATGTTATTATTGCAAATAAAGAAAATTTTTCATTTTTAAATACTTTTACCTTATACGTAATACCTTTACTTTACGCTGTCTTATTATCATTATTACAACCGATATCTTATTATCATTACTTTATTTCAGTTTTATTATCATTACAACCGATATATTTTGATTTTTATAAAAATGAACTGCCCGTTGCCACTATCATAAAATAAACATAAATAAAAAATAAATATAAATTAAAGATATTTTTACCTTGATATTTATAGCTTCATAAAATTTTCTTATGATTTTTATGGTTAAATTTATATTCCATCTCGGTTATTTACTTGCTCGTCGAATTCTCCAGCTCAGAATATTGACGTTCGCATTGATGTAAACAAGAATATCAAAAATTGCTTCTGAAGATATAATATTGAAATTTTATGACATGCCAAATCGAGTCTGGCATTTCGCTAGTCAAGTATCAAAAATCTTTGCACGATGAAATTATTTTATTTCTTTATATTTATACAGTTGCAAGCCAATGAAAAATATTTATAGTTTAAGATTCATATTGAAATGGGAATAAAAATATTGATTTCACTTTTTCACGTCAATAATTTTAAGCATATTAATATTTTTTTAAAAAATTTGTATTAATTTTTTTTTAAAAATATTTTATTAAGAATAATAATAGCAACATTCATTAATAAAATATAGAAATTGTTCAGCTTTTCCTTTCGTTATCAAATTCAGGTAAATGTTTTTAATTCTGAGTTATTATTATTTACTGGAAACAGAATACTAGTTTATAATTTATTAAACAAAGAATCTCTATGTATTACAATTTAAATTGAGAAAGAAATAATAAAAATCTTAATTTTGCTAACTGAAAATATTTAATTTGTTAGCAAAAGAAATATGAAGAAAAAGATAAAATATATATATATTTAGGGATATGGAAATTAAATTAAAATGGTGTTAACTTAAAATAAAATATTCTTTTAAATTTTAATATTGTAAATGTATATTGCTGGTCAATAAAATTGCTACACTAGGAAAATAAATTTATAAAATCATTTATTATGCACACTCATTAAAATGGAAGAAATTACTCCATTTATAGATAATTTTTATATATAGAGCATGCATGCAGAAATCAGTGCCCGTTTTTATCAGTAATATTATCTAGTATGGCATCGAATCGTACTGAATTTGGATGACACGTAGTTGTGCACCATTTCCTGCATTTTCAATTCTGTACCAGAGTTTTTCAGTTGTACTGACTGGCAAGTTGATGTTGTTTGTATCTCAGTAATCATTGATCAAGCATTCTCCCTTACGGACAAATCTAGAGAATGATTACCAAAGTAGAAAAGAACATACATTGTATTGAGGAAGGCTAGGACAACATATGTGACAGTAGTATGTGATCATGCATCGTCCTGTTGAAAGATAATGGCTGATGCTTCGAGGATAGGGTAAAAATGCAGTTTTGACTTATTGAAAATGCAACGATGATTATTCATATAACTGACTGTGGGGACGATGGTATTCAGAATATCTAGTTCTAGCCTATATCAACAATCTGGGCGCTGGACTCGTTTGACAAATGCAAGGTGGTAATTATCGTTTTTTGTCTTCTATCTATGATATGTAGCCAATACCATGCTGAATATACCGGGTTGATCCCGCAGAATCGAGACTTTTGGGTGGGTGACCACAACTGCGTGCCGTTGGAAATTTGGGACTGAATACATAACACTAATTCTATTTCGGAACTATTTAAGCCGTAGGTCCCGGTTGAAAGCACCATTATAGGCATGCCTGGGTTCCCCCAGTAATGGTCGTCGGGATGACAACAAACGTACGTCGAAGTGCAGACGTCGTTGATCTCTCTGTACTGGCATCTGTCCCGTAGGTGGGTGTCGCATGTTTCTGATTCAGCAGTGTAACATGACCGTACGATGTCGCAAAGCTTATCAAGGCCAGCTGCAAGGCGTATGTAAAAACATTTCTGTCCTCTCAGTCGTTAGCATGGGTCTCTAAGAACTCACACTTTGTTCAGTACGACCTTTTTGAAACCCTTGACTGCATTTTTCTCCTGTTATCCAACCAGCAATATAATTCAATGATAAACACCGATATTGCAGCATTCATTTTTCGACTTGTTTAGCTGGACATTTCTTCCTAGATAAGGCATAGTAAGGTTCATAGATCTATACATGGAGCGTAGTAAGTCTATAGATCTACACATGAGGCATAGTAAGGTCTATAGATCTATACATGAGGCATAGTAAGGTCTATAGATCTATATATGAGGCATAGTAAGGTCTATAGATCTATATATGAGGCATAGTAAGGTCTATAGATCTACACATGAGGCATAGTAAGGTCTATACAGTCTATGTATTAGATTAGTCTAATTATTGAACAACCTTATATTAGACACAAGATTTATTTTGATTTCCTGAATTCCTACATCGGAAATATCTGAATTTTTAAATTTTTTATTATCCTTGAAATATTTAAATTTTTTGTCAAAATCTTACATTCGTTTCTTAGGTTTTAATATTGAATGACTAAGACATTTGCTAAAGGAGAATTAGTCATAAGACTGAAAGTCTCTGGAAAACAAATACTTTTTTTTCTTTTGTAGTCAAACATTTTATTCCTTAATTACTAGACTATCCAAAAAAATATAGGAGAAAAAACCTTCTTCATTTTAGAGCTTATAAGAATTATCAACAAGAGAAACGTGGGTTTAAATCTTTACTTTTATTGCGTGCATTTGAGTGCTAAAAGAAGAAATTATGTTTACATGCAATAATGCGAACAAGTTTGACATCTTATAGTAAACCGATACTAGCACCAACAACAATAATTAATGCAAATCAATAAATAAAAGCCATTTTTTTCCAAAATATCCGCTATATAAAATCTTGCTTTCAATATTTTACATTTTAGTGATGACCAAATTATTAATATTACACACAATTGTGCATTTCATTCGGTAAATGAAAAATGTCACATCAATTCGACGTCGTTTATTCTGTAAGAGAATTTCTGGTATTCATCATGGCATTGTGTTTCCCTTCTAAACTTTTCCCCCGAAATTCTGAAAAAACAGCAAACGGCTACTCCTATCTCTTTTTGTGTTTTTCTGCACAGAAAAAGGGAAGAAAAGAACAAGATTGAGATGCTGATTTTCCAGATACAGCCGTCATTACGAGGAAACGAATGCGGGTGGGGGTAGGGGGTAGGGGGTGGGCAAGGAACCAGTGCGAAAAATTGAAACACACTTGTGAACTGTTATGCAAAACACAAACGTAAAAACGAGTATTACTGAAATTGCTACAGAATTGCAGGCCCGATGGAGAAGGATGCTAAGAATTCAGTGGATGACGCCCCAATAAGAAGAAAGGCAAGAAAGGATGGAAAGCAGAAGTAAAAAAAGAAGAAAAAAAAAGAAAAGATAAAGAATAAGGAGAAAGAAGGAAAAAAAATAAATAAAAAAAAAAATCGAAGAGAAGAAGTTCTAGAAGGCGAGGTATTCGAGCTGCCAGATCGTGAGGCGAATGGACAATGTGAATGAAATAGGGACCAGATAAAAATGAATTTATCCAGGATATTTCTATGATGGCCCATCATCAAAGCAAAGTACTTGATTCATAGCGTACGTGTCCGGTGGAATGCTCGTCTTAGATTTCGCGGAATGTGCATTAACGTCCAATAATTCGTATTAATTCCGCTTGAATAAGTCTCGTATAACCCTTGAGCTCCTTCTGGGTTTTCTTTTTATCACATATTGACTATTTCGTTACAAAAAAATTCCGAATTACTATATAAAGTTCTAAGTTATATGAAATTTCAATTTGTTAACATAACTTCGATAAATAAAACTTTTATTTAGTTATATGTAAAATATATAAGTTAAGATACAGGAATGACTCTCTATTTTCTTCTAAAATTAAATTTTTCGCGTATTTTGTAGATTGCAAGATGAGTTATACACATGTATTTTTAAATTCCTTTAAAAGTACAGAGTATTATGATTTCTTCAAGGTCTAGAAACGAGTTTAAGCAATTATTAATATCATCATCAGATCCATCATGATAATTCAACAATTTGATCGCGGAACAGAAAACCTAAATATAATTTATTATCGATTTATTGATTTTTTGAATTTTACTTAATAATAGATTTTATTTTATATATTGTAGTATATTAAGTGGGGCCTAATGACCGAGTAACTAGCGCTCTGGCGCTCGATGCCACAGGTTTCGTGGTCGAGTAGGTGCCATGGATGTTTATAATGGTTCGGAATTCACATTAAACCGCAGGTCCAGGTCTAATATGACTGTAGAGCATTGGGCGTAAGGTTTAACAATCCTATCTCGTAAAAAGTCAGCGTCACGGAGCCAAATCAGACTTCTACTTACGAGTGTTCCATCATAACAGAAGCTGTCCCCCCCCCTCTTTTCTTCCTTTCCTGAGACCACATGAGTTGTTGGACTTGGTCTAGACGTTGCAGTCTACCAAGTTGGATAAGAAACAACAATAACCGTATTTCACAAACGATTAAGCTACTTGGTGGGCGTTTTCTGGTTTTACTCCCACACGGTACGTTAATGGATGAATGCAGTTACATCTCAAACATTCCTCAATAACCATCTCTACCTCGCTGTTCAATTTATTAGAATAGTATTTATGTTTCGGAATCTGTCAGTAGGCAGACGGGCTTGGCCCACCATGGGGCTGTTGCGTCATTGAGAAAGTACATTAAGTATACAGTCGCCTTACTTTGAGATGATTCATCAAAATATTACGAATTTAACAACTTATCTTAATTTAGCCACTAAAATTACAATTATGGGTAATATATAAAAAAAATGACTGCATTATATTAAATTCGCATAAATCGTGAAAATTTTAATTTTTTGTATAAAACAAGAATGAGTACGAAATATACTTATCCCAAAATAAATAAGTAAGTATGTATTTAGATATTGCTTATAAATTATTTGAATTTTTCTATCTTACTTATTAAATTAAATGAATTTTTAACTGAATTTGATATAAATTCTGTTATAAAATATTTATGCTCTTATTTCTACTAATATATTTATCAAATGTGATAGAAATACGAAATATCAAATATAAATGTAAAAAAAAATAAGTTTATTAAATATAAATGCATTTCAAATTAAATATCAAATTTAGAGAAACACGTCTGAATAAATTTTATTAATCATAAATATTTCGGATTTCTATCATAATGGAGATAAAAATTTTTTGTTCGAATTTTAACTATCAACGGAATACTCGTACTAAGCTCAGTATTGAAATATTTCTTTTTTTTTCCCACTTGGTTTTGTTTTAGATACGTTACATTTATAAAGCCGTGACGTATGTCTGAACGAAAAATGTTTCGTAATATTTGATTTCCCTTGCGATTTCCTATGTAATCACGTTTTGAAAAACTAAAAGAAAAAGAATTCTGTTTGGTGGCAATTATTGTCAACTATATCTTTTCTAATAAATCAAGCATCTCGCAAAATTTTCAATGCTTCGACTAAACTTTAATGGAAAATTGAATTTTAATTTTTAAAATTTACCGTGCATTGTAAAATATTCGCAATAATATATTTTATTTTTCAAAATACGACAACAGAAATTTATGTATATTATGTACATAGACATTGTGTAAACAGACAGAAAAATATTATCTATTGTCTAATTAACATTTATAGAGTCTAAATTTGATATAGAGGATTAAAATATGTATTTTAAAAAAATGAGATAGTTCAAAATGAAAATTAGTTATTTGGAGAATGTTTTTTCATTGCTTAAAATACATATATTTAAAAATATCATTTACTTTTAAAACAATGTTTTTTTATAATTCGGTTCAAAATACTTTATTTAAAAAGTTATAGAATTTTATTTACTGTATTAATTAGTTTAAATTCACTGAAAATTTTATTTATTTTGAATGTTATTTAAATTTATTTTGAACGTTATATTAATGTTATTTGTTTTGAAGGATCAGAATTATAGTTAATGTTTAAAATTCTCATTGCTAAAAAACACTACAAAATAATCCATTTTTCATGTGAAATAATATAATTTTTTTTAAATATTTCAAATTCGCTTTAAGGAATGAAATTTAATTGAACATTTTTCTATTTCATCCACTTTACAAAGCATGTTCTAATGAAACTGATTAAAATTACTTTGCAATTTTTGTATTGATGTAGAATTTCTTCCTATTTATTTTATTAGGTTTTAACGTAGATAATTCTTATTTTAAATATTGTGCAGGGTTGTAACAATACTCCTCTCTGAATAATGATTTTAATAATAATTAAAGGGAACATATATGATTGATTATGAAATTTTAAAAGAATTATTTATTTATTTATTACTTAATTTTTACTTACTTTATTATTTAAATTTCTCAGTAAATTTGAAATAAAATTCAAATCTAAAATTCTCACTGATAGAAGCAATACAAAATAATCCATTTTTCATGTAAAATTATATAAATTATTTATAAATATTTCAAATTCGTTTTAAGTAATGACATTTAATTGAACACTTTTTAATTTCATCCACTTTACAAAGCATGCTCTATTGAAACTGGATTAAAATTGCTTTGTAATTTTTTTTATTAATGTAGAAGTTCTTCCATTTAATTTTATTACTTCATTTATTTTCCATTAATTCATTAATTTCATTTTATTCATTTCATTTTATTTTTTATTTCTAATTTATTCAAATTAGAAAAATCTTATTTTAAA
The DNA here is from genome assembly GCA_021605075.1 of Caerostris darwini. Classification (NCBI taxonomy): domain Eukaryota; kingdom Metazoa; phylum Arthropoda; class Arachnida; order Araneae; family Araneidae; genus Caerostris; species Caerostris darwini. The sequence continues at coordinate 324,121 of BPLQ01007531.1, forward strand.
TATCGTACAGTATTCTAACAGTATTTTCCTCTCAGTAATGATTTCAATAATAATTATAGGAAATATATATCATTGAATAAGAAATTTTAAAAAAAATAATAATTAATTATTTAAAATTTTTTTTTATTATAGATATTTTTAATAATGAAAGGCGTAATTGACTTTATACCAAATAGTCTTTTCTATGTCTTTTTATATTAATTGAATGTCAAATTGAGATAAATATTTGTTGTGATTTGGCAACATATGTGCTTAAAGCACTTATGGTAAACTTGTGATAGTTGAAAAATTAAAATAATTAATTACGGTAATTAATTTTAATCAAAACAATTTATTTTACATTTTATAAGGCAAACATATATTTTTGTTTATAGATAAAACATTATTAATTAATCGTTATTATATTATTACTGTGAACATTGAAACTTATTTTTAGTTGCTAAATTACGTTAAAGATAAATAATACAGAGTGTAAAAAATTCTAAGACTTTCAAATCTCAATTTAAAAATTTGTTAACGTACTAACATATATTAAAAACAAAGTATTGTTAGATTATGTTCCTTTTAAACTAGTCGTTTTTGATCTCAATATTATTTGTGGACTGTTAGCTGTTGTGTTCCTGGTCCTGCCGTGTTTTTTAAACTATTCAGCAGCCTGTTGTTTTGGACCTAAAATGGTCTTGCCTGCCTATTGACGTTTGAGAAAATTACTACTCGGCGAGAATTCGCAAGCTTTCTCTTACCAAAAATGATCTGATTATCAATGGTTCTATGCAATGTGGGTGATGTGCAGAAAAATAACTACCAAACTATTAGTTTGTCTCTGCTACAATTTTTTCCTTTCTTTTCTATTCATTCTGTGTATCTTAGTCTCTACAATTTTTACTACAATTCACTACATTGTTTATTTCCTCAGTAGCTTTTTTCTAACATTATAGAGACCCGAAAAAATAAACCAAACGATTTGAAGAAGAAAAACAAAACACAAACTCCTCTATCACTCTCAGCAGCCTAGTAGCCAAGTGGCTAGCGCTTTGGCATCCCAGGCTTCAGGTTCGAATCCCAGCGGCGGCATGGATGTTTGTGAGTGGTTTGGAATCCACTTTAAACTGTAGGACCCGGTCTATTTAGTCTAAAGTGTGCACTAGATGACCGTAGAGCGACAAACCAAACCTCTGTCACTCTCAAACACCAGGAAATTTGAAGATACAAATCTTCGATTGCAAACCAGTTCACATTGGTTGGAGTATCTATTTAGGTTAAATACAAGGAAAAAAGTTTTAATCATTGAAGTGCTTAATATTATAATTTACATTTCTTTATTTTGTTTGTTTAAATGTTATGTTCTACCATAATTTGAAATATTCAAAGCTGGGTAATTTTTATGTAGAATGGAGTTTTGCATTTAAATGCACTATCTAGGACGAATTTGTTGAACGCAATTTTAAAACAGAACGTGCTTTTAGAAATCTCAAAAAATATATAAGGAATTCTTGCAGCAAACATTTATCGATTATTAATGTCTTCTTTGTATTACAACAACAGAGTTGAGACTCTGGATAATAAATGAACAATATTATGTAAATATAGACTCAACATCTAGACTAGCACTTTAATAACGGAATATTAAATGTTTTCTTATATTTTAGTCTTAATCTTTTTAAAACCAAGGCTATTTTTTTGTGTTCAGCATTACGGGAAGTTTTGCTTTGGGCCAATTATCTCCTGAATTACTGAACATATTTAAAGGAAATTAGATATGAACATAGCTTGATACCGCAAATAAAAAGTAATCACACACTTAATACACAAGCATGATATATGTATCAGCACCAAAAAAATCCAAGATAGTACAAAAATGGTATAATAGAGCATATTATCTGTCTTGTAGTTACGCAGCTGTCACAATGTCAATTCAACTGGAAATTAGGCAAATAAGATCCAGGGGAAATGAGTCCTACTTCTTCAGTAGTTCTGTTTTCAGGCCTTTTGGCCTTAGAAATGAAAGTCGAATTGCAATTGCTCTCTTAAGAGCATCAGAAGGCTTTATTGGATCTAGGTCTGGAGATCTGGTTGGCCAATCCATCCACCTATTCATCCATCTTGGCAAAACCAAACTTTGCAGAAATTCATCGACCAGTTGAGCCCTATATGAAAACCCGCTATTGTCTATTAAAATGAAATCGAGATCAATTATATCCATTAAAAGATGAACTTATGAGTGTAAGATCTCATACCTATATTTCACAGCAGTCACAGAGTTTTTTGACAAAAACATGGAACCATTATGTGCGATATTTTTGACATATGTTGAGATGGGACATTAGAACATAACCATGAGCAAATTGTTTTTAATATTTATTATTGGTTAATTCGAGAACATTGGAATGAAAGTGAATTTTCAGTAAAGAAAAGTTATCGAAGAAAATCTTAATTTAGTCATAGTTGATATTAATAATAACTATTAGATGCAATGATATTCCTGTGCCTAACCAAAAATAAATATTTATTAATTTTAAATTTATAGAAATTAAAAAATTTAAATGCAAGTTTTTTTTTTATTATATAACGGATGTTTTAAAATATTTTTATTTCAAACATAAAAGACATTAAATTGTGTTAGAGTATTAGTGTGCTAATATAAATGTGTTAGATTTAACAACGAGTTACTGTTAAATCTTTTGAGATAACTTCATATATGTTAGAATATATGCATGGCATACATCATGGAGTTGAAAAAGAGTTATTGCTTGGCAAAACGCGAGTCTTAAAAATGTAAGCTCACGATATCTCCAACTAATTCAATTATGCTCGCCTGCTTTTGGCCGAGATTTACTTTTAGGGTAAATAAAGATGGGAATCTTTACTTTGTTTTCATACTTCAGGGTGTATTGCTCTATTTTAGGTGGTGCAAGTGCCTTTGGTGTTGATATTTAAACCAGCATATCATATTTATTTGAGCATACAAGAAAATAGAAATTTAATCCGGAAAAAGAAACAAAATTATATTACTTCATAGTAGTTGATGAATTAAAAATATAATATTAATATTAGAAAAAATAAATAAAGGTCATTAATTAAAAAATTAAATGACTGCTGAATAAATTTAAAAAAAAAAATGTATAATAATAGGTTTTTTTTCCCCTGCAAGGACAAATAAAATTGGAAGAGGGATTTTTTTTCTTAAGTGTAATAAATAGAAATATTACCAAGATTTTATGTTATTAGTAGATTTTTTTTTCCTATAGTTAAAAATTAAAATTTTATTTTGTTAGTAATGAAAAATTTTTAATTTATATATAAATTTTTTTTGTAATTTATTCTTAATTCATTTTAGATTGCTATACTAAATATCATTATACTAAATATTTCATTAGAGGGGAATATATGAATAATTTAGATCACTATACTAAATATTTCCCATGTTTTACTTTTACGTTGAATATTAATTTAAATCATGATAATCGTTAAAGATGAATTAATATTTTAAAGTGTTGACTGTAGGAATTGAGGGTCGAATGGCTAAATCTCTGGTGCCCGATATCACGGATTTCGGGTTCCAGTCCCGGTGGTGTCATGGATGTTTGTAGTGGTTCTGAATCCACTTTAAACCGTAGGTCTCGGTCTAATATTACTGTAGAGAAATGCGTAGGGCTGAAAACCCCATCTCGTGAAAAGAAACATCCCATGATTCGGCATTTGTCGGCAGAAGGCCTTGGCCCACCATGGGGCTGTCGCACCATGGTGGGCCAAGAAGAATTATATGATTAAACTATGTCTACAACAGAAAGCATGCTGTTCATTAAAATATTATAGGTTTATGAAATTCTGAGACAAATGCCCATACTATGAAACATGCAACTGTATCATGGTAAAATAAAAGTTCTTTTTTACGTTATGCAAATAAGACCAGAATTAGAAAAAATATTATATATTTCATTTCTGTAATTCTTATACTCAGTGTTGTCACGCCTCCAAGCTATACAATCCATAAAATGAATAATAACTGTTAAGGAGATTGTGGCGATAAAAAATTTGGATATATCCATGAGGTAATAATAAAATAGGCCATCAAAATTAGGATTCTAATCTAGGAGGTATTTTCGAAAGGGGATGTATTGGACTGTTACTAGGGTGTATCTGACATGCTGTATAGAATTGACGTTCAATATTTTCATTAATCACACCACGGTGGTTATTTTCTTTCTCTACTTTCTTTCTAAAATCATGTATATAGGGAAGTCTTTGTGGTCTCATGTTGTTTCTGAAGGACAAAGTGCTTTCTGCACCTCCCCGGAAAAGCCTTACATAAGGTCTAAGGAATTCGCATCTTTACATATCATCACCTTGTGGTCATGGTATATTCAGTAGTGTATAGCCGTTCAACACAAGCAACCTTAAACAAGGTTTTCATGGGACTAAAAATAGCCGATTTCTTTAATATTATATTTAAGATAACAAGTTCCAAACTGTCTCCAAATAAAGGCATATTGAAAATCACTTGAACACTCATTATTAGCTCATCACTTAAGAAGAAATGGCACAGTCTTATTGTATTCTAGTTAAATTCAATTCTACGAAAAGCTCTTTCGCTATTTGTTACAGGGTTGACGGCATTTAAAAGGTCTTCTCTGCAAATTATGTGTATGGAGTTTGCTTAAAAACTGGTATGGGTTAACTAGAGGCCCAGTGGCAACGTGCGCAGCTTGCGGGCTGGAGGGATGAGGTTCGAATCCGCTGATGGCGTTGTTGTAGTGACTGTTTTCAGACTTGAAACTTGTTGGCCATTGTGACATGATACAGTTGTATATTTCATAGTATGGGCATTTGTGCACCCAATTTCATAAAACAGGAATTTTTTAACGTATAGCATGTTTTCCGCAGCAGTTAAGGACTGACAAAAGTTCTCTAGCCACCATCCCAATGCCATTTATTGATCCTCTAAAGTTCATGAGTTGAATTTTCTTGATCTGATCTCATGATGACTCGACTAATGGGCCAATGGTAGCGTGCGGAATTTGCTTGCTGCAGGACTGAGATTTGAATACGCTGGTGGTATTGTTGTAGTCGCTTTCAAAAATGAGAAGTCTCCATTGCATATTATGACAGTGTAAAGCGTCTCGCATCGAAAATCGAGCTGCCTGATAGGTTTTGTCCCATACAACACACACGTGACAATTATTCCTTAAAATTCCTCCCGGAAGGCGTGGTTCTCCCTTTAACACCCATCGGTGGGCTGATTGACCGATGTTCCACTCTCATGTTTCTAATTATTAAGGATTGGAAAGCCCTAGATAGGGTGTGAGTGCATAGGGTGTCGGATGAAGTGATTCAAATTTTTAATTTCACTTAAAGAAACCTGTTTAATAACGGTAGATTAAAGGTAATGTTCTTAGCTATCCTTGAGATAGCTGCGTGGTATTTTTCTTGTTGTTTTTCTTGGATATTTATTTTTAAGAAAAGCTCCAAAAAATTCTCCATATGCAACAGATCGAAACAACATTAAAAAACCGAATTAGTGACTTTAAATAAAGTGGACAACAAATAAGTAAATTAGAAGACCTAATGTTGATTACACTTTTTCCAGATTGAAACAAAAAACAACTAGATTTCCAAATTAAGAATCATATTAGGTTCATGTTCACTAACATATTTACTGATCACAACTTAAAGAGATTAAAAATTATTGCTTCTTAATATGAAAAAATAAGGCATATATCTGATTTATTTAAAATCAGTTAATGAAATTAAACTAAACTTAAATCTTTTATCTCTGTTCTCTAGAAATTTAAATACATATATTTTACATACGTGAAAGACAATTGTCAGTAAAATAGACTCAAATTAAAGTATTTTATTGTTAAACAGCTACGCTCTTACGTTCATTATGTTACGATTTTACCATGTTTTTTTATTAATCCATTTTCATCAGAAATAAGTTTGATAAATAAGTTATGTAAATCTTAGATTAAAAATAGTTTATAAATCGATATTTCTGTTAGTAATATCCGAGTAAATCAAACTACTATTGCTAATGTTAGTGTTTTCTGATAACTGACCCTATTTAATATTTATATACTAATGATGTAAATGGATAAATCAGAAAAAAAATTTGTGGTTCTATCTTGGCTTTCTATAGTTAATATCTCAATACGAACTCTTTTTGACGTTAACAATGCATGGAATCAATCTGAGCCTAAGTTTCAAAATATCAACTCACTAGTATTAAGCTCGTTAATTGTATTTAACAATTGCATTATCACTTTTCACTTTCTACAAAATCGATAATATAGGCTATCTATTTTGCTATCCTCCGGAACATTTGAGAAAGATTGTGCCTTCCCCATTTCTGTTCTTTGTCAATCCAAATGTTAAATAAGTTGAACACATCAGGTTAAAACGAATGTTAAATTTTTTTTATTAAGAATAATTATGACTCATTGAACTTCTACTATATATGATAAATCCTTGGACCGTCTATGATAAGGTTAAATTGCCAAATCTCATACTACAAGACATACTAACATACTAACAGTCTACTAGAAAGATTTCATGGGAATTTAAGGTTCATCTACTATTTTATTTCAATCTTACTCCGTCAGTCTTTTTTAGAAGCTTATAGGATCCTACTGCAGGACTTAGCTGGTTTTCAGAGAAGTTGAAATTGAAATTGATTCGTTTTTCAAAGCAGATTCAAATAAAATTTTAAAAAAAGAGCATCGAAAAACTAATTGGAAGATTCAATTAAACATAAATGAACTATGCAAATGATTAAATAAATATATTTTGTCACCAAATTTACAGTTTTTTGTTTCAATTGGAAAAACTGACACTTTTCTTTAAGTGATATTAAGATTCATTATTTTGATCCCAATGTCCTACATTCGTTATTTCGATCCCAGTGTCCTACATTCCTTATTTTGATCCCAGTGTCCTACATTCATTATTTTTTATCCCAATGTTCTACAATCATTATTTTTTATCCCAATGTCCTACAATCATTATTTTTCATCCCAATGTCCTATATTCATTATTTTTTATCCCAATATATTATATTCATTATTTTGATCTCAATATTCTACATTCATTATTTTGACCCCAATGCTCTGCATTTATTAATTTTATCCCAAAGTCCTACATTCATTGATTTGATCCCAAAGTTATACATTTATTAATTTGATACCCAAGTCATATGTTCATTATTTTTATCTCACTATTTTAAATTCATTATTTTTATTCAAATATCCTACATTCACTATTTTTATCCAAATACCCTACAGAAATTTCACTTTCCTGCATTGTGTCGTACTCCTCTAATTCTACGCTTTCTAAGAGAATACCAAAAATACCATATACAAATCATGAAAATTTCTTAGAATTTTACCAATGGGAGTTAACTCTCTATTCATACGCTTATGGATTAAGGACCTCACCTAGCATTCGTCCTCCGACCCCTTAACAAACCTGAAGCGCCCTGCAAATACCTCCCTCACTGTGTGACCGCCCCCTCTGGATCAGTCGGTGTGTGCGCAGAATCGCCACCGGCCCTCGTCAAGGCGAGCATCGGGCGCTAGCTCCGCAGTTTCTATCGGTGGCCCGACCGGAGAGCGGACGGCCGAAAAACACCGCCTTCTCTCGCCCAACACATCCCACGGCACCGGTAACACCCTCTCTCTGTCTCATCTCACAGACCCCAGTCCATACCAACGGATATGCATTCATGTACCACGGACAACTAATCTGTAGAAAACTTGTCCACAAAAATTTTATATTTAAATGAATATAAATATATTAGAATTGAATATATTTGTAGTGAATTAATGTAAATTACCACCGGAGACGTTTAGCACCTTTTGGATATGATCTCTATATAAAAGTGACGAGTGTCATGTCACGCGTTATGGAATATTCCGGAAACCAGTTCGTGTAGACATATATATATACAGTTTTTTGAAATAGTTCGTAGACTTTTGCTAGTGAGAAGTGAATCCACGTGTTGTGGTGGAAAGCCCTTTCTGCTGCTGTAGATGTCCGCACGGGAGAGATTTTGGTGGAATTTTTCGTCCACTGTTGCTTGAGCATCGTACTTTCTGAACAGAAAATTCTCGTCAGATATACTTGCTACAAGAGCTGACTGATTCAGGTATTGAAAATTAATATTGTTACTTAGAGATAATATCTTTTTATATTTAGTATAAGAAGATCAATGATATGCCGATAAATGCTTACTTTATGTGCAGGAATATATTAAAATAACTATTTTAACCATTTAAATAACTACAATTTCTTGTCAGATATACTTGCAAGAACTGACTGATTCAGGTATTGAATATTAATATTGTTAGTTAGTGATAATTTCTTTTTATATTCAAAATAAAAAGATCAATGGTGTACCGATAAATGCTTAGTTTATGTCCAGGAATATCTTAACGATTTTCTTTTATTTAGTATATTTATTTAGGTTTTTAATAACATAAAGGAGATTTTAAGTAGTTTATACAATGATTAGGTTTGTTTTATGGTTAATTGTTTTTACTAAAATATTTTTTAATTTTTAAAAATTCATTCATTTAAGTTTTTAATAACATATAAGAGATTTTAATTAGTTTATACAACGATTACGTTTGCTGTATGATTAAGTGTTTTTATTAAATATATTTTTTAATTTTTAAAGAAATGGATTATTGCTAATTATCGTGTCTGTTTCTGTATATGTAACATTAGTTTTAATTTTACTTGGAACATTTTATAGGTGGTTCCATGGTTTCTTTAATAATTGTGTTTATATTTCTTCAAATATAAAGAAATTCTTCAAAATGACAGCTACTTAAAACTGAATTGCTGCTTCTTTATCATATGCGGTTTGAAATAGATTTTATTTTATCCAATCTGCTTTAAATTTATAATTATTTTTTAAATAATTCTAAATTAATAATAATAAAAATATTTCAGAAATATTTTTTTTTAAAAAACGTAATAGACTTTTATAAATTATGAATAACATGTAAATTTAAACTAGTATGCATAAATTCTTTATAAAATACTCCATAAATTTTTAAATTATTTTAAGTGATTATAATTCCTTTAATATGGTAAAATGGAATAGAATTAAAATAAAATTTAGGTTCGAGTTAAAATTTTAATTATATTTATAAACACTAATGAAATTTGAAAATAAATTTTATTTAGCTAAAAATTTCATTTATTATTGAATTAATAAATTATTTTACTTTTACATATTCGATATTTATAATTGTAAGTTGTTATTAAAAAGGTTATATTATCAAATTTTCCATATTGTATATTAATAGAAATTTTTTTAATTTATATAAATGATGCCTAAAATTACAAATATCCTAGCCTATAGAAATATATTGATGTTTTATTATATTGAATTAAATTAATTGTATTGTATGCAGTATATGTGTATATATAAATATTTTAACAACGCTCCTAAAATTGGTTTTGTGACACTAAATACATACCTTTAATATATTTTTCATTCATATAAATTGAAATTCAATTAAAGAAGACTCCATTTCATTAGCCATTTATAAAATTAAATAAATTGTTAAATTAAATCAACATAGTTTTACATTAACAATATTAACTCTTTAAATTACGCAAGGCATTATGAAATATTAAAATTGAGATTTAACTATCTTACATTAAAGGATAAGACCATAATAGTTAAGGAATTTTACCAAGAAAGTTGTCAAAACAGTTTACCGATTCCAAAGATTTCTGCCATGTTATAAAAGTTGGCAGGTTATACTGACAGCAACCATTTGAGGGAAAGGGGTATATTAGTATCTAATATTGTTAATATTGTAGAAAATATTTTTGGGATTAAATTAGCTGTATTAATATATTTAATAGATTTATATGTCTTTTTCTTAATATATTTTATTAAATCGTTGTTTTATAGATTTATATCTCAGATTTTTTAATAAAAACAAGATTGTAGATCCAAATATGTGATAAATAATTTTTTTTTATCTCTAAACTGAAATTAATTATTAAACAAAATTTATGAAAAAAAAAGGTTTTTTTTCATAAATAAAAATAATTTTTTAAAATTTATTATTAAAAAATTTATAAAATTATTTTTTGAGAAAAAACAACAACCAAAGATAAATTCTGCGTATAGAATGATATTTTATATAATTTATTGAAAAATTATTAAAAATACGTTTAAGTATATAGAGATTTTTGCAAAAATAGGAAATGTAATTTTGTACTACGCATTCATATATCAATAGAAATACATAAATTTTAGGTTAGCATTTTCCATATTGCGAATACTGACTTTTTAACTTCAAACTAATATTAATCTAAATATCAACAAAAATAATTTTCGAAAATTGAACTAGATGAAATCAACTTAAAAAAATCATATGACAAATATAGAATATAGAAATTGATTGACAAATAATTCACTTGACAAGTATAGAAATTTTAGGTTTGCATTTAGCATATTATGAAGCTAGATGAAGCCAATTTGAGAAACTTATTCATATGACAATAGAAATATTGAAATTTTAGTTCTGTATTTTCCATATTAGGAATATTACATTTATAACTTCAAACTAATATTAATCTAAGCATCAGCATCAACAATTCTTGGAAATTGGACCAGATGAAGCCAACCATTCCATCCAATTCAAAGAATTCGTAAATTCCTCTTCTGCAACCAGGAGAAACTATCGTTGAGGGAGGCATTCACCATGCTTATATTTGTCTTCATTTATTGTGCAATTAGTGAGTCCACCGTCCAAGTCTAATTATTTACCTTACTTTCTACTCCTTTTCTCAGTAAGTGAGTTAAGCGAGTTTTCAAAGCTAAATTAGATGAGACAATCTTCCCTTTTCTGGGAGATGCCTACAAGACGTCTGGGAAGCAGAGTCGGTTGAATGCATTTGAATCTTTGAAATATCAATTAAACTTCGATTAACTTGAATCGGATTAAAACATACGAATTTCCTGTTCTTTTGGTTTGGGTCCATTTCGTGCAATTTGCCAGCTTTCTAAGCATTTGAAAGTCGTTGCTGTGTAATTATTAAAATAATCAATTAAATGCTTGATTACTTTCATAGAAGATTTAATTCTATAATGTATTCACTTTTCAATTGATGAAAGATTGAACATATTGCTTTTGCTTATTTTTTTATAATGGAATTTGTGGTATAGTTAAAACATTGGGTGAAAAATTCTACAAAAGAATATTAAAACAATTGATTAATGGAATATAATTCATAAATTAATTATGTTTATTATTTTCAAATATCATTCGAATAATAAACTTCACGAAAAAAAATATTTCAACTTTTGCACTCGAAAAAATGGAGAAGTACTGTCATCCTTTTGTTCATACTTTACTATTTACTTCAGTACTTTATCATTGCGCCAAATATTTTTGTGGTATTTCTTATTTGATTTCAAACTTTATGATTAATCAATAAAATAATCATTTACTTCGGAAATATAAATCTCAAAAGAAAGAAATTTCAAAATAAAACGTGTAAAAGAATAGTTAATATCATATTGTATGCTTTATGATTCGAGTACACTTTAATAATTATTTCATGGTATTTTATTGTTTGCTATTGTTGTGAAGATAAATACTTTTTCCCATGTCTATACTGCTAAGTGGTCAATAACTTTATGCTGATAAGTATTACATCGATGCGTTAATATCATCCACCTGCTAGAATGGCATAAGTGAGAAGAAATTCTTTACAATTATTTGTTCTGCAATTGCATTTTCTATGCTAAATATCATATTATTTATTACTATGCAAAATATTAACTGTTTGGAAATCTGATGCGAAATATTTTGTAAAAAATTATCTGATTCGATATCTGACTTATAAAAAATATATATTAATTTTACTTAGAAACATTTTATCATCAGTTACATTATTAAAACACATTGCATAACAATAGTATTAAATAAGAATAAAGGTTTTTAAGATTTCCAATGAATTAAATGCTTTGTTTAAAATTCGGTATTTGGCACAAATAAAACTATTCAATTCAAGGACGATTTATGTTATGATTTTTATAAAAGAAAAATAACCATCCTTTGAAATATTTCTGATGACTAAAGAGCTAAGTTTTCTATGCAATTCGATAGGATAAACGACACTTGTTTATTACAACTGAAGTCAATTGTCTATTTTATTCGGCAACGATGCGAATTGCATAACTAAGCATTTTCAACTGAATAGATACTTCATGTATCAAATTTATAAACATTTCCGGGTGTTGGTGTTCTTTTATTTGATTCAAAGATAACTGAAGAAACATTGTAACATCCACTAACATGACTGAATATTTTACAAATGTTGTTTGGAAAATGATAAGGCAATAAAATTTTTAAAGGGAAAAAAAAATATTTTTCCATCTAATAGCACACAGTGAAAAATATTTTTCCTTCTAATTGTACATAGTGAAAAAAAAATTTCCAAATTATTTTCACTATGTGCAGTTTTTTAAAACTATTTTGCAAATTTTCAAACACAATTTTTACCTACTTGAAAATGGACACATGTTACATCTTTACTTTGGTGGACGTGCACTATTAAAAAGGGCAAACGTTCTACAGATATTAAAAAAATGAAATTAGCTCATAATAAAATAAATTGCTGATTTATTACAGCTTTCAGATTTATTTTTGTACAACAGCATTGCATAATATCACCAAACTCACCAAGAAGTTAGTTCAAGTTATGATGAACAGTTACCGGAAAATCACATTAACTTTGTATACCATGTTATAATAATACACTACCGTAAATATATTCTCATTGATTTGAAAGTCAAAATCATCACAGCATACAAACCGTCATGATACAATCATCTCATGATACAGATCGTCTAAAGGCCCTGAGTGTATTCCACTACTTGAAAATATCTATTCTCACGAACCCTTTTCATGCAACAAAGCATTCAATTACAAAAGGCGAAATTACACAGCTGTTTCATCTAATTGCACACAGTAAAAAATATTTTTCCACCTAATTGAACACAATTTACTTGAAAAGGGACACTGTTTGCATCTTTATTTTGCCAAACTCGGAGGAACACTATCAAAAATGGTAAAAATTTTATAAATATTAAAGAAGGGAATTAGCTCATAAAGAATAAATTGCTGATTTGTTCATTTTTGTTCATTGAGGTTCATTTTTGCTCAACTGCAATGCATAGCTAGCATCGCCAAACTCACCAAGAAATTAGCTCAAGTTATGATAAACAATTACCAGAAAATCGCATCAATCTCGCTATACCATGTTATAATAACACACTACCGTAAATATCTTCTTATTGATTTGAAAGTCAAAAACCTCTAACCATAAACCATCTAAAGGCCACGAATATATTCCCACGTACTCGGAAATATCCATTCTCATGAGGCCTTTTCAGACAACAAAGCATTCAATTAAAAAAAATGGCGAAATTACACAGAACTTAAGGCGTTATCATTTCATTTTACTGTTGTAATAAAGTGGCCCGAAATCGCCAAGGTGTACAGTTGGACGTGACTTCGATACAACGTGACACGTGATGGTTTGGCTTTACAAACTTCTAATCAACAGATAAAGTGGTCGTGATACAAAGTTTGCTTTTCGCAGATCTCGAACAGGTTTCTCGCAGGGGGTATGGGCCGGGGGTGGTCTTTAAAATCTCACACCCTGCGTGTCGAGATACACGGAATTGGAGAAATCAGAAGAAGCGATAAGATTAGGAAGAAAGGTACACGGTTTCGCTTTTCCTGGTGTTACTAATATGAGTTTATGATTCCAGTTCATGGAACGTGCATATGTATAAAGCACCTAGATCATAAAATCTTTTTTTTTTCTACCAGGTTAAATTTATGTTTCTCTTGTTCTTTGCAATTATGCACTCTAGCAATTGAATTATTTTTATAGTAACTAAAGTTGAAAGCTAAGTGATTAATATGTAACTTAATTAATATGTAAGAAATTTTTATTGATGGCTCGTGAAATTTTTCATTAATTTTTGTTTTATTTGGGAAACATTATTTTGTGTTTAAACTTATCAAATTCATTATTTGTATGTACAGAAATAAAAAGGAAAATTATTTATTTAGATATAAAAATAATTTCTAAAAATGTTTATATTAAAGGATAAAAAAAAAATTTCTTGTGAGTATCCCGTTATATTTAAAATTTTAATTGTTGTTAAAATAAATATCTGTTTAATTTTATACATACATTTGTACTAAATTTTAATTTAAATGTATTGATAGTTTTTATTAACCTTTCATGTTGCCTATGATTTTAAATCATTGTTTATTCATATTTAATGAATAATATTTGTAAATACCTCTAAAAATTAAAATAAGAATATGAAATGTAATTTTTTTTTCTTTATCATTAAATTGAAGTTTAAAGCATCGATGCAGTTGACTATTCTCTTGTCAGTAAATGTTTGGTTCAATGAATCAGCAAAATAGTTGACAAAACATTTTCGTTGTAAATTGTGATAGTGCATCACATTAGTTTGGACTGTCTACTTTCAGCTGCTAAAGAATTTTTTTTATACGATTTGTAAATGTGATTTCGGTTTTTATTAAAAATTTTTCAGTGTCATTACTTCTTCTAACAATAATAACATCACACGCGAAACATTATTCTTTTAATCAGATCTTATCGGTGAGTCCTTGGATTAATCAAGTTTAGTGTAATAAATCGATATTAAAGAAAATTATCAAATAATTTTTCTTCATAGTTTTCCATTTTTAAGTGTATTTTTAATATATATTTGAAAATGAACAGAAACATTTATTTTAACTATTAAATTAAAGTTTTAAAGTTTTTGTACATGTTATACGGTAAGTTAATAAATGAATATAAGGCAATAAATTACCAATCTGAAACTAATAAATAAATCAATGTAATAATTCTGCTTACAATATATAGCACAGATTACAATTTAACATATTCCAGTTACTCTTCCAATAATTAGGCAGTATGCATTCCAACCTCATCCAGACTGATAATGCTTGCAGATTCTCAGTATAACAACTGTGAAGTGTCAGTATCCTTAGAATGCAATAACTCGTATAAAAGGTGCTTAAATCTTACAGATAGGAGGCGGATTTTCACAAGAACCTCCACTTTATGGAGATCTTATGCAAAAAGTCTTATTATGGTAAGGTAGTCGTTTATAATTATATTATAAATATACGACGATGACAGTATACATATTAACACGAATTACGATTCAATAAGTAAAAGCAAGGAACATCTTATAATAAGGCAATAAATTAATAATCTAATAAATTAATCAATGAAATACTGCTACTTGCCATGTGTTGTAGTTAAGTTTAACTGATTCCTTCCTATCTATTATACTTTACGTGTAAGAATCATTCCAACCTTATTTAGGTGGATATTCGTAATGCTTCCAGACTTTTAGTATAATAAATAGAGTTAATATACTTAGTTGCAATAATTTGCACGGAAATTTATGGCGGCTTTCGCCCAAAACCCCACGTTATGAATAGCCTTATGCAAAAAATTATTGTTATGGTAGGATAGTTAAACATTAATTTTGTTATATATATATATATAATGTTCATATGGGTGGGTGTTATGTATGATCATATGACAATATTTATATTAACAAAAATTAAAATTCAATTAGCAAAAGAAATATAGCAAAACTATCTTATAACAAGTAATATATAAAAAAAAAAATTAAAGTCAATTCCTACTTTTTTTTATTATTGCAGAAAGTCCTTTATGTAAAATTTTCATTCATTTTTTAAAGTTTATCTGGCGCCATCTATTGGTAGATGTATGCAACTTAAATCTGGAAAAAACTAAAATTAATTAATTAAATTTAGTTACTAAATTGATATTTAAAAAACTGTATTAACATCAAGTGTCCTCCACTACAAGTTCAAAAAAAATGTATTTGAAGTTGAGTGGATGAATAAAAAGTATTTTATGAACGATTGAAACTTTGAACAAGATATATATAGGGAGAGTGTGAGTTAATAGAAGGAATTGAATAAGGCAATAAGGTGTGGCACACTTTTCAATTTAGCAAATTCCTTTCCATCCGATCTATTCTTCAAGCGATTAGAGCAGTGGTGATTATCCAAACCTTATCCAGACGGATATTCATAACGCTCCCAGACTCTTAGCATAACAACTGTGAAACGTTAATATCCTAGGAATGCAATAACTTGCATGAAAGGTGCTCACATCCCACAGGTACGTCGTGGCTTTCACCAAATCTCATATTTTGTGAATAGCCTTATGCGAAAAGTCTTATTATGGTAGGATAGTCTTAACAGTGATTATTGCCATGGTCATGTGTACATTAGAATGGGAAGATTTAACAGAATTCTATTTGGAGAAACTGGCTACACTGTTCTAGTTCAAGGTATATTGCACGCAAGTTGATTTATAGATGTGGAACATATGATGGACTATATCCTTTCTTGATTTTCTGTAATTTCTTAAATTAAAAGAAGTTTTAAATGACATTTTTATTTTTACAGTGAGTTTTTTTTATTCCTAATAAAGTGACGTAAACTTCTCTCATTATATCTGTTAGTTGGCATTCACGATTCAGAAACTTCCTATTTACTACAAATCATATACAGATGTGGGACAATTACCCTTGAAAGTTTTCTTTAAAACATAGCTCTATCATTATCTCTTAACGATGGATTTCTCATGGCTTATTTAATGCGGATTCTGCATTTTATACATAATGCTGTGTGTTTGTCCATTCTCATGCCTTGCAGTTTGAACTCAAGAATCATGCCAGCTATCTTTCCGAGCTAGTCCTCATTTGGCAGATTGAAGATCCTTTGATGCACCGCACATAAATCTTATCAAGCTGAGCGGTGTTTTATTAACCACGATTTACGAAAATTGAAACAACATTTTTTTCGAGTTCCCTAAAGATTGCATTCAGTTACACTTTATGAGTTGACCAGAGCTTTTGCATTCAAGTCTGGACGCCCCTTTATATTACATAACAATTTATATTTACATAACAATTCCCACACGAACATACCACACACACACATACATACCACACACACACATACATATTCACACACACACAAACATACATATGCTTACACACTCACATACACATGCACAGATACTTACACACACATATGCGATTCCCACCCGTACACGCACACACGCACGCAAACATGCATGCATACATACTTACACAAGCATACGCGGTAACACACCGACATACTCTTGCACACATGCAAGTACACACACACACACACACACACACACCGATATACTGATTCATAGATGTACATGTGCACATACTTATACGCACACACCATACTATATGTTAGTATTTAAGTAAGCATTTTTTGCATAAGTATGCTGCTTTGGGAGCTATGCTAAGTAAAATGATCTAAATAATTATTTTAAATATTTTAATATAATTCTTTTGAAGTCAAATAATTTATCTACTTCAGTTAAGAAAAAAAAATACATATAAACCATCAAAATATGATTTTTGTAAGATTTATTAAAAAATATATTTAATTAATTTAAAATATGGTTAAGGAATCATAAAACCGTTTTGTGATTAATATAATGCCTGAGACACACAAATATCTTAAAAAATTATGTTTGTATTTGCAATACAAAATTTTATGGTGTTATAATATGTAACTTCACCATGCAATTTGTATAATAGGCAAATGTAAAATATTACTACAATTTTAATTCGCACATTATTTGCGATATTTATCATAGCAAATTATATTTATCATTGCTGAATTAAATTATTTTTAATTAATTTAGTAATGTACGAAAATAGTAAGAATATGTATTTACTTGTATTAAATATCCATTGAAATGTTATAAACTAAGTATAAAATTTTCTAAAAATTTTAAATATTGTTGCTAATTAAATGAAATCAAATGGTGTAAAATAAAAAGTGATGGTTTGAGAAAATAACTTGTTTCACTAATGGCATTTTGTAAAGTATTAAATGTATTTTAAATTAATTAAATGATAAGTACGTAAAAGTAAAGAATTTTTTCAAATATATGTATAAGAAATATCTCGTTTCACATTTAACGATTTTGAATGAAAAATTAACTATGGCATGAATTATAAAACGTAGCTTTAATCACAACTATTGTATGAAATCTTAATAAATAATGAAATATACAGATTCCTATCATATAAACGAATGTATGCATATGAAACAAAATTAAAGGTATAAATTATTTAAAGTCTTGTAAATTGAAATTAATAATGAAAATTTCAACTTTATAATTATAAATTTTCTTGACTTAATTATCTTTTCTAACATTAAGATAGTTTACTGTATAATGAATTTAATGAGCTTTGGGGAAGGCATCTAACGTTGTAATGAATAATGATGGTCTTATTCGATTATACATTGTTGTTATTATCAATTTATTATGCTGATTAAGTTTCAAAAGTGTTTCATTTAGCCTTTGCGGCGTAAAACATTTTCGTTACATTAAATAATAGTATTAATAATTTGTTGTCGAAAATGGAATCAACAATAGGAATTCATAGTTTTTATTATTATTATTTTGAAATTTTGAATAATATTTTCATTTTTATAATTTGATCGTGACAATTTGTGATTTTTTCACACTTTTTTGTTTTCAAATTATCTGTAATATTAATTAATGAATACTGATTAGCATAGAAAAAATACATTAAAAATAATTCTTAACACTTTTAACATGTTCAATTGCACATGTTTAAATATTCAAATTTAAATATTTGACACATTTTGCTGATATTAATTTTATTGATAAAATCGTATTTGAATAATGTTTAAACATAATATTGCTATTGTTCACTAAGAAGACGAGATTTTTTTTATTATTATTAGATTTAATTTTTAAAATTATCTATAGTATTAATTAAAGAATACTGTTTAGCATGGAAAGAATACATTTAAAATAATTCTTAACTCTTTTAACATGTTGAATTGCACATGTTAACTTATTCAAGTTTAAATATTTGCCTCATTTTGCTAATACTCATTTTATTAATAAATCATATTTGCATAATGCTACACATAATAAGATCTATATTATTTACTAAGAAAACGAGAGTTTATTTTATTATTATTATAGATTTTAAAGTAATATTAATTAAAAAATACCGATTAGCATGAAAAAATACATTTAAAAAATTCTCAATTCGAAAAAAATTGTACTAAACACTTTTAACATGTTGAATTGCATATGTTTAATTATTCAAATTTAAATATTTGCTGCATTTTGATGATAATTATTTAAAGTCATATTTGCATAATGCTGAACTATAAGAAGTTCGATATTGCTCACTAAGAAAACGAGATTTCGTTATAGAAATATGGATGTAATAATTCTTAAACCGTTTCATAATGAAATAGACATTTAATGTTTTTCTTTTAATTTCGAAAGAGATAAACTTGTATCCAAGGAAGATTAAATCTTGCATCTAGCACGTAAAGTCAAAATTAACGACCTATCAATACGATAGATGGCGCTAGCTATGTTTCTTTTTGAAAAAGTCCCTAGCGCATTTCCAAAATTTACCTATTACTTCCTTACTTAAGACTCCCGCGAGGACGAACAAGGTATTAAATTTCATCCTTGTTAGCGATTATCTAAAACGGAGTTGCAGGAGTGAGGGGGTGTTAGCGATTAATTTTTATGCTTAATTTAAAAGACGCGCCTAATTAGTCGATGTTATTACGTCGAACTTCTGCGAGTTCATCTTTTCTTTTGGCGAAAAACACTTTTTGTAAAGTTAGTCCTTAAGCCGTTTTGAATTAACTTGGAGATTTAGTGAATTTCTTGTTCGAGTCAGAAGTTTTTTCACCCAAAACCATTGTCTTAATTTTGCTGCGTACATGATTATTTATTGGCACTATTAGCTGGGTCTTTAGAATTAAGATGCTGACGTAAAAGAAAATTGAGTTTAAATAATTAATAGCGCAAAAAAATTGCTGAAAATAATTCTGGTTTTACATCACATTTTCCATCCTTTGCTTTGCTTTTTATTTCGTACGCATTTTTGGTAATTGGAAATAAGTATAATGTATAATTGTTATTAAAAAGCTTACGTCAAACTGCTGCTGGTTTAACAGAAAATATTTTCTTTTTATGTTATAGATATTATATTTCATTATTTGTAAGTTTTTTAATTAATAATGTATCGTATAACTTACTTTTATTTATAAAAATATTTAATAAATGGTTTTTAAAAGTTTAATCCAAGAATTTTTATCTATCGAAATTTCAGTTATTTTTATACTTTGATGTTAATTATCTTATTATAATAATATTTTAATTATTCCTTTTTAAGTACACTATAAATATTGCTTTATTTTTGTACTTCGTATCAGTATTATTTAGCTGATTGTAGTTGAGATATTTTCATATTTTTGTGGTATATTTTGGCATCAAGTTAAGATGATTATAATAATATTTTAATTAGTAAATTATAATAATATTTTATTGAATTTTTGATGTTCTAGCAATATTTTATTCATTTTTGAGTACACTATGACCATTAGTTTATTTTTTGTACGTCGTTCATTATTATTTAATTGATTGTAGTTGATATATGTTTGTATTTTTTGGCATAATTTTACATTAAATTTAGATGACTATTGAAAAAATTATTTTTAGATTTACCTATTACTTCCTTGCTTAAGACTCCCGCGAGAACGAAGAAAGTATTAAATTTCATCCTTGTTAGCGATTATCTAAAACGGAGTTGCAGGAGTGAGAGGGGTGTTAGCGATTAATTTTTATGCTTAATTTAAAAGACGCGCCTAATTAGTCGATGTTATTACGTCGAGCTTCTGCGAGTTCATCTTTTCATTTGGCGAAAAACACTTTTTGTAAAGTTAGTCCCTAAGCCGTTTTGAATTAACTTGGAGATTTAGTGAATTTCTTGTTCGAGTCAAAAAGTTTTTTCACCCAAAACCATTGTCTTAATTTTGCCTGCGTGCATGATTATTTATTGGCACTATTAGCTGGGTCTTTAGAATTGAAGATGCTGACGTAAAAGAAAATTGAGTTTAAATAATTAATAGTGGAAAAAAAATTGCCTGAAAATAATTCTGGTTTTACATCAAATCTTCTATCTTTTGCTTTGCTTTTTTGTTTCGTAGACATTTTTGGTAATTGGAAATAAGTATAATGTATAATTATTATTAAAACGAGTAAGTCAATCTGCTAGTGGTTTAACAGAAAATATTTTTTTTACATTACGTTATTAATTAAAACATACGTTACTTTATTAATTAAAAAAGTTATATTTTTAATTAATAACGTAACGTATAACTTACTTTTTCTTTTACCAAATAGTTAATAAAGGATTTTGAAAAGATTAAATTTGAGAAATTTTATCTATCGAAATTTCAGTTATTTTCATACTTTGATGCTAATTACTTATAATAATATTTTAATTATTCCTTTTGAAGTACACCATGAATATTAGATTACTTTTGTACTTTGTATCAATACTATTTAGCTGATTGTAGTTAAGATATTTTCGTATTTTTTTTTATTCAAGTTAAGATGATTATAACAATATTTTAATTACTAAATTATAATAATATTTTAATTAATTTAAGATCTCATAATAATATTATATTCATTTTTGAGTACATTTGAATATTAGTTTATTTTTGTACTTTGTATTAGTATTATTTAGCTGATTGTAGTTGAGATATTTTTGTAATTTTTTGGCATTATTTTGCATTAAATTATTATGATTATAAAGGAAGATTTCTTAAGATAGGTTTTAATAATATTATGAAAGAAATTCTATATTTTATAATCAGATTTGAATGTAATTTCTTAAATATTTCAGTTAACTATTAATACTATTTATCAAAATAAATTGTGAATAGTGATAAATAAGGGAGTAAAAATGGAAAGTTTAAAGGATAAAATTTATAAAAAGTTCAAATGTTACTTACGTTTAATTTATTTTGTATCAGTAAATAAAAAACAGATATTAAAAGCTGTCTTTTAAAACTTCCTATAGATGAATTCTAAAGTTTTTTTAAATTTCGGGTTTCTTATTTGCTGTTAAATATTCTTATTAATTCGTTGTTGTTGTTTCTTTGCCCACTTGGACGACAGCAACATCTACTACTGTGCCCAAAAAATGAGACCAATTATTTTTTTTCAAATCTCTTTACTTATTTTTCCAAATTTAGTTCATCGCCTTTAAAGTAATCACCTCCGGATACAATGCACATATGCAAACTTCTTTTCCAATCCTCAACGAATGTTAAAAAGTCATTGGCAGAGATGACCTTCAAAGCGCGCGGGGTTTCATGTTGTATCTCTTCAATCGACTCAAAACGGTATCCTCGGAGTGGTCTTTTGAGTTTAGGGAATAGCCAGAAGTCGCAGGAGGTAATACGGTGGTAGTGGACCGATATGGGTTTCATTTTTGGCGAAAAAGTCAGAAGAATCAATGTAGTGTGAGCTGGAGCATACAGTGTTTTCGGTACCAATCGAGATTAGACACGTTTGAGGCCCAAAATAGAATTGTCCGATCCTTTTGAAATTCCTACATCATCAGCAAGGTCTCTAATTGTGAATTGACGATTTGCAAGCACCAAATCTTTAATTTTTTTGGACGTGAGCTTCATCAGTTGACGTCGATGGTCGGCCAGAGGACTCTTCGTCTTCAACGAGACCTCTGCCTTCTTTGAACTGTTTATACCACTTCTAAACATTTCTTTCCGATATAGGGATGCTCACCAAATGCCTTCTGAAAAATTCTATACGTTTCCGCAAACAAAATTTAATGCAAGTTCTTTGCTCAATTAATTCAGACATTTCAAAATTCGCCGGAATCAGTTTTAGCGTCTCACAAAGCCAAGCGTAACTCAAACACTAACGAATATTTTAACGTCAAATTCCACACAGATGTCAAGGACAGTGCCAGCAACCTAAAAAAGGAAAAAAAATTGAAATTCCGTAAGCCCCTGGGATTTTAATTTGAAAATTAGTCTCACTTTTTGGACACAGTAGTAAACCATGTCTATGAACCCTTGTTAACCAATGAGTCATGACAAAGGATATAAAAGGATTTTTTTTGTTCTTGACCTTGCGGTACAAAGACATGGTGCACCCAAAGAGATTGACTTTAGTCCACCCGGTTATACGCTCATGCTCTGGGTACCCATTTTAGTAGCCTTTTACGACATGCATGGGCTACAGTGTGGCTATACTAACCCGGACCCACACGAGATAAATTTTTATCTTTATTATTAAATACTTTTAAGAGATCGCTTTCATGAGAAAATTAATTAAATTTTTCCAAAAAAAAAAATTTATGAATTTTATGCTCATGAATGATGTGAGACCACATTATTTTGTAAATATTTTTGAAATAACTGAGGCAGAAAAAGTAAAATAATGTGTTTCTGTGTTAATAATTCTGCGGTAGTTTTCATTTATTTACCCACATTTATCAGAAAAACGTTGAAAAGCACAATCCTTCCCGACACGAGATGTCTTTTTCTCTCTCTCTCACACTGTATTGAGCAACGCCGGTGTCACAAGACTGTTTCATTAACGAAGCAATGGGATTAAATAACTGCGGAAGCATCTCGGATGAGCGACTCTCGCTCTAAATCGCAGAAGAGAGTTATGAACACAGAGAGCGTGTACTCATCGGAAAGATCTGCATCTTTCCCGTGCCCGACACACACAGACAAACCGTTGGCCGACATTATTTCGAGAGAGTCTTTTCTAATGATTGGTTTGGTTTGTCACTCTACGACCATCTTGTGCCCACGCGGGCCAAACTGACCGGGACCTACAGTTTAACGTGAAGTCCGAATCACTACCAAACATCCCTGCCAGGGATTCAAATCTGATGCCTGTGGTGCAAAAGACCAGAGCGCTAGCTAATTAGCCACCAGGCACCTCCAATAATTATATACTTGATTCAAATTGTTTTGACATTGACTCCCGCATTTACAACTAGATTGTGGTACCAAAGGTCATAGCTCTAGCCAATTGGCCGTCAAGTAGGCAAATTATATAGGACAACACAGCTCTAGCATAGTGGTGTGGTGTGGTGTGGTGTAGTGTAGTAGTAGTATTAAATAATATGAAAATGAATAATAATTAAAAAGTTATTATTAAATATTTTTATTAAAAAAAATATAAATTAAACGTTTCTGGAAAAAAAATCATGAATAATATACATGAATCATACGAGGTCAAATTATTAATTTTGTACAAATTTTATAATAACTCAAGTATAAAAATAAAGTAACGGGTTACCATGTATTCTGCGGTAGTGTTCCTTTATTTACCCACATTTATCAGAAAAACCGCTGAAAACCACAATCCTTCCCGACACGAGATGTCTTTTTCTCTTACATCTCGCAGTTCTGAGCAAGACCGGTGTCACAAGACTGCTTCATTAACGAAGTAATGGGATTAAATAACTATGAAAGCATCGCGGATGAGCGACTCTCGCTCTAAATCGCTGAAGAGAGTTATGAACACAGAGAGCGTGTACTCATCGGAAAGATCTGTATCTTTCCCGTGCCCGACACACACAGACAAACCGTTGGCCGACATTATTTCCAGAAAGTCTTTTCTAATAATTGGTTTGGTTTGTCGCTCTACGGACATCTTGTGCCTACGAGGGCCAAACTGACCGGGACATACAGTTTAACTTGAATTCTGAATCACTATCAAACATTCATGCCACTGCCAGGATTCGAACTTGAAGCCTATGGTACCAAAGGCAAGAGCACTAGCTAATTGGCCATAAGGTCGCCAAACTATATAGGGGCATCTTATCTTTACTCATCCTGATATGAAGCGATGCTGTGGGGTAAGGTAGAAGTGTGGCAGTAGTTGTAGTAATAGTAGAAGTGTGACAGTAGTAGTAGTAATAGTAGAAGTGTGGTGGTAGTAGTAGTAGTAGTAGTAGTAATAGTAGTAATAGTAGAAGTGGGGATCTGATAGGCGAGTGACAAGCACTCTGACGCACGGTACCACTGGATTTGGGTTTGAATCCCGACCGTATCATGGATGTTTTTAGTGGTTCGGAATCTACATTAAACCGTAGGTCCCGGTCTCCATATGACCGTAGAGCATCACAGAGCCTAATCAGACTTCTCACCCACATCATTCCCAAACTGTAAAAGGGGCAACTCGGCTCTAGGTACAGTGATGTGGTGGGATGCAGTAGTAATAGTATTAGATAATATGAATTTTTTTTTTTTTTAATATTTGTATTATTAGATATTTTTAAGGAATGACATTTAATCAGAAAATTAATAAAATATTTCTAGAAAGAAATTCATGAATTATATACTCATGAGAACACATTAATTTTCACAATAATAGAGGTAGAAAAATAAAATAATGGGTTTGTCAAGTATTCTGCGGTAGTGTTCCTTTATTTACCCACATTTATCAGAAAAACGTTGAAAACCACAATCCTTTCCGACCACGAGATGTCTTTTTCTCCCACATCTCGCCGTGCTGCACAACGTCGGTGTCACAAGACTGCTTCATTAACGAAGCAATGGGATTAAATAACTAGGAAAGCATCTCGGATGAGCGACTCTCGCTCTAAATCGCAGAAGAGAGTTATGAACACAGAGAGCGTGTACTCATCGGAAAGATCTGTATCTTTCCCGTGCCCGACACACACAGACAAACCGTTGGCCGACATTATTTCCAGAAAGTCTTTTCTAATGAATAAATTAGAAGCGATATGCTAATTTGAGTTGATCTTTCTTGAAAATGGAGGACGTAGAGGAATTCAAACTTAATGAGTTTGCCATTTCCGCGTAAGATGGAGAGCGACTTGAAATGGTTAATTACTTCGGCTCGATTTTTCTGCACCCGTCTGGGTTGGGGAGCGGACGGTTATGGTGTCGGGTGCCATTTTGTAAGGAAGTGGTTTAAGGGATAATTACGTCTGGCGAATTTTTTTTTTCTTTCGAAATCGGATTAGGTTTATGGTTGTGTAGTATTTGACTAATCGGAATGAGGTAAATGTTTTTAATTAAGTCCGATGAATTTGATTTAAAGTGTAGTTTAAAAGGAATGTGATAAACACGGTTTTAGTTTGATTGTAATAAAAGTATGCATTTTGCAATTCTTTAATTATTATAAAAACATATATTATTATAATTATTTAATATTTTAAATAAAATTATTTTTTAAATAAATCGTGTAAGCAAAAACTTATAACAGTGCTTTATTGATCTGCTTCTCTCCTGTTCGAATCCCTGTTCAGGTGAAGTTATTACTCATTAAGAGCTGGAAAATATTTTGCCCGGCTCAGTGGCAGCATGCGCCGATGGTGATTGGTAGAGCTGAGTTTCAATCCTCTGGTGACTTTGTTTTAGACACTGTTTCAAAACACATGGAGACTTGATGACGTTTGTGATGTTCAGCATCTTGCCTCGTCAGTCAGACTAATTGGTGTGAGTTTTCCGGGTTTTCTACCATATGATACTCAAATGCGGAGTAGTTCTTCCTAAAAGTCCTTCCAAAAAGGCATTGTCTTCCTTCTTCAGCAACGCGGAACCAAGTCAGACTTCTACCTATCGGCGCTCCATCACAACAGAAGCTTTTTCCACTTTCCCTCCTTTCATGAGTATTCATGCGATGTCCGTCCTGCACTACAGCGTATTAAGGATTAGACACGATTTTCAAATATACTTCGTATTACGGAATAACAATTGTTTTTCAATTCCTCAATTAATTGCTTCGTAAATTTTTGTATTGGTTCTGTATCATTATTTCCAGTGAATTTATTTTATCACAAAGAGTTTCCTTATGCATGTAAATGCTTCAGACTTCTGTGAAGCTTAATTATTCAAATTCTTTCTATATTATGTTTTTATTAAACGTTTTAAACATTAAAATAATAAATTTGAAAGAAAAGTTAAATTAAAAATGTTCTTTTACATTGAAATCCTTTTCTGTAAACCGTTATGGGATAGCTCAATTTTGTATTCTTTTTTTAAATAACTTCTGCCATGATATAAATCATTTCTGCAGTGTTGACAACTATAAATGACCTGTTCTATTTAATACGAATTTGTGTGTTCTACAAGTTTGATAGATGATTCTACAAAATAGAAAGAAATGCGTTTAAAACTATTTCTTATTCCTATACATATGTAAAAACAAAGGAGGAAATCGCAGAGAAAAATAAATGGTTTGCTTTCGAAAAAATAAACTTTTTTTATAAATGATATGCTCCAGGAAAACTCTTTGAGCTGATGGTACAAAAACTTAGACAACGTATGTTCTAAATTTCTCAATATATTATTCTTATTTTCGAATATTGAAATTCATTCATTTTACTGATGTTTATTATGAGAATTTAGAATTTAAATTAACATTTCTAAACTGATTAATGTATGTATAACTTAATCTAATTATTTAAATTAATATGACATTCATTTTCTTAATAGATTCTTCATATTTATACCTAAATATTTTTAAATTAGAATAATAATAATGATAATAAAAAATATTCTTGATTCTTTAAAACAAAAAAGAACTTTTCTTTTCAGAACAGAACTTTTTCTTCTTATAAACAAAAAAAAGGTCAATTTAAGATATTAAAAGGTTTGATAAAAAAGGTCTATTAAATTAGAAATTAAAGTAGAATATAAAAAAATGTTCTATGCATTTCGAAATAAGGCTATTGTTTCTAATTGTTTCTGTTTTCATCTTCTAGTTTCTTTATTTAATAAAAAGGTTTATTTAAAAAAAAATAATATAATTTTTATAAAATAAATAAATAAATAAAAGAAAGAGATAAAAATAAAAATAAATAAATAAAAAGAAAGAAATAGAAATAAAAATAAATAAATAAAAAAGTGAAAAATAAATAAATGAAAATAAAAATAAATAATGAAAAAAAAAAAAAAAAATGGAAAAAAAATTAAGGAAAATAAAAATAAATAATTAAAAACAATTTTAAAAAAATTACAAACAAACATCAGTTATGGGAATAAACATGAAATATAGAGAATATTTTTCTACCTAAAATAACATTGTCATTTTCTATATCAATAGAAATTCGTTAAATAATAATTTTCTCTTAAAAAACATTATTTCAATTTAGAAAAACATTTTTTTTAGACTAGGCGACAAATAATGTTTGGTCGAAGAAATCCTCTTTAATTTTTAAAATTAAAAAAAATAATAATAATAGTTTGTAAATAAATATGAAAAAATATATTACAATTATTACAGTAAATGAATTTAAATTTTTTATTTTTACATTTGTATGAATATATTAAAAAAAATTATGTAATTTTACTATCTCATTTATTTAAATCTACATTTAATTATTTCATTAAACACTTTTATCGTTTGCAAACCAAATCAAAAATAAATTAAGAATTTTCAATTTAATTAAATTTTATTCACTATCATTTTAGAGGAATTAAAAATAATCAAACTCCTATTTTTAATAAAAGAATATATGCTTTTTATCTGCCATTAAATAAGGATAATATATTTTCAGAGGTGAAAAAAAAATATATTTAATAAGAAAATCCTTCTTTATATTTTAAAATTAAAAAAAAATAATAGTTTGTAATTAAATTTGAAAAGAAAAATATATTAAAATTATTACAATAAATGAATTTTAACTTGTTAATTTAAATTTGTACGAATACAGTAAAAAAATTATATAACTTTACTATCTCATTTAAATAAATCTTCATTTACTTATATCATTAAACACTTTTATCGTTTACAAAACTAATCAAAAATAAATGAATTTTTTAAAATTTAATTAAATTTTATTCACTATAATTTCAGATTAATTAAAAGCAGCCAAATTCCATGTTTTTAATAAAAAGAATATGCTTTTTTATCTGCCATTAAGTAGGGATAATATATTTTAAGAGTGGAAAAAGTGTAAACGATTTCTTTGTTCGTCTTTTTCTTGCTATGCCACTATTTCTCTGCAGTGATTACTGGCCAGATAGGCCTTGGCAGCGCAATTAATTGCTTGGCGAGATTTAAATTCTAAGCTTAAAGGAAACGTAAAAGCCACAGAAGTTTGTTTTCTTTCGTTTTCACGGTGCTGCATAGTGGTCGAGATAAGGTTTGATAAGTGGGAACCGAGATTTCTTATAATGCGATACATCGCGTGGCAATTTCGCTCTAGGTTTCTAGGGCTAAAAAGGATTTGGGTTATAAGTTTCACATTTTTCTGCTGAAGTTGATTGCGATTTTGATGCTTTTAGTTAAAGTTTTATGACTAGTTTTATTTTTGTTATCATTCTTATATATATGAGAGAAAAGGAAGTTGAGACATTCAGTTTTTCATTTGTAGGAATGGAGTGAAACAAAAAATTATGTACTACCTCACTACCTCATTTATTTAAATCTTAGTTTAATTATTTCATTAAATACTTTTATCGTTTACAAACTTAATCAAACATAACTTAAATTTTGTTAATTTAATTAAATTTAATTTACCGTAATTTTAGAGAAAATAAAAGTAGTAAAATTCCTATTTTTAATAAAAGAATATGCTTCTTATACGTCATTAAATAAGGATAATATATTTTATGAGGGAAAAAAATAATATATATAAGTTAAAGACATTATTTTAGGTTATTCCTTTTTTATTTTTTAAAATTAAAAAAAATAATAGTTTTTAATTAAATGTGAAGAATAGGTTTTAAAATTATCACAGTAAATGAATTTTAAATTGTTAATTTACATTTGTACGAATATAGTAAAAATTATGTTATGTAACTTTACTATCTTATTTATATAAATCTTAATTTAATTATTTCGTTAAATACTTTTATCGTTTACAAAATTAATTAAAAAATTAATTATCGTTAAAAAAACTTAAAATTGATTATCATTTATTAACTTAATTAAAAATACATTAAATTTTATTCATTATAAATTTAAGAGGAATTAAAAGCAGTCAAATTCCTGTTTTTAATAAAAGAATATGCTTTTTATCTGCCGTTAAGTTGGGATAATATATTTTAAGAGGGGAAAAAGTGTAAACGACTTCTTTCTCCGTCTTTTTCTTGCTATGCCACTATTTCTCCTCAGTGATTACTGGCGAGATAAGCCTTGCCATGGTAATTAATTGCTTCGCGAGATTTAAATTCTAAGCTTAAAGGTAACGTAAAAGCCACAGAAGTTTGTTTTCTTTCGCTTCCACGGTTGTAGCGTAGTGGTTGAGATAAGGTTTGATAAGTGGGAACCGAGATTTCTTATAATGCGATACATCGCGTGGCAATTTCGTTCTAGGTTTCTACAGCTATAAAAAGGATTTGGGTTATAAGTTTCACATTTTTCTAGAGTTGATTGCGATTTTGGGGCTTTTAGTTAAAGTTTTATGACTGGTTTTGTTTTTGTTATCACTCTTATATATATGAGAGAAAAGTAAGTTAAGATATTCGGTTTTTATCAAGTAAAAAAATGTTTCTGGATTGCTTGCGTTATCTTGTTTGATGGAAAGGTTTCACAGAAATGTAATGCCAAGTTTAAAGCGTAATTAATTTATTATTTTAAAAAGCATTTATCTCAAATTATTTTAATAAATACAGTACATTAAAATTCATAGTATGATAATATTAAATAAATATGTAATTATGTAAACTGCCGGCAAATGCAATATTAATCTACTTAAATTAATATTAATCTACTTAAAGTAATATCTACTTACCTGAGAAATCTACTTAAAAATTTTCTAAACTTAGAATATGCTGTTATTGCTTATGAATGCTTGATATTTTAATTCGTTAGCCATTAAAATGACACATAAGTAGCATTTTCATATTTAGTTAGGGTATATATGAGAATAACTACTATCCTACTAATTACTATCCATAACTACTATGAGGATAACTACTTTTTTAAAACTGTTATCCTTCCTTATGTTTAAATTGTATGTCATGGTCTAAAAATGGTGCAAAAAATGGTCGTAGAGCGACAAACCAAACCTAGGATAGCATGTAGCATTCGCCCTTAATGAGGATCGAACACTTGTCATTAAGTTAGCAAGTACTGCCACTCCAATACTAGAAAGGTCTTGTAAAATTCAATAGCTATTACATTTATAACTTTCTTATTCTTGTAAATTTCTAATTTAGCAATCAATGGATATTATGGAAATTAATAATTGCATTCTTTTAATTTACATATTTTGCTCACCAAATATTTTAATCTACAATTATTATTTTATTTTAATTGTAATATTTTATATATAATATATTTATAATTATGATTTTATATTTACATTTATAATTATGATTTTATATTTACATTTATAATTATGATTTCTTAACTTCAGTACACATTTCATTTATCTAATAACTAAATTTTTTTATTAAATTATTTTAAAATTGTATTCTGCAATAAAATAACAAAAAATAAAAAAAATAATAACTGCTTCAGCATGAAGTATTTGATAAAATAACATTTGCAATTTTTACGTCAGATTATTATTTATACCGTGTATTTAAGTTACGACATAACATTTAAATAATGACTCAATAAACTGCTACGAAAACTCAAAAATAACTCGACCTTCGCATTGTGAGCATTCAAAGAAACCCACTCGACCGAGTCAATACAATATGAACGAATCCATTACTCAACTCGGTGAACTCTTTAAAATGAATAGCGCGTGGTAAAAAAAGAATCGGAAAACCCATTTAACCATTTCAGGAAACTCATCAGTTAGCACTGTGCTGTCATCTCGACACAATGCCCGGGCAGCTGCTTTTTCACCCCTTTGGGGTACTCAAAGGGGTTGTGAGGGCAGAGAGGGTTGACACGCTTGGTTGGGGGAGGAAAGGATTGAAACACGTAATGTTCATAACATGCTACTTTTTGCTTGTTCAGTATTTTTTTCCGTAGAAGGCTGGCTTACCTACTTGACACCCAAAACCGTTTTGTTCACACTTAGACGTGCGTCAAGTGCTAATAGAATTAGAATGCTTCTAGCGGCAAAAAGGGTTATCTCGTTGAAAGAGTTAAGGATGGATTTTGGGGTTGTAGATCAGACTAATGATGTGTTTAGAGCTGCTACACAAAGACGCAAGTCATTCAAAGAGCGGGAATAGATGTTAATTGTATTTATATGTCGTTTAGGTGGAAAGGAAATTGTGTTAGGATATGGTTAGTATGAATCATTATATTGATGCAAAATCAGCAACAATACAAAGTTTTTTTAATATTGTATTTATTATTTTTATATTTTATATATAGAAATTTTTTAATATTTTTTTTAATTATTTTTTTTTTAATATTAAATATTTATTTTTTACTATTTTACATGTATATATATATATTTCAATTTGGAAACATTTTCGAAAAACAAATAAGAAATTAAAGAAATAAAAGTTGCAATTGTATGCCATGCTTATGGGAAAAATTGTAAAATTCCATCCAGGGTATCTGGTTGTCGCTGTGATAATCAGTGTCAAAACAATTTCGACCAAATATATTCTCATTATTGTGTTGAACAGCTGAAAATGCTGAATTTTAACTTACCTAAATTCAAATCAATGTAACTGCCCGAATTCGAGTTTGATAAGCCTTTTGTTAAAATTATTTTAAAATTAATCGTTCTTCAGTGGCCGCCTGGCCATTGGGCAATGAACGCGTGGACTTCCTTGCAAAAAAAGATGTCAGTTTAGTACAACATCCTAATGTAGGCATGCCTTATTAGAGGAATAAACTGTTTTTAAAACATTTATTTACATCTAATTTCTTGCGGGATCCAAGAAGCAAAGCATTGGCGACCTTTCGCCTGCCTGACAAGATTGCCTTGCCGCCTATCTGCACTTCATACCGATTCTATTTGCTCACTTTTGTGAATCTGCAGAAGTATATTTGCAATATATACTGTTGCGATATATTTCTCAGAGTATATATTGGAATAGTTACTGTTATAAACTGTTGCAATATATTGGAATATATGCTCTGTTGCAATATATATCAAATCTATTCATATTGCCAAATTCATGTCCTAGTGGTAACTTTCGACCCTTATCATGCATTAGGACTAAATTTCAAATCCGATGGTAGCGTACATCGCTGCCACAATTTAAAAGAAGATGACATTCTATAAGAATAGTGGTGACATGTGTAAAGCCTTTTGCATAGATAGTCAATCTGCTTGATTGGAGGTTTTCTCCTAAACGACACGCAAATACGTTACAATTATACCTAAAAGTGCCCTTGGAAGGGAATCACTCGTGTGTGTAGTTTATGGCATACATAAATAGAATACATATCCCATTGTTTTTCAACAACAAAAATCATTCCTTATTCTCTTGCCACAACGCACGTATAAACCAATTTCTGTAATGTGCATATGGAAGCAGTGGGATTATATTTTTTACGACCTCAGCCCATTGCCCATTACCCACCAAATGATTCACTTCAGAGACGTATAAAGTGAATCTGCAATCCCACAATCCCCTTTGTCACTCAAGAGAGCGTGTTTTCAAAGTGCGATAAATAAGACTTCTTCCAATCCTTTAGTCCCCAGCAGCAGTGATTGCAAACGTCCCGCTGTTACTGTCCCCCGCTCAAGTGCCCTTTTTGCACCAGATCCTTTTAACTCTTCCCATTCCGTGCGTCTTTTATTGGCCGTCTAACGATTCTTTTACATGGGCGCTCCTAAAAGGCTTTCTTAGATGATTGCTACTGATAGTAGCAGTCGATTTCTTAACCTCTTCCCCCACTGGATACAAACACGGAATACTAGCATATGTCTAGGCTGAGTTATTATAAATTAACATTCTTGCAAATAAAAACCTTTTAGACCATTAACTACAAGAAATCTTAATAATTAAAAAAAAAAAAAACTGTATGTCTTAATATTTTATTCTACATAATATATACTGTATAATCCTTATGAATACTGCAGATTCCTGAATTATAAATATTGTAGAATCCTTATTGATTTGTAAATATTTTATCGTTAGACTGCATATATCGTTAGACTGCATACTGCATATATAAAGGAAAATCCTTTAATATATCATGTCCTTTACTGATTAATAACTATAATGTATTCTTCATTTTGTGTGAAGAATTCCATTCCATTCCCAGCCATTCGGAACCTTGAGTGAATAGGAGTGTAAATGTATTCATAAAAAATAGAGGCAATTACTCTTTAAAGCATAAAAAAATACTTCTAATATCTCTTGATTAATTAAATTAAATATCTCATATTTTCTTTTTAATATACGCAATCCAATAAGATGATAATAATAAATTTAAACTCAAATATATGTCAACTTTAAAGAGGTAAATACAAATTTTCAATTCATTTTAGCATTTTACTTCTAAACAGTAATAATGAAATTAATTTAAATCTATGTCAACTTTAAAGAAGTAAACACAAGTATAACAAATGTATTCATAAAAAATAGAGGTAGCTACCCATTTAGCGTAAGAAATGCTTTTAATAGATGTAATCCAATAACAAAGACTGTAATAATAAATTTAATTTAAATCTATGTCGACTTTAGAGAGGTAAATACAAATTTTCCACTCCTTTTAGCATCCATTATATACCATTGATTAAATTTCAACGCTTCAAATGAGTTTAAGCTTTACTAATATCACTACATAATATCCTTGGTAAATTATCTCCATTATTAATAATCACAAAAGGAGTCGAGGATTTTAAAAGCCACTGTGCATCTTTGCATCTACGATATCTTCCAAACAGCGAAAGTATTCAATCAAAATGCCTTCTGATCCTCTTGGAAAATCGTGAGAAATGCTTAAGACCTTTTAATCTTTCCAAAGAAAATCTGCTTTTGAAGTCCATTACTCCAACAAAGGAGCCGTCATCGAGCAATTTTTTTTTTCATCCTTTGTCGTCCGTCCATTAAAAGCTATTAATATTTGTTAACGAGACACGATTTCTGCTTGTTATGCAAAATAAATAAATTTATTATCTCGCTAAATTGAATTTTTGCTTGCTTCAGCGAAAGTTGTAGCGAATAAGCCAGTAGAACGTATAATTCTTTAGAACGAATAAGTCAGTAGAATGTATAATTCTTTAGAACGAATAAGTCAGTAGAATGTATAATTCTTTAGAACGAATAAGTCAGTAGAATGTATAATTCTTTAGATCGAATGAGTCAGTAGAACGAATAAGTCAGTAGAACTTATAATTCGGTAGAATGAATAATTCTGTAGAACGAATAAGTCAGTAGAAAGTATAATTCTTTAGATCGACTGAGTCAGTAGAACGCATAAGTCAGTAGAACGTATAATTCGGTAGAACGGGTAAGTCAGTAGAACGGGTAAGTCAGTAGTAACGAATAAGTCAGTAGATCGAATAAGTAAGTAGAACGAATAAATCATTGGAACGAATAAGTAAGTAGAACGAATAAATCATTGGAACGAATAAGTAAGTAGAACGAATAAATCATTGGAACGAATAAGTAAGTAGTACGAATGAGTAAGTGGTTGTAAATTTAAACTCAAATCTATGTCAACTTTAAAGAGGTAAATACAAATTTTCCATTTATTTTAGCATCCATACCCCATTGATTAAATATCAACACTTCAAGTTATCTTAAACTTTACTAACATCACTACATAATATGCATAAATTATCTCCATTGTTAATAACCGCAAAAGGAGTCGAGGATTTTAAAAGCCACTGTGCATCTTTGTAGCTTTGTGAATTTACGATATCCTTCTAAGGTTGTAATAATAAATTTAATTTAAATCTATGTCAACTTTAAATACAAGTATAACAAATGTATTCATAAAATAATTGAGGTAGCTACCCGTTTAAGCACAATAAATACTTTTAATATAAATTTAATAGATACAATCCTATAACTAAGAATGCAATAAGAAATTTAATTTAAATCTGTCAACTTTAGAGAGGCAAATATAAATTTTCCGCTCATTTTATCATCCGTTATTTATCATTGATTAAATATCACCACTTCAAATGAGCTTAAGCTTTACTAACATCACTACAGAATATCCTGGTAAATTGTCTCCATTATTAATAACCACAAAAGGAGTCGAGGATTTTAAAAGCCACTGTGCATCTTTGTGAACAACGAAAGTATTCAATCAAAATGCCTTCTGATCCCTGGAAAATCATGAGAAATGCTTAAGACCTTTTAATCTTTCTAAAGAAAATCTGCTTTTGAAGTCCATTACTCCAACAAAGGAGTCGTCATCGCGCCATTTTTTCCTATCCTTTGTCGTCCGTCCATTAAAAGCTATTAATATTTGTTAACGAGACACGATTTCTGCTTGTTATGCAAAATGAATAAATTTATTATCCCGTTAAATTGAATTTTTGCCTGCTCCAGCGAAAGTTGTAACGAATAAGTCAGTAGAACGTATAATTCGGCAGAACGAATAAAGTCAGTAGAACGAATAAGTCAGCAGAACGAATAAAACAGTAGAACGAATAAGTCAGTAGAACGTATAATTCGGCAGAACGAATAAGTAAG
Source organism: Caerostris darwini (assembly GCA_021605075.1). Classification (NCBI taxonomy): domain Eukaryota; kingdom Metazoa; phylum Arthropoda; class Arachnida; order Araneae; family Araneidae; genus Caerostris; species Caerostris darwini. Next base: position 360,648 of record BPLQ01007531.1, read on the forward strand.
TAGAACGAATATGTCAGTAGTAAAGAATAAGTCAGTAGTAACGAATAAGTAAGTAGTAACAAATAAGTCAGTAGAACGAATAAGTCAGTAGTAACGAATAAGTAAGTAGTAACAAATAAGTCAGTAGATCGAATAAGTCAGTAGAACGAATAAGTCAGTAGTAACGAATAAGTAAAGTAGTAACGTATAAGTAAGCAGTAACAAATAAGTCAGTAGAACGGTTAAGTAAGTAATTGTAAATTAAAAACTCAAATCTATGTCAACTTTAAAGAGTTAAATACAAATTTTCCGCCCATTTTACCATTCATTATGCACCATTGATTAAATATCAACACTTCAAATGAGCTTAAGCTTTACTAACATCATTACATAATATCCTTGGTAAATTTTCTCCATTATTAATAACCCCAAAAGGAGTCGAGGATTTTAAAAGCCACTGTGAATCTTTGCAGCTACGATATCCTCCTAACAGCGAAAGTATTCAATCAAAATGCCTTCTGATCCTCTTGGAAAATCGTGAGAAATGCTTAAGACCTTTTAATCTTCCTAAAGAAAATCTGCTTTTGAAGTCCATTACTCCAACAAAGGAGCCGTCATCGCGCCATTTGTTTCCATCCTTTGTCGTCCGTCCATTAAAAGCTATTAATATTTGTTAACGAGACACGATTTTTGCTTGTTATGCAAAATGAATAAATTTATTATCCCGTTAAATTGAATTTTTGTCTGCTCCAGCGAAAGTTGTAACGAATAAGTCAGTAGAACGTATAATTCGGCAGAACGAATAAGTCAGTAGAACGTATAATTCTGTAGGACGAATAAGTCAGTAGATTGAATAAGTCAATTGATTGAATAAGTCAGTAGATTGAATAAGACAGTAGAGCGAATAAGTAATTAGTAACAAATAAGTAAGTAGAACGAATAAGTCAGTAGAACGAATAAGTAAGCAGAACTAATAAGTAAGCAGTAACGAATAAGTAAGTAGTAACGAATAAGTCAGTAGAACGGATAAGTAAGTAGTTGTAAATTTAAACTCCAATCTATGTCAACTTTAAAGAGGTAGATACAAATGTCCCACTCTTTTTAGCATCCATTATATACCATTGATTATATATCAACACTTCAAATGAGCTTAAACTTTACTAACATCTTAAACTTTAATAATTATATGCTTAGTAAATTATCTCCATTATTAATAACCACCAAAGGAATCGAGGATTTTAAAAGCCACTGTGTATCTTTGTGAACACCGAAAGTATTCAATCAAAATGCCTTCTGATCCCCTCGAAAATCGTGAGAAATGCTTAAGACCTTTTAATCTTTCTAAAGAAAATCTGCTTTTGAAGTCCATTACTCCAACAAAGGAGCCATCATCGCGCCATTTTTTTCTATCCTTTGTCGTCCGTCCATTAAAAGCTATTAATATTTGTTAACGAGACACGATTTCTGCTTGTTATGCAAAATGAATAAATTTATTATCCCGTTAAATTGAATTTTTGCCTGCTCCAGCGAAAGTTGTAACGAATAAGTCAGTAGAACGTATAATTCGGCAGAACGAATAAGTCAGTAGAACGAATAAGTCTGCAGAACGAATAAAACAGTAGAACGAATAAGTCAGTAGAACGTATAATTCGGCAGAACGAATAAGTAAGTAGAACGAATATGTCAGCAGTAAAGAATAAGTAAGTAGTAACAAATAAGTCAGTAGAACGAATAAGTCAGTAGTAACGAATAAGTAAAGTAGTAACGTATAAGTAAGCAGTAACAAATAAGTCAGTAGAACGGTTAAGTAAGTAATTGTAAATTAAAAACTCAAATCTATGTCAACTTTAAAGAGTTAAATACAAATTTTCCGCCCATTTTACCATTCATTATGCACCATTGATTAAATATCAACACTTCAAATGAGCTTAAGCTTTACTAACATCATTACATAATATCCTTGGTAAATTTTCTCCATTATTAATAACCCCAAAAGGAGTCGAGGATTTTAAAAGCCACTGTGAATCTTTGCAGCTACGATATCCTCCTAACAGCGAAAGTATTCAATCAAAATGCCTTCTGATCCTCTTGGAAAATCGTGAGAAATGCTTAAGACCTTTTAATCTTCCTAAAGAAAATCTGCTTTTGAAGTCCATTACTCCAACAAAGGAGCCATCATCGCGCCATTTTTTTCTATCCTTTGTCGTCCGTCCATTAAAAGCTATTAATATTTGTTAACGAGACACGATTTCTGCTTGTTATGCAAAATGAATAAATTTATTATCCCGTTAAATTGAATTTTTGCCTGCTCCAGCGAAAGTTGTAACGAATTTTTGGCTTTGAAGAGAACTTTTTCCTTTGTATCATTTTACCTTGTTTTGAACGAGAAACACGTAGCCTTGCTTTTTTTCTTAATTAGTTAAAACAATTAAGGTAATTATGAGGAATACGAGACCTTAGAGGGAGCGAAGAATTGGTATTCAGAAAGTCCTCTGCCTTAAGTGCACGCAGAGGAAATTTTTTTATTATCTATTTGTTACTTTCAGCCATTTATTACTCTTTGCTGCTTGTTTAGGAGATTTTTTTTTTTACCGTCCTCTCATTTCTTTTAAATTTTCTCGATCACAAAAGTGTAAAAACAGTATAATTAATTTTCCTGGGTTGCTTAACTAGCTTAGAAAATAGCAGCTCGTTAAATATTTGTCAAGAAAAAAAAACATACTGTTCTTCAATTTCCTTGCGCACTGAATAAATTTTCTTTTAAAAGTTGTTTATTTATGCGTTTTTCACGTGTCGTATATCATGTGAATTCTTTCTAAGGCATTTGAAAAAGAAATTATTTTAATTTTTTAGTGATGCTTTTTCTAAAGAAATTGTTTATTTCGATGAATATTGATTAATTGCAGAATGCTACATATTTTTTCCGTAACTGTTGTTAGGTTGACTGAATTTGGCATTTTGGAGTTGTTGAAAAAGTGTGGTTACCATTTAAAGCTATACAAAATACATGGGATGCAACTGAGGATCTCAATGGATAGGATGCAACTGATTTAGTATTTCAATTGTAGCTATCAAACATTTTAATAAAAAACATTTATGCTTGCCATAGATAACGAATTGGGTAACATTTTTGTTGGGTTTTAACATTTAACTCGAAATAGTTTTATCAGTTTTCAATCACACAGCCTTGGAAAAAGCAGTTGTTCCAATGTTCTTAAGATTTCCCTTTTTTTTTATTTATATCACCATATCAAGAAATTCAAATTTTAAACTGAACACTACAGCTAGCATAGTTTATTTGCAAATTTTTTCAGTAAGTTCATTATAATCTTTTGATTGAATAATTTTTCAAGTTTTTTTTTTTTAACGTCGTTTGATCTTTATCGATCCTGATTGTTAACTACGTCAATATCTGTCGTTGTTTCCCCTGGTTTAAGCCCTAAACCAGGTTCAAAAAGAGATATCGCATTAATTAACCAAAAGAAATCTCTTCCTCCCTCATTCAACAACTGCATCACAGATGCACCACAACCAATGATATGAGAGGGCGAAGCAATGGTAATAGGTAATAATCTTCACATTTCCGTAAAAGGTTAAACTTCTTATGTGGCCAGTTCTTAGCCTAGATAAAGCAGTCTGAGCAAATCTTGGTCAAGTGAACTGCAAGGACAATCCAGGGTATTCGGTGACGTACCAGTCATGCTTGGATGAAATTTTCCAACCTGTATTTACTTAGACCAGAAATAGATAACGTATCTCAGAAGAAAACGTACCTCATTTGAGGAAGGGGCAATGTGAAGTTCTCTACCCTCCACTGCAAGCAGATCAGCAACTTTATTTCCATATATGCCAATATGGGAAGGAATCAGCTGCAAAACCACAGATATAACTTAGATAAAAGCAGACAAATTGGCAATGATATCCTGCTCCAACTTATCCAGGATACGCGACTTCAATCTCTAAGGGTGTTAATGTCTATTTACGATGCTTAGTGTTAATGCTTACTACAATCATCCCACAAATGGGTCATGAAGGTTTTAGTTTGTCGCTCTACGATCATTGTGTTCACATTTTAGTCTATTTAGACCAATACCTACTGTTCAACGAGGATTCCGAACCACTAACAAACATATATGCATATCACCGCCAGAATTCGAACCTGAAGCCTGTAGTATCAAAGGCCAGAGCGCTAGCCAATTGTCCATCAGTCCGCGGAACTATGAAGGGGTAGATAGATAGGCGTACCATTTTGGAATTCCTATTAGCAAAAACCCAGAAAACGATCCAACAGCCAATGTATTCTTGTAAGATGCTTACTGGTTTTTATGCGAGAGGGTGTTACAATCAGTTTCGTGTGTTCTCGTTTCTGAAAGCAGTAATGGCAACAGATTCGAACAGTAATTTTATTGCATTAGAACCTAAATCTTCCTTTACATTAAGCGGCCAAATGGCTAGCGCTCTGGCATTTGGTACCGCAGGCTTCAGAAACGGTACGTGTTGGTACCACAGGAATCCTGGCAGTTGCATGGATGTTTGTTAGTGGTTCGGAATCCACTTTAAAATGTAGGTTCCTGTCTATTTAGTCCTCGTGTGCATAAGGTGACCGTAGAGCGACAAAATAATCTGTCGCATTAAATGTGAATATTACCACAAGATGGTTTTATCATGCCTTTGAAATTAAAAAAAACAAAGAAATGAATATTTTATAAAATTTTTATGTAATATTGATTGGGTGTACTAGATAAATTGAATGAATACAATTTTCTGTATTGCATTTTAAAATTTAATGCCTTCTACACTCGAGGTTTTGAGTGGTTTCGGTACTTTCAATTAATTTTTCAAGGCATTTGCGTATAGAGTAAAACATTCCCCATCGATGTATATTTTGCATAAAATATTGATAATTCTCTCCACCAACAGAAACGATCAATAATTTTCATTGTGAGTGAAACAGATTATATCTCTTCGTTGGAATAACGAAGTTCGGGAATCATTTCGAAAACTTGAAGAATACTCCAAGAAAAATCTATTTTACTCATCAAATTCAGCTGATTGAATTCCGCTTTTCAAATTAACATAAACGGGGCGCAAATGCAGGTACACTGTAGGAAGAAGTAAAAAAAAATGTAAAAAAAAAAAAAAAAATCCAGGAAAAAAAAAAGGAAAGCAGAAAGAAATCCTCGAGAGTAGCAAAGAAGAAAATGAATTAAAGAAAAAACAATTGCAGATAAAGAAGTTAATTATTTGAAGAATTATTGATCACACAGGGTGGCTTCGAAATCAGTGAGCTTTTCCCATTATTCGGTTCGCTAGGCAGGGGCCCTCAGAAGAACCTGCAAGATTTCCTAATGATTCCGATGGGAAATGGGAAATATGAAAAGAAAAAAAAAGCCGCATGAGGGGTATTAGAATATGTTTAGTCCTCCTAAAATATAGTTCGGAAATCTGAAACTGTTGCTGCTTCCAATTAAAAATGAGTCAAATATTTAATTTGAAATAAGTATTTGTTGTATTCTTGTTAAAATCTTTTTGCACTAAATGTGTTTAAAGTTTGATGTTTTGTTAAATATAGTAATATAAAATATTATACAATTTTTTTTTTTAAATTTGAGGAGAGTTATTTAATTCTAAAATTAAATAAAGTAAAATTTATGGATTACTCCTATACATAAAGGATTATTCCTTTTCATGTGTTTTAATTAAAAATATTCTTTATAAAGAAAAGATACATGTAATTAAAAAAACCTGTAGTATTATTCAAAATTTCTCGTTTAATGTTGAAATGATTTTTGAAAATTCAAATGTTCATTAATTTAATGCCTGTTATTTTTTTAAATTCGCATTAAAAAAAAAGAAACATGCATTTTTGAAAATAAAAATCTTATACTTCATTTATAAGATGGAAAGTTTTAGAACTCTTTCTAAAGCTAAACCAAGTAAGCAGGATTTTAAGCGGATCCGTTAATCTCACAATAAAAAAAAAACTGTTTACTTTTAAATTGACTGGACGGTAGTTACAAATTTCCACATATCACTAAATATAGCACGCTTTAGTTCCTTTATATTTTTTAAATTTATAAAAACTTTGTTTGATTTAAAATTCAGTTATTCGTTTTATGAAAATGAATTGTTTTATTTTCGAAATTGCTTATATTGCTGATTGCTTGCGTAGTCACCAAACGTTGGCGAAATTTGTCCACGGTTCACGAGAAAGTACCAAAACGTACACAAATATAATAATAGAATACAGTAAATAATTCGCATTATAACAATGTAAAAGGAAAATTATTTTTATCTTTTAACTTACTTTTTGCGTCTTTTGAATGCAACCTTTATGCAAAAGGAAAAAAATCATATAAATCCTTCGAATTCCACGTCTGAATCCGAGTTTCGGAATACAATAGTTCGTCAAATTCAATTTCACTCATAGGCTGCATATCATCATTTCTTTCAATGCTTTTTGCTCTATGTCCTCGTCATACTTTCTGCCTCTATGTCCTTTCTGTTTTTCTTCTGATGGCCTATATACGGGTGTTAAACATTGGGTAAATTTCTTGAAGACAAATGCACCTCTGGCTTATATTCGGAAATATATGGCGCATATAACTAATTTATAATAACTCATTTCGCATATGAATAATTATCAATATTAGTACTCTAAAAGTAAAAATGTTTTTTTTTCTTTTTATTTATATAGAATAATTCATAGTTTTTGTTCTTTTAAAAAGGAATCTTTCAAATTACAATATAAAATCTAGTATTTTATGATATAAAATCCAATTGGTAAGATTTAAACTTGTAGAAAAATAAACAATATTGAACTCTCAAATAAATAAGAGTTCTTATTGAAATATGAGTACAAATTTTCTGTTTTAGGCTTTCAAATTTTAAACGATATTTTAATATAAATTTATACACACTCCATACGCACTATAATAAATCTTACTAGAATATATATATATTAAATATATAACGTATTCTGTAAAACAATTTTTCTTAAAAATATAAATTATATATATAAGTAATTGCTGAACAAAATAAAACAGATATTTTGTTCATTTTTAGGGATAAAATAAAAAGTTGTTCTAATTTTTTTAAATCAATATTTTTAAGATATTTGTATAAAAATAATTTTTTGAAGTTTGTATCTTCTCACTATTATTTCCAAAACAAATCTATTCTCCATAAATAATTTATTAAATTTTAATACTTGAATAAGCAAAAGTGTTACGAAAGTTTCCGAATTCATATATTTACTTAAAAACACAAAAAAGTTTTTCGAAAAGAAATGAATTTATTTAATAATGAATGAGAATATATTTTAAAAACAAAATTCGAAAGAAACTCTTTTCAGCAAGTGAGTGAGTAAGTAAGTCTTAAGAATAAGATAAATATTTAAACAAATTAAATCATCCATTCAAAAATAAAAGAAAACGGAACTTAAACTTCGAAATCGTATTATTATTAAATTCTCAGAACTTTTCGTCCAAAATTAAAAACTTTTTTTTTTTCAATTCCTACCTGCTTCTTAAAAAATATTTCAAATTCCTATTTATAGAGAAATAATATTTCTGGCATAATGGTGCTAAGGTGGAAAGGCTTTATACCCATACCAGGCGAAACAAATTTTGAAAATGGCATGTGGGGTGGGGGTGGGCAGAAGACTAAAAAGGCTTCCCGAAACAAAATTCATCAAGAGCAAGCGATCAAAAATACATTTTTCCATCATTTTTTACGTCTCATCTTTTTCTCAGCCAATAGAAAATCCCCTTACTGCCTGTTTAATTCATTGTCCAATTATAGGCAGTCTTTCTAGAGCAATAAAGAATGCATAAGCGTTTGGATCTTTTGGAATAAAGGCCTGCAAAAAAAAATATTCATTCCGAGGAAGTTTTTTTTTTATTTTAATTTTTCGTTTTTACTTTGTTTCTTTTTTTTTATATTTATGTGGCGTTCTTCTTCGTTCTTTTTTTTATATTCTTTTTTATTCTTTATTCTTTAACTAACGTTCCGAGACGAATCGTTTGTTAGAATAGTGAGAATAGAAGGAAAAAAGTTAGAATTATCTGGCAACATTTTAGCTTTTGATGGCTGGGTATAGAAAGGGAAAAACTGAAATTTAATTCAATAGAGCAAGGTTTTTATTAAAACACATACCTGTTTTTTCTTAATGGGGATTTTCCTTTGAATGAATTTGTTTTTACGTTTATTTAAACGATGTAATACAAAATCAAACATTTAAAAAGGCAATGAATAGCTTCTAAAAGAAGTAATTTGTCTTTCTAAGAGTATTCATTTTTAACATTTTTATTCAATTTTTTCATGCATTTATTCTAATTTTTTTTAATTTTCTTATCAATAAATATATAAAGATGCTTTATAAAAAGCTTATATCAAAGTTTTTTTAATTAAAGTTTTCTTTATTAAACATAAAATATTGAACTCTGAAATAAATAACAGTTTTTATTGAAATATGTGTAGAAATTCTCTATTTTATGTTTTCAAATTTTAAACGATATTTTAATATAAATTTATACGCGTTCCATACGAACTATAATAAATCTTGCTTAAATATATATTTTCTTTAATATATAACATATTCTATAAAACAAATTTTTTTTAAATGTAAAATATATGTATAAGTAATTGCAAAACAAAATATAACAGATATTTTGTTCATTTTTAAGAATAAAGTAATACAATTGTTCTAATTTTTTAAATCAATATTTTAAGATATTTATTTGTATAAAAATAATTTTTTGAAGTTTGTATTTCTCACTATTATTCTCAAAACAAATCTAGTTTCATAATTAATTTATTAAATTTTAATATTTGAATAAGGAAAACTGTTACGAAAGTTTCCAAATTCATATATTTACTTAAAAAACACAAAAGATTCTCTTTCGAAAAGAAATGAATTTATTTAATAATGAATGAGAATTTATTTAAAAAAAAAAAATTCAAAAAAACTCTTTTCAGCAACTGAGTAAGTAAGTCTTAAGAATAAGATAAATATTTAAACAAATTAAATCATCCATTCAAAATAAAAGAATGGAACTTAAAACTTTCGAAATCGTATTATTATTAAATTCTCAGAACTTTTCGTCCAAAATTAAAAACTTTTTTTTTTTTTTTTTCAATTCCTACCTGCTTCTTAAAAAATATTTCAAATTCCTATTTATAGAGAAATAATATTTCTGGCATAATGGTGCTAAGGTGGAAAGGCTTTATACCCATACCAGGCGAAACAAATTTTGAAAATGGTATGAGGGGGTGAGGGGTGGAGCAGACGAGTAAAAAGGCTTCCCGAAACAAAATTCATCAAGAACAAGCGATCAAAAATACATTTTTCCATCATTTTTTACGTCTCATCTTTTTCTCAGCCAATAGAAAATCCCCTTACTGCCTGTTTAATTCATTGTCCAATTATAGGCAGTCTTTCTAGAGCAATAAAGAATGCATAAGCGTTTGGATCTTTTGGAATAAAGGCCTGGAAAAAAAATATTCATTCCGAGGTAGTTTTTTTTTTATTATTATTTTACTTTTTCATTTTTACTTTGTTTTTTTTTTTATATTTATGTGGCGTTCTTCTTCATTCTTTTTTTTATTCTTTTTATTCTTTTCTTCTTTAACTAACGTTCCGAGACGAATCGTTTGTTAGAATAGTGAGAATAGAAGGGAAAGAGTTAGAATTATCTGGCAACATTTTAGCTTTTTGATGGCTCCAAGTATAGAGAGGGAAAAACTAAAATTTAATTCAATAGAGCAAGGTTTTTATTAAAACACATACCTGTTTTTTTTTCTTAATGAGGATTTTCCTTTGAATGAATTTGTTTTTACGTTTATTTAAATGATGTAATACAAAATCAAACATTTAAAAAGGCAATGAATAGCTTTCAGAAGAAGTAATTTGTCTTTCTAAGAGTATTCATTTTTAACATTTTTATTCAATTTTTCATGCATTTATTATTTTTTTTTTAGATTTCTAATCAATAAATATATAAAGATGCTTTATAAAAAGCTTATATCAAAGTTTTTTAATTAAAGTTTTCTTTATTAAAATAAAATATTGAAATCTGAAATATATATCTGTTCTTGCAAATAATTATTTTGAAAAAATAATGAAAAAATTCTCTAGAATACTTTTTGTTCTGAAATTTTATGTTTTCAAATTTGAAATAACGAAATATATTTTTGTTTTCAAATTTTAAACGATATTTTAATATAAATTTATACGCGTTCAATACGAACTATAATAAATTTTGCTTGAATATATATTTTCTTTAATATATAACATATTATTTAAAACATTTTTCTTAAAAATGTAAATTATATGTATAAGTAATTGCAAAACAAATAAAACAGATATTTTGTCATTTTGAGGGATAAAGTAATACAATTGTTCTAATCTTTTTAAATCAATATTTTTCAGATATTTATTTGTATAAAAATAATTTTTGAAGTTTGTATCTTCTCACTATTATTATTCCCAAAACAAATCTAGTCTTCATAATTAATTTATTAAATTTTAATATTTGAATAAGAAAACTGTTACGAAAGTTTCCAAATTCATATATTTATTTAAAAAACACAAAAGATTCTCTTTCGAAAAGAAATGAATTTATTTAATAATGAATGAGAATTTATTTAAAAAAAAAACAAAATCCAAAGAAACTCTTTTCAGCAATTGAGTAAGTCTTAAGAAAGATAAATATTTAAACAAATTAAATCACCCATTCAAAATAAAAGAACTTAACTTCGAAAATGTATTATTATTAAATTCTCAGAACTTTTCGTCCAAAATTAAAACTTTTTTTTTCAATTCCTACCTGCTTGTTAAAAAATATTTCAAATTCCTATTTAAAGAGAAATAATATTTCTGGCATAATGGTGCTAAGGTGGAAGGCTTTATACCCATACCAGGCGAAACAAATTTTGGAAATGGTATGGGGGGTGAGGGGTTCAGCAGAAGAGTAAAAAGGGGCTTCACGAAACAAAATTCATCAAGAGCAAGCGATCAAAAATACATTTTTCCATCATTTTTTACGTCTCATCTTTTTCTCAGCCAATAGAAAATCCCCTTACTGCCTGTTTAATTCATTGTCCAATTATAGGCAGTCTTTCTAGAGCAATAAAGAATGCATAAGCGTTTGGATCTTTTGGAATAAAGGCCTGGTAGGTTCATTCCGAGGTAGTTTTTATTTTTATTTTTTTTATTTATTATTTTACTTTTCCATTTTTAATTTGTTTCTTCTTTTTTTATATTTATGTGGCGTTTTCTTCTTCATTCTTTTTTTTAATTCTTTTTCTTCTTTAACTAACGTTCCGAGACGAATAGTTTGTTAGAATAGTGAGAATAGAAGCGAAAGAGTTAGAATTATCTGGCAACAGTTTAGCTTTTTGATGGCTCCTCGTATAGAAATTGAAAAACTAAAATTTAATTCAATAGAGGAAGGTTTTTATTATAACACATACCTGTTTTTTTCTTAATGAAGATTTTTCTTTGAATGAATTCGCTTTTACTTTTACTTAAACGATGTAATACAAAATCGAACATTTAAAAGGCAATGAATAGCTTTTAGAAGAAGTAATTTGTCTTTCTATCAAAATTGGAGAAGTTTTTTAATTAAAGTTTCCTTTATTTAAATATTTTGTTACTTTACTTTCATGTTAAAATATTTTGTGCTATCTTTACTTTGTCATAGATATATTTGCACATCTGCTCTTGCAAATAATGATTTTGAGTCTAAATAATTTTTTCATAATTTAGATTATAAAAGGGGGCCCAATGGCCGAGTGACTAGCGCTCTGGCACTCTTTGCTGCAGGATGTTCGAATGATAGTGATTCGATAGTGATTCGCAGGTGATTCGAATGATAGGGATGGGGATTCGAAATTCACTTTAAATTAAGAATAGCATCTTTGTTCGCTTTTTTAAAAATTTCTAACTGTTGATTTTTATTGTTTTGTTGTTTCTGATGCCCGATCGGGTCTAGATATTAAACCTAATCCATAAGTCCAAGAATAGAGGAGGTGCAGAAAAAACCTCGTCCAATGTAAAATCAAGACCGTCACCTTCCTCGTTCCTTGATACTACACGGCTTCATGAACTTGGTCTAGATGTTGCTGTCTACCAAGTGGGATAAGAAACAACAACAGAGCATAACAGCTTTGATTTTAATCTGAGAGCAATGATATTTGGAATTCATCACTTTTTAATATATATTTGCAAGATTTCCTATAATTTTATCATATTCAATAATTCATGGTTGAATATAATTTTGCAACCATTTCATTAAACCCCCGTTCTTTTTTTCTTTTTATTCATATTATTAACTGATATTTGCTATATTATCAACTGAAATCAATGTCTTATTAAACTCAATTTTATGGATATCATTCAGAAGTAAATTTAATCAGGTTTTGTTAAAAAGCTGAAAAGGAAGAATTCATTAATTTTCATTATTTATTTTATTCAATTTATCTGAAAAATTCAACAGTCACGTTCTTGTACAATTGGTGTTTAACGAATCATATCATCCTCAACAAATAAGTGTGTTGGTTTTTATTTTTATTATTAAATATCGTTAAATTTTGTTGTAAGGCTTAAGATTTAGACTTCTGAATAAAAATCAATTTTTTGGATTGTGAATAATATATGTATTATTATACAAAGACAATAATAGATTTTCATTATAAATAAATAAATAAATGTACCTTTCTTTTTTTTACGTATTACTCACTATGAAATGAAATGTTTTTGGGTTTCTTGTATAGCAGAAAACCCAGAAAACTACGTCGGACATTCTTACGGTAGATGTGAGAAACTTATGCACATTGTGACAAACGGCAACTCTTCGTTTCTGATAGCAGATAGACGACATCAGCGGATTGGATCTTAAACTCTCCTCATACTAGCTGAGCATATTATCACTGGACTCCATTTTGGCATGTGTCATCATTGTCATTTTGCTTCTGAAAAGGGTGACTGCAATTCACTCCGAATGGATTCGAACCTGTGTTTTCCTGAATGCAAACTCTGGACCATGAATAATCTTATGCAATACAATACAATACAAATTTTAAGGAAACTTTTGATTCAGTGCCATCTGACGACAACCAGAGATTCTAAATAAAACAATAAGAGATTATAAATAAATATCAGCATTCTCTATTTATTGAGTGACTACTGTTATTATCGTACGCTAAGCGTTTAATCCACAAAAGTAAGATAGTTTAAGCCTGTCATTTATTCCGTATCCCCCCCCCAAGAAGTTCATTAATTCTCCACCAAATCTACTGTGACACATAAGAACAAATGGCATCATTTCATTCCACGAATCGAGGCAATTGAAAGGCTAAACGCGAATCCAGCCCCGGCTATCGACCAGCCCCTTCCGAAGTCACTCGGGGCGTGAAATAATCACATGATACTTCAAGAGCGAGTTCGATAAAATTCCGCTCGTAACTTTTCCTTTTCCCGGAATCCGGAACACGGTTCCGTAATGGAAGCACCTGCGCTCCGGGACGTGGGAAAACGGGAGAACGAGGGGCAGGGTTGTGCGTCAGGTGTCAAGACCTAAAGAGGCTTAACTTGTTTTTCCGGACCTTTCTTTTCTACCCCTTCTCGCCAATTCTGATATTTCTTGATTTCCTTTTCATGCGGTTCTCCACTTTTTCCCAGCTTAAGGGACGGGGGTGTAGCCGTAACTCAAAGTCCTCTGAGTGTGTCTGGCGATGCGTTATCCGGGGATAGGTATCGGAAAACTATTAAGTGATGAGAAAGTATGCGAGGAATAGTCCCCCTCTTCTATTCTCGTGCAGTTCCTTTAAGTAGAAATAGTTCACATTGACTATTTCTACGTAAAGGAAACAATGTGGACATATTTCTACTTAAAGGAAACAATGTGGACATATTTCTACTTAAAGGAAACAATGTGGATGTGGTCAATGTGGACTATTTCTACTTAAAGGAAACAATGTGGACTATTTTAAATTTAAAGAAAACAATGTGGACGGGGTCAATGGGGACTATTTCTAAAAGGAAACAATGTGGATGTGGTCAATGGGGATTATTTCTACTTAAAGGAAACAATGTGGATGTGGTCAATGGGGACTATTTCTACCTAAAGGAAATAATGTGGACTATTTCTGCTTAAAGGAAACAATATGGATGTGGTCAATGGGGACTATTTCTACTTAAAGAAAACAATGTGGATGCGGTCAATGGAGACTATTTCTACTTAAAGGAAACAATGTGGATGTGGTCAATGGGGACTATTTCTACTTAAAGGAAACAATGTGGATGTTGTCAATGGGGACTACGTCTACTTAAAGGAAACAATGTGGATGTGGTCAATGTGAACTAGTTCTATTTAAAGGAAATATGGACTATTTCTACTTCTATTCCAAGTAGACTAAGAGTTTATCGAAAATGTATATTTTTTTTATAATAATTCAATATGTTACCACAGCCTTGTTGTTAAAAAATCATTTTCAATAATTGCATTCGTTTTAACATTTTATCTATTTCAAAAAATACATTCAGAGCTTAAAATGGATAAAAAAAGAAATTTGAATGCAAAATCATCTCCAGGATCACATAATAGTATCGATGAATAAATTTACTAGTATATATGTTTATGCCAGCAAATATTATTAACTATACATATTATATAATATTTATTAAATATTTATGTTTTTAAATAAAACTTTGAATATAAATACATCATTAAACTTTGTAATAAGTCTTTTTAATAAGTCTTTGTGTCAAGTCTTTTTACATTATTTATATTTAATTACCTTTAAATATAAATATATTATATGTATTTTCTATTCGCATTTAATCATTACGGACTTTCAAATAAGTTTGAAAAGGTTGTAAACATTTTACAATATTTTGTGGGTATTGAAAGTTAAATTCAAACAAATAAAACATAATTTTTGATAAATTGTTCTGGATGGTAAACAAAATACTTACAAATAATTTGTTTCACTGAAGCTTTTTTTCATAGTGACGAAAAATCTTGTTATTAAAGAGCGTTCTTCATACAAGCATTACTTGAATTCTCCAGTTAGTTTTATTTAATTAATTTATTTAATGTACAGTATTATATGTTGCTTTCTATTCTAAGAAATAAAACTTTTCAAGCATTTTAAACATTGAATTACATAACATTATTTTACTTAGTTTTTACTACTTTTATCATAACATATTCTTGAAAGAAAAGAATATATTTCTCTACCTAAGAGAATTCAACACCCTAGTTTGGTGAAAACATTACTTATATTTCATGTCCTTTATGTAATTAAAGTTGAATAAATTTATATGTGTTTATGTTAGCAAATAAATATTAAATATTCATATTATATAATATTTATTACATATTTAAATAAAACTTTGAATATAAATACATCGTTTATCCAGCTTTAGAATAATAGTAGTTCGTAATAAACATACAATAGTCACATTAATAGACATTTTACACTAGTACTTACTTACTTAGTAGACACACATTTGACTTTCTAATTTTACATTTCCTTAAATTACATTTATTGAAATTAGAAATTGCTAGAATTTTTTTTAAAAAAAACTATTAATCACTGTTAATCGATTTAATAATAAAATAAAATAGAAATAATTTGTAATGAATTGTTATAAATCTTTAGGAAATGTCAAATAAATAAAAATGAATTATTTTATGAATTTATTGACGACATACACTATTTTAAAAATATTCCAGAAATAACGTTTTTGTATGCTTTATTTAAATTTTCTAATCAAATAATTAACCTATTTTATCATGTTTGCATTTAAAGATAACAAAAAAATTTGGGGTAATTGTAATGATTTAAATAAATGATCATCAAAATGGATATATATCTACCGATATGATTCCTGGAGATCGATATAGTATTTCTAGCAATCGATTCAGGATCAAAGGTTAGATGTGAGTCGATAGAAACATATTAGCAACTTTACTAAATTATTTCTTAAATTCTTAGAAGTTATATTTTCAAATATGTAGTATCCCTCCAATAAAACGTTATATTGCGAAGACCTATATACGCAAAACGTATTCCTATCTTGTTAAGTCGTTTAATCATATGTACTATATTATAAATACAAAAATCTTTTATTAGTTATAAAAATAGACCATTTCAAAGACATATAAGAATATATTTCTCTTATTTTTACGTAAAATAGAAATGATTGATAAAATGCCAAAGAGCACTTGAAATGTCAGCTGTGTCAACGTAGTTTGAAAAACTGTGTACATATATTAAAAATAATTTTTATTATTAAAATATTAATTATTTAAATCATTTTTCGTGTGTAGTCTTCAAACAAATTTCATAATTTGTTTATGTAATTTGTTCATAATTTGTTTATCTGTAATATGAAGATTGTAATGGAATCTGCAAAATCTGTAAAGTGAAGATTGTAATGGAATCTGTAAAATCTGTAATGTGAAGATTGTAACGGAATCTGTAAAATCTGTAACTCTTTAGATCATTTTTGATGTTTAATATCGAATCGGAATATTTCTGACAACTTTTTCTGATTTTCCGTATTTAATATTTAAAAAATAAATTCCATTGTGTAAATGTGTAAAGAAAATTTAAGACACATTAGATGTAACCAAAAAAAAAAAAAAAAATAAATCAAATAAAAATAAAATGGATAAAAAAATTGCAAAGGCTTTGAAACTATTCCAAAATTCCGAGTCTTTATCTTACAAATTTCCATTCAACAAAGAAATGAGATGTAAATTTTTCAAATATATTTAAATTAAAAAAAAAAAAAAAAAAATTTAAACACAACTTCACTCAAACAAACGTCAGCCAAAAAAAGTAAACAACACACAAAAAAAAAAAAAGGCATAAAAAAAAATAGAATTTCTTAAAAACGAAACAAGTAAAAAAAAATCTCATACCAACCTTCAAAAAACAACAATATATCGAGATGTTGAACAAAAAGTGTGAAATTTGGGTGACAGCCAATAAGCAAGCTCAGAGCCGTACTTTCCTTAATGATCTGTACCTATTGGCGGAGCGTTCACTCTACCATTAATAAGAAGGACATTCACGAAGAACAAAACACGACATCATAGTAGAACGATGTAAAACAAAAATGATGTACCTCAATCTTAAATTCGAACGCTCACGTATTTTTCTGGCTTGATGCCAGAGATTCCTGACCTGGACCAGATGGTTTTCTCTTGGCAATGCTAATT
Organism: Caerostris darwini; assembly: GCA_021605075.1. NCBI lineage: Eukaryota > Metazoa > Arthropoda > Arachnida > Araneae > Araneidae > Caerostris > Caerostris darwini. The sequence goes on from BPLQ01007531.1 coordinate 377,864, forward strand.
TATAGTGTGTAGTCAAGACACTGCCCGGATGCTACAGTGTCATTCCAGGTTTAATTAAAGCCTCTTTTTCAAAAAATAAACTTTTCGGCAGTTTCGGTTAACCTGCGAAAGTGTGATAATGAAATCCAGCTCGGGGCCCTTATCTATTTTTCCGTCCTAATAGAATAATAAGCGTGTCTCTGCCAGGAGATTTAAGGTGGGGTAACCGAGTTTTCCCAAATTTAAGAAGCGTATTAAAATTATTTATATTCCCATTTTTTTCTTTACGATTTACTATCGCAGGAGTTAATTTCTTTTAGATTTTAGCTTGTTAATCAGTTAAAAAAGTTTTTTATTTAGTAAAAATTTAAGGGAGATTTGTTTTAAACTAATAAATGGATTTTTGAATTAAAAATAAATTTCAAATATGGATAACTTTATCAAGTTGTTGAATAAGCTAATAATTTTTTTCTCAATTTTAGATGTTTAAGTTTATACTGTGGATTAAGTTTAAATTGTGGTTTAAGTTTATGCTGTATATTAAGTATAAATTATGGTATTTACTGGGATTTAAGTTTATATTGTGTATTTACTGGAATTTAAGTTTATATTGTGGTATTTACATGGATTTAAGTTTATATTGTGGTAGTTACTGGGATTTCAGTTTATATTAGGGTTTAGGTATATACTGTGGATTAAGTTTATATTGTGGTTTAGGTATACATTGTGGATTAAGGTTATATTGTGGTTTAGGTATATACTGTGGATGTTTATATTGTGGTTTACGTATATACTGTGGGTTAAGTTTATATTATGGTTTAGGTATATACTGTGGATTAAGTATATATTGTGGTTTAGGTATATACTGTGGATGTTTATATTGGGGTTTAGGTTTATACTGTGGATTAAGTTTATATTGGGGTTTAGCTTTATACTGTGGATTCAATTTATATTGGGGTTTAGATTTATACTGTGGATTAAATTTATACTGTGTTATTTACTGGGGTTTAAGTTTATATTGAGGTGTTTACTGAGATTTGCTACTGTGGATTTGTAATTGAGGGAGCTTTATAAATGTTTATATAGGAGTCGAGGTAACACTGCATACAGGTTGTGATATAGTAGAAAACTTATAAATCTCCACACATTAAGTCCTATTTTAAGGGATTTTCTGTAACAATCGCCTCTATTTTTTAAAGTTGGTAAGGAGAGGAAAAAGTGACGGATAGATTTCTTTCTGAACTTAATTTTAAAGATAATTAACTCACATTAGTACAAAAGAAATTTCTGAAAAAAAATTCAGACTGACAACTTGACGACATTGAACTATATTACCAAAGGACACGTGGTCAGTTTATTCTAAAGGACCTAGACAGCTAGAGAGAATACAACCCGTACCTTTTTTTCCCTAGGCATCAATTCTCATTCTCACATTTTTTTATAGAGTTATACTGTACTCTTCAATTTTTCCCTTTTTAACTATATTCCTTAGTTTTTTTCTTAATGTTTGATGCACGGTATATCGAGGCCCGCTACGGTTTATTTCTGAAGAGTGTGGCTAGTATCAGCTTCTGACATGTGATCTCCTCTAATAGCAAATGTGCCAGAAGATTAGAAGTAAAACTATAAAATTGAGTAATGGATAATAAGTGATACAAAGAAGCACGGGTCTTCTTTTTTAGATGTTTAATTAAATGAAATTGAGAAAATTTAAATTTAAATTTTCAAAAAGAAAATATTAGGCCTAGTAGTAGCAGATGATTCATTTCATAGATACAGTGTTCAGCTTTTAACAGGAAGTAGAACCTAAGAAACCTGCAAGGTAACACAGCAAGTAAAAATTATTTCTGCTTGTCTATTTTGTTGTGACTGATTTTTTCTTGGATTTTTGCACATTTTTGAATGCTTTTAAAGTCCATTAAATCAAAAAATAAAAAATAATTTGGTGACGGTGCCATTTAGCTCAGATTATCGAAAATTTACTTTATGTGGTTGTCTTGAGAGATTGTTTAAACAAAACATCTTTTTTAATTCGCAGTTTTAGTCATAATTCTTTAGTAATTCATAGTGTGATAGTTAGTGGTTAGTTAATTTATGATAGATTTCTTTACGATTACTCTATTTATTATGGAAAAGGAAGTCTTCGATTTAAATTTTGAAACAATGAATCTGTAGACAATTCACTAATCTAATGTTCTTTCAATATGACAAAATTGCTTACTATGGAAAGGAGAATGTAATGCCTCCCTGAAAAGATATAGATATCTAGAAAAATTAAAATAAATTAAAGTTCCATTAACTGTTCGAAGCTATTGGAAAATCTTGAACTTACTGTCACACTGAGTCTACTATTTTTGAAACAAAAACGCCGTAGGAAAAAAGGCAAGTTTGATGACAAACAAAACACAAGTTTAATGCCTGTTGACATATCAACTGGCATCAAAATGTGTCTAATTTCAATTAGCTACTTATTCTACTAATGGGCTGGGAGACGGTTCTATGTATTATTGATGCTCATAAATATATGTTTGCTGAAATAATACCAAATTAATTAGGTTTAATGTCAAAATTAAAAAAGCCAACATTTAGTTGAGCACAAATTTCTACATATTTTTCTTTAATAATGAAACATTTATAATTTTGTCGTTATGTATTTGAAAATGCACATCAGGAAAATCAATAATTCCCGTGTTGCATCTAAATATATATCAAATCGTTAACGCCCAAAGTTCTATTAAAAGAAAATCATATTTATTGCTTTTCGAGAAACCATAGACAGTAATATTTTCAGTTATTAATATCTCGAAAACCTTAACCACACCTTCAAATATTTTTTTTAATCTATATTTAACTAAAGTGAGTGGCAGCAAGGAAATTTAAATATGATTGAAAAATTAAAAAAAAAAAATAATTTAGCACATTAAATTTGTTTTCAATTTGTAATAATATAAAATATTATAAAGTTATCTAATAACTAAAATATTATATAGTTATAAATTAATCTAATAATTATTTTTCTAATGTTATTATATACTAATTTAATTTGGAGATTTAATAATAGGCTGAAATAATTTTAAATTTTTACGTTTTTATAACTGAGCAATATTTTAATAATTAGACGTGCACCGATATTTAATTAGAAAGCCAGTCAAAGCTATTCCATGTGAATTCTTTTCATTCCTATTTTATTTATTTAAGTACATTTCTTTTGCAACCTTCATTGTTTACTGCGGAGATAATCATTAAATAAATTAAAATTAGCTAATTAAATGAAAATCATTTTTTTTATGTACAAATGCTTTTTTTTTGCTTTCAAGTCATTTAATTAGTAAATGAGGCATTACAGATAACGTTTCCCTCTTACCAAATATCACCCTATTTATTTGTATTTTTTATGTATACCATACATTTGTCTTTACTCATTAAAAATGTAGCATATAACTTAATAATGAGACTTGTTTACTGAATTAGATAAATTTTTAAGCTCATTAATATTGTAAAAACGAAAGAATGTGTTGATATTGAATTTTTTTTCCCTTAGTTACAGAACGTGTCTTTTACAGGAATTTTTTCCCCTTAGTTACGTGTTAAGGTATAGAATAAACAGAAAAACACTCTAACAAAAAACATTTTTTACATATATAATTTTAGGTATTAATTTATATTTTTTTATAACTAACCTTTTCTTTCCATTTGTATATTTAGAAATTTGTTAAATAGAAATTCGTGAAACATAAAAATTTAGGAAGGGTATTTTTATATTTTTTTGCAGTTTATATTGTTTGCAGCATATAAAAATACAGTATTAAATTGTAAATAAATTAGTAACAGCATTTGAATTAAGTAATATCTTTTAAAAATTTTATTTATATAAATATGAAATGCATTATCTGTACATTTTTGCCTGGCTTGCAATATATGAGTTTTGCCAGCTTAATCTGCAGTTTATTTATATTGATAGAATATTGTTTGTTTATTTGTTTATGTCACAGATGGTAGAATACAAATTGCGCTAAATATAGTGCTTTAAAGTGATGAATTTGTATAAGGTTATTCACCACCTGAGCTGTAGCTATGTAGTAGATTCAATGTTAGTCAGGGTGCTCAATGATAAAGGTTACTGCATTGCGCTCACATTGTATATTCCTTATTTGGAACAAAACTTGCTTCTGTGAGGTTTACATTCTATTGCTTCAGCTCGACAGAAAGACTTTCCTGCATATACATTTTTCGAGCTTATTCTCACCATGGGAACTTTCGGTTCGGTTTCCCTTACTAGGCTTAGAATTGAATTATTTTAAGTTATGAAAGCTAACGTTTCACCCAACTACGCTGATCTGGATATTGCACAAAATAGGTGAAGCAAAATATTTTTGATTTTGTTTTACTCTTATTAATTATTATTATCTTATTTTATTATATTGGTTTTAGAAATTAAGAATTGGTTTTAAAAATTATTCGACAATTTTTAAAGAAATCTGAAGAAAGAAAAAAAAAACATTCAAACAATAGCCGCAGAGTAACTTTAAGATGGTTTTTGGAAAATTGACAAATCGATTAATGACTTTTTTATAAATTAAAAAATATATGTATGGTATGTATACGAACACGAATATGTTAATATATATAAGAATATGATTATGTCTTTGTAAGTATTTAGAAAATATATTCAATGAAATATGAATATCTGCTGGTACCAGTTTATTCCAATATTTACTATTACATTGTAATTATTTTGGTGTTATCAAGTCACACTGCAATCTTAATTTTTGAATTAACTTTATGACTGTCTATAAATGATATATTTTCATTGGGGGGGAGTTATGAACATCTGTGATAACCCTATTTCACTTATGTCACAATCTTCTGAGGAGATGAAGGGAAGCCACTGTCTTCCGAGAGTACTTTTAGAGGTAATTGCCCCACGTTTGGACATCATAGGAATGAAAATCAAGAAAACTTCTACCATCAATTAGCACGAATACCGATGCAAGACGTTTAATACGTGTTGCCATAATCGACCTTGATGTAGTTTCCAAAAGATTTGGCTGTAACGCCCACTACTACTGAATGCAAACCTAAGTATAAATTAATTACTGGTTATTAGTCAGACTTTCCATGAGTTAAATTTTCCATGTATAAGAAATTACCATCTCTCTCGTTTCCAAAGGCTGCGGCTGTAACGGACATTGCAAGTAAAAGCGAACCTACGCGTAAGTTAATTACTGGTTATGAGTCAGACTTTCCATGAGTCGAATTTTGCATGTATTATAACTATTTTTAAGATGAATTTGGGTATTTCTTTAAAATCGATTTCAGAATATCATTAAAAATGTCGACATTACTTTTTATTATCTATCATTTTTTTGTTGAATACCTCAATTTATTATTTCATAATTAAAAAAAAAAATTCTAATCAAGGAAAGAATTTTTGTATTTTAGAAATAAATTAAACAAAAATTTCTTTAATAACGTCACATTTACGTCTATACACTTATATGTTCGAGACTCTTTCAAATGTGTTATTTTCAAAATATAAAGTATATTTTTAAATTTGTTATAGAAAAACAAAATAATATATTTGAAAGCAAATACTAGAAATATTTTTATTTCTGTTTCACTTAAAAAAAAATTGAGTATGTTATGGGTATACTTTATTGATTCAAATATTCTTCGTTTTATAATGCAAGTCCTTTTAAATGTGTATCAAATGATTAAAATATGCTGAATGAATTAGATAAGATTTTAGATCGACTATCAGAAGATAATCTTATCTTATTTTTCCTCGTCAAAGTTACCATCAAAGATAAAAAACTTTGTATCAAGATAAAAATTGATGGCTGATACAAACAAACCTCTAATTTCTGCTGTCTTAAAATGTAGTTAAAGCCACACAAAGTAACATTAGCATACGAGATTGAGAACTTAATTAAATGCAGGAATGGAACCCAAAAACATCGAGGCACTTCTAAGAAAACTTTCAGATGGCACTCGAGCACAAAGCTCTCAATCATAAAAGGACTACTCAGTTCGTTAAAAAACACTCCTTTAACTTTTAAAACTAATACCAGTTACCTCGAAAGAGTTTGAATAAGTTCCCTTTGATGCCATGTAACATTCTTTGGGAGAAAATAAGCTTCCGCCTCTTAAAGCTCGAGTGAATATTTATTTATAGGAACAATCCATGCACTTCCGTGCATTGTTTGACATAATTAAAGAACAGGCGGTGGCAACGATGACTTTGCCTCTGACTATTTTATGCAAATTTAGAGTTGCTTTTGTGGTCTTGTGCTCCATGTTGGTAAAAAGATTGTTCTCTTTTAGGCTTGGCTCTTCTTTTGTAGTTTTGATTCAATGTCAGATCGAAAGTTTTGAAGGAATATTTCTTTGTATAACATACATCATTGAAGAACTTTTTTTATGCTGAAGAACTACATGAAATGTCTTAATTAATTTTTAAATCATGAATATTAATTAAAATTATGAATTATTTCAATGAAAAACCACGAGTTTTCACTACAAGATCAACGTATGTATTCAACCATAAATTAAATAGACAAGTGAGAATAAATGAGACAATGTTTCAAATTCGTTTGCAAAATTTTTATAAGTATTTTATTGAAATCAATATATTTTTAAGGTGTTGACGTCATTTTCGCTATCAAACATTTAAAAATGCTTAGCTTCAAGCGAATTTATATTTATCCGTGTTTAAATAATTTTTTTATTGGGAAACTGTGTTATACCTTTTACTTTGGTTTCGCCTATTAACTTTGAGAAATTATGATGTCTTGAATGATTAAATGTTATATCTGCATCTAATACTGAAACTGAAAATTTTGAGTAGTTTCTAAGATTATTGTCTTCCAAAAAGATCAGAATTATATGGCGAATACCTTGTTTCATCAATAAACTTAAGGAAAATGAACATTCAAGGACTTTACGTAAATTAAGCTTTGAAGAATGCGTTAAAGCCGAGAAAATAGTTTTAAAGAAAGTTCAAAAGAGAATGCTTTAAGAAAAATCTTTTAATGCTAACCTATATCTACTTAAATCAGATCTATATAGTCTACTTAGACTTAAGACAAGAATTATACGAAGAAAAGACCGAGAAAGTTTCCGATATCCAATTTTCGTATAATCAAACTATCATATGGTAGACAAACTGATATTTCACGAGCATGTGGAGTTTTGCTATGCAAGCATACAAGTCTGTGTTGCGTATAGGATAATGGATAATAAAAAGCAGATTCCTTAAGTCATTAGAAACTGTCTCGGATGCAAAGGATATCCATGCATCCTCTTCAAATTATTAGTACTCTATTCAGTGAAGATCGAATAAAAGAAGTTCACGTATTCGAAAGCATGGAAATAGTTCTGTATGAACCATTGTTTTTACAAGACAGCAAAAAAATGTTGGATTGCCTTATTTTCTTTGAAAAATTTCGCGTTTTAAAATTTTTAAATTTTTTTTCAGTAGGCAGTTTTATATTAACTTTAAGAGATAATGTATAAAAGGTAATGTATTAATTTTAAGAGATTAGAGAAGATCAGTGGACCTTGTGTTCCTGTCGCCATTATAGTCAATTCACCAATGAGAGAAGATACAATGTCAATGGTTTCGGGAGAAATTTCAATTGTAAATTCTCCACTTTTGTGTAGCGGCCTGGCGGCCAAGTGGCTAGCGCTCTGGTCTTTGGTATCTCAGGCTTCAGGTTCGAATCCTGGCGGTGGCAGGGATGGTTGTTGGTGGTTCGGAATCCACGTTAAACTGTAGCTCCCGGTCTGTTTAGCCCTCGTGCGCACAAGATGACCGTAGAGTGACAAACCGAAACAAACCACTTTTGTGTGTCATATGTTAGAAATTCCGGAAAACACCCACCAGGTGACGTGAAACCTTTGCACATGTTGTCACAATCACCATCTAATTTTCTCGTTTTAGAAAGCGGGTTTAAACCCTTGCATTTGAAGCCGAGTGCTCTTTCAAGCTAGTTGCGCACTTTTTCATTGGTTCACTTGTCAAGCTTATTACAGCAATGAGCGTTATATATATATATATATATAAATAAATTTATAAATAATTTCCTCACATTCCAATATCAAACCCCTACATTCATCAGGCGTTTTTAAATTTTAGTGGGACGTCAATTCACATTTTCCATAAGGCGTAAATTTCCTCTGCATTAGCTTGTTTATATTAATCTTATCAACAAGTTATTACTTTGTAATAATAATGTATGTTAATACGACTCAAAATACTACACAGGCATTAATTTCTAGCCGATAATTTGCAATATGCTTTTAGATAAATATGTAAATTGTTTATGCAATACATAAATCGGAAGTAGACAATTTATAAACTCAATGCAATACAATAATAGATAGATACATTAAGTTAGAAACAATATTTATTTTTAATGCTGTATTATGATACATGAGACATTTCAAAACATGAAGATTTTAATTCAGTCTATATATTCATAAAAAAAATTTCTTTATTAAAATATAGTAACTAGTAGAAAAATAATAAACAATCCACAAAAAAAAACAAATTTGAGATAAATAAAATTATAGTATATTTTAAAAAGCTTTTGAAAAGTTGATTATTCCCTAATGTCATCGCATTTTATCAAATCCTTATTATTATGGCATACTTTTATAAAATGTGCTTACGTTATTCAAGAATTATGTTATTGAGTATAAATATCCCATCACATTAGCATATATATATATATATATATATATATATATATATATTATATATATGCTAGATTCTTGGTTTGATGGATTGCCCTTATTACATTACAAGACTATCATTTTAAATTTCTTATTATAATCTTGTGTATTACAAAACTATATGATTGATGCTTCGTGACTTCCCTTTTCCATAAAGAGATACTTTTCAAATTATAGAAATTTATCATTCATTGTACTTTCATCCCTTTCAAAAAATTTTAAATATAGTATATAACATCTTTTATTCGATTTTACTCGTTACATATTATTGCAATAAAAATGTATTTTAACAATTTTATATTATTGTAAGAATTTGCAATTCTGTTAAGTTAATAAAGGAAGAAAACTCCATTTTTATTATATTCGTTTAGATAAAATGTTGGAACTTTTTAAAATTTTTGTACAATGAAAAAAACATTTATTAACATTATTAGAAACATTATACAAATACACGAATACACACACATACATTCATACAAATACACACACACACACACATACATATATATAAATACACACACACACACATACATATACACTGAAGTGACAAAAGTCATGGGATAGCAATATGCAAATTTTCAGATGGCAGTAGCATCGCGTAGAACAGGTATAAATGCGCAGTGCTTTCGCAGAGCTTTCATTTCTGTTCAAGTTATTCATGTGAAGAGGTTTTGACGTGATGATGACCGCACGACGGGAATTAACAGACTTTGAACGCGGAATGTTAGTTGGAGCTAGATGCATGGGTCCTGCCATTTCGGAAATCGTTAGGGAATTCAACATTCTCAGATCCACTGTGTCAAGAGTGTGCCGAGAGTATGAAATTTCAGGCATAACATCGCACCATGGACAGCGCAGTGGTCGACCGCCTGCACTTAACGACCGAGACCGGCGACATCTGCAAAGAGTCGTAAATTCTAACAGACAAGCAACACTGCGTCAAATAACCGCAGAAATCAATGTGGGACGTACAAGGGACTTGTCTGTTAGAACTGTGCGGAGAAATTTGGCTTTCTTGGGCTATTCCAGCAGAAGACCGACTCGAGTGCCTTTACTGACAGAACGACATCGCTTGCAGCGATTCTCGTGGGCACGTGAGCATATCGGTTGGTCCCTAGATGAATGGAAAACCGTGGCCTGGTCCGATGAGTCACGATTTCAGTTGGTAAGAGCTGATGGTAGGGTCGAGTGTGGCGCAGACCCCACGAAGCCATGGACCCAAACTGTCAGCAAGGCACTGTTCAAGCTGGTGGTGGCTCCTTAATGGTGTGGGCTGTTTTTTCATGGCATGGACTTGGTCTTGTGGTGCGACTGGACCTTGCAGCCATTCATGGACTTCATGTACCCAAACAACGATGGGATTTTTATGGATTACAATGCGCCATGTCACCGGGCCACAACTGTTCGCGATTGGTTTGAAGAACATTCTGGACAATTCCAACGAATGATCTGGCCACCTAGATCGCCCGACATGAATCCCATCGAGCATTTATGGGACATCATCGAGAGGTCTGTTCGTGCCCAAAATCCTGCACCATCAACGCTTTCACAATTATGGACGTCTATCGAGACAGCATGGCTCAATATTCCTGCAGAAGACTTCCAACGACTTGTTCAGTCCATGCCACGTCGAGTTGCTGCACTTCGCCGGGCGAAAGGAGGGCCGACACGATATTAAGAGGTATCCCATGACTTTTGTCACTTCAGTGTATATAAATACACACACACACACACACAGACACAGATACATATAAATACACACACACACATACATACATATAAATACACACACATACATATAAATACACACACATACATATAAATACACACACACACATAACATATAAATACACACACACATACACACAATACACACACACACACACAATACACACGCACACACACATATATACAAATACACACACACACACACACATACATACATACACACACACACACATACATACATACAAATACACACACACACACATACATACATACAAAACACACACACACACACATATGGATACAAATACACACCACACACATGCATACAAATACACACACACACACACACACACACGAATACACACACACACACACACATGCATACGAATACACACACACACACACATGCATACGAATACACACACACACACACACATGCATACGAATACACACACACACACACACACAAATACACACACACACAAATACACACACATACAAATATACACACATACACAAATACACACACACATACGTATACGCATTGTATGTGTGTATTTGTATGTATTTTTGTGTATGTGTGTGTTTGTATTTATATGTATGTATGTGTGTATATTTGTGTTTGTGTGTATTTGTGTGTGTGTACATGTATGTGTACATATGTGTATGTATTATATATATAATGTGAGTTGTGTGTGTATGTGTATATCCATTACAATCCACTTACGCATGACTCAGTACAGCGTAGCTAACATATAGGAAGGTTCCTGTTCTTATTTATTGACGATATGCTCATTGCAATGTCTATTTTCCGACATGAGGAGACTCAATGACATTTGTTACAATTTGTATAAGCTTGTAACATTGACAATCAGGCTGCATAGTGAATGTTTTAGTGAGTTTTGTTTAATGAGTTTTATTCCAAATAACAAGCAAATGTGACAAAGTTATCCCCAAATTCATACCAGAAAGCAATGTCCTCTATTCATTATCCATCAATGGATTGATCGTGGTAAACATAAATAAAACATAAGCAATAGCTACAATTTAATAAAATATAACAATGAAAATGACACTTAGATCTGAATTAGTATTTTGACTAGAAAAAAACTTTTAAATACTATTATGGATGTATTAAATTTTATTTAAAATACGTTTTAAATTGTCTAGCAACAATTAAATTACCAATACTTAAATGATATCTTGTTCTAAACGTAACGAGACATAAACGAAACTCAAATTTTATTCGAATGACCTTGAAAAATTAAAATTCCCTAGACTTGGAATTTGATTGAAAAAACTTTTAAATACTATTGGGGATTTATTAACTTTTATTTAAAATACTTTTTTAATTTTCTGGCAACAATTAAATTACCAATGGCACGATGCAATACCTCCGAACGAAATCTGGTTCTTTATGTAACGGGACATATTATTTCCACTCAGATTTTATTCGAATGACCTTGACAATTAAAATTCATTAGACTTAGAATTTGACTGAAAAACTTTTAAATACTATTGTGGATTCATTCACTTTTATTTAAAATACATTTTTAATTTTGTGGTAACAATTAAATTTTCAATAGTAGGCAATACCTCTGAACGAAATCTTGTTCTTTACGTAACGACATATATTAGAGAGTCTTTGCATAACGTTTTTATTTCCCCTCAGATTTTACTCGAATGAACTTGAAAAATTAAAATTCATTAGACTTAGAATTTGACTGAAAAAACTTTTAAATACTATTGTGGATTTATTAACTTTTATTTAAAATACTTTTTGAATTTTCTGGCAACAATTAAATTACCAATATCTCTGAATGAAATCTCGTTCTTTACTTAACGCGACATATTATTTCCGCTCAAATTTTATTCGTATGACCTTGAAAATTAAAATTCATTAGATTTAGTATTTTACTGAAAAAACTTTTATATACTATTGTGGATTTATTAACTTTTATTTAAAATCCTTTTTGAATTTTCTGGCAACAATTAAATTACCAATAGCATGCAATCTCTCTGAACGAAAGCTTGTTCTTTACGGAACGAGGAATATAATTTCCACTCGGATTTTATTCGAATGACCTTGAAAAATTAAAATTCATTAGACTTAGAATTTGATTGAAACAACTTTTAAATACTATTGGGGTTTATTAACTTTTATTTAAAATACGTTTTAAATTTTGTGGCAACAATTAAATTACCAATAGCATGCAATACCTGTGAAAGAAATCTAGTTCTTTACGTAACGACATATTATTTGCGCCCAGATTTTATTCGAATGACCTTGAAAATTAAAATTCATTAGACTTAGAATTTGACAGAAAAAACTTTTAAATACTATTGTGGATTTATTCACTTTTATTTAGAAAACTTCTTAACTTTTCTGGCAACAGTTAAATTACCAGTACTTCTGAATGAAATCGTGTTCTTTACGTAACGGGATATATTATTCTCACTTAGATTTTATTCTAAATGACCTTGAAAATTAAAATTCATTAGGAATCGCACAGTTTCCAGTCGCTCGCGTCACACGCACCAGGTCTTTTCCAAGTGGCTTCCAACTTACTCAAAGCGCAGTCACCGGAATCTAATGCAAGGTTGGAAAAGTGGCAGTTACTTTGGATGACCTGCGTGATTGAGGGAAAAAAGAAAGAAAGAAAGAAAAGAAAAAAAAAAAAAAAAAATCCGAAGTTCGTTAAGCGAAGTATTTTTTGCTTTCCTTTTTATTTCCTTTAAGCAATGTTAAGGGTTAATTTTTTCTCCCCCCAGTATCCAAGTGAAGCGGTAATGTGGAAATGACATTGTTTTTCGACGTGGAAGTTTTGAGAACAAAGCAAATGAAGAGTTAACAGGAAATGGAATTAAATTAAACTCCAGTTCGAAACTATCGAACTTTATTTTGTGTATTTCAAACACGGAAAGTTAGCCGAGTTCTCATTAAAGAAAAGATAAAAAGAGGTGGAGAAATTTTTTTTTTCTTGGCGTTTGCTGAGTAAACGAACATACCTTGCTGGCAAGTGAACCATCAATTCGAAAGATGATAGAAAAAAAGTTAATTTTTGGTACAATGTAAATCTTAGTAATATGTATTTTTTTCGTGTCTGTTAAATATTTTTTTTTTATGTTTATGATTAACTTAATTTGATTTCATATTTTTTTTTGTTTATTAAAATATTAATTTAAAAAAATTTCTTAGGAAAGATTGTGTTTTATCAATTTATTTTTTCAATGATTATAAAGTTATGATACTAACTTTCAAATTGAAACTTAACATTTTAAAGGATAATTAAAATAACATTTTAAGTTTATTAATTTTGTATGGTGAATTTCTCTAAACCCTCCAAAATTTTAATACTAATAAATCTTTGTTAATGTTATAGTAAGAAATATTTTTATAATACAGTGAAATAGTGTAGTAATACGATTTCTGCACCTGAATATAAAAGAAAATGGTGTATATGTTCCACCACAACTAAAAAATAATATTTAGAAGTTCATTTATTTCTGAATTTATTATTTTATTTCAAAAGATCATATATATTTTTATAATTATTTTTCAATAAATAAAAACCTTGATACTTATTACCATCAGATTTCCAAGCCAGCAGATGATGATCTTCTTAAAACTGAATTGAGTCTTTTAACTTCGCATGTCAAAGAAAATATGACAAAAATGTTCGCATTTTTCTGTGTTTGTTCCGCTGTAAATTTTTTTTCCTGAATTAAATTTTGCATTTTATTGGAGATTTTTCGATCCAGCCCTTCACAATAAGTAACATTCATTCCTCATTTTTGATTTGAGACATTCAATTGAATCCTCTATTCTTATAACCACCACCACATACTTGTGCCAGTTTAGCTATTTGATGCCATCATCTCAGTAATATATGTGATAATTAGTTGTAGCAAACGATCAAGGTCCTTCCGGTTTAAATTCTGCATAATAATGATAATGAGTCTAGTGCATGTGCTGTTAAAATGTACTGAAAGAAATACCGTAATATTATACACGTTATTTTTTAAGAACATTATTATATATTCTAGATATTCTTAAGTTGATTTATATAGCATTCTATACAAATTAACAATCATAGTGTTATTAAATAGTATTATTTCATGGGGAAATCACATATAACATAAATGTCTACTATTAGACTTGAAAATACCATATTTATTTCTTTTCTTTCTTTTTACAGTTTATTTACCATATATTTTTCCAGAGATAATTCAGTTCTCAATTAAACAGCAGTGAATAGTTTTCAGAGTAGTCTGAAATTTCTCGAAGGATCCTAAATGAAGTCGGCATTCCATTTCCCAATTTTGACACATTGAACTTACTACTTTAATATAGCATTCACATAATAATAATAATAATAAAATGGTTTTGGGGTTTGGTTATAATTTTAATACGGATCTACAGCCCTTTGCAAAAATACATTATCAACTATCTTGAAATTTATGAAGACAATTTTTCATACTTTCTTATTTTGGCGGCCCTTGCCTCTTTTAAACTCAGCCAAGATAAGCGCCAACAGCATTTCATAATATAACAGCATGTCTGTTACTTATAGGTGGACAATAGGTTACAGTAGTTAGGTATTAGTGGTTTGTTTATCAACGTGTACGCTGGTAAATTATCGAGTTAAAAATAAAAAAAATGCTTTTATTATTAATTCCCTTAATAATAAAGGATTACCTAATTACCCTGTCCTTAATAATAAAGAATTGCCTAATTTTCTTTTTAAAAATTATTATTATGAACATGGATATATATACAAAACCCTTTATGTTCTAAACTTGTTATTTTGATTACTTTGCAATTAAAAACACAGTAACACTTTACAATTAAAAACATTTGTTTCGACTTCGTTAATGTTTATTTTACATGTTGTTGCTAATAATATCTATTTTTTTTTATTTTATAACTCTGTTCTATAGATTAAAATTTTTTTTAAAAACCATCAAAATGATTAAATAAAGGAATTTTTAAAAACAATTTTCAAAGAGTTTGCTAAATTGGGGAAAAAAAAAAGAATTTCATGGATTATGAAAAACGCCATGGAAAACAGCACATAATTAATCAAAAGAATGAGTTTTCGGGAAATTTAAGAGATTCATAAAAAGAGTAATTTACATTTAATTATTTATTCAAATAAAGCTAATTTAATCCTTTTCCACCGAAAATACGTTTAGTAAATAAATGTTTGTTTACGTATTCTTTTCAAAGCAATTTTTCTCTAAATTGCTCCTGCACAAAATTTTTACTCGGCGAATAAAATATATGGCCGTTACAACAGGGAAATATTTTCACTATTTCACGAGCTGTAAATCTTAAAAGTTTGAAAAATAAGAAAGAAAAATGGAAGCTTTACGTGCGTATTTTACTACATTAAGGTACGATGAAAAAATACGCGAGTTTTATAGATGCTCATTAAAAGAAACTGCAATTTCTAAACAAAAAATGCATCATTTTCCCTGCTGCCCAAAACTTAATCTTCCCTTTTTAAGTCTGCAGTGTATTCTCACGAATATTAAGACTGCGTTTCCACTGCTACGATTGCTCCCTAAATCAGTGGGGAAAATAATTTCATGGATTATTTCACCCAGCGTAAGAAATAATTAACATTCTTCTTTCTTTATTTCTTTGGGTGCACTGATAATTGTGAAAAGAGTAGTAAGAATAATAATAATGAAAAAAAAAATGAGTGTTTTTCTTCCCCGTTCTTCATAATTGAATTGTTTTTATTCCGCGAATAATCTCAGAAAGTAAACAGACAATGTTTAAAAAGGGATTTTTCTGAAATGAAAAAAGGGAAAAGAAAAAAAAAATCCCTCCTCAAAATATTTAATGAAAATAGGTACTTAAGTTCATATATGTATATTCTGGAGATATAACGTTGCAGCAGCGAATTGTTGTTATTATTCTTTATGTGCAAGCGAGATGACATTTTTTTAAAGAATAAACAGACCCTTCAAAAGGAAACTTAATTTTGTAACTTTATTCAATTCCATTCTTTTGATACAAAAACGAAACAATATTTAAAGTTAACTGAGATGATAAAAATAGTTTTCTTAAAAATTTGACAGGCCATTTAATATTTTTTTTCCAGCTATTAATTAAGATTGAAATAAAAAAAAAAAAAAAAAAATACGGGGATGGATGAATAAATTTATTTATAAAATATTACGGTAAATCTCTTACTTAAAATAATCTTCTGGAATTTTATATCTTTTTATTTGTAGCATTTTGTATATTTTAAATATTAAAACCCGCAACTAGAGTACAAGAAAGTACAGCATTGAATCAACTGATAGCCTGCAAGAACTAAAGAAACTCGATTGTTATTGTGATGACTTGCATTAGTATTTCACAGAGGGCTTGATGGCTGATAACCCGCTCTCTGGTTTTACGTCAAACGGGTTTCGGGTTCAAGTCCCGGCGATGCTATGGATGTTTTTAGTGGTTCAGAATCCCCTTTCAGCCGTAGGTTCCGGTCTCATACGAATGTAGACTATTGGGCATAGGACTGATAACCCTACCCCGTAAAAAGTCATCGTCATGGAGGTAATAAAATTCAAAGCGAATATTCTCCATTATCCAGCTTCATGTTATATTTTCTTCTTCATTGGCGCAACAGCCCTATTTTGAGCCAAGGCCGTTTACCTACAGGCAAATCTCGAGATAGGAGATGTTTTCTTTTTACGGGTAGGGATGTCATCTTTAGCCCTTTGCGATACAGACATTAGACCAGGACCTACTGCTTAAAGTGAATTCTGAACCATTATAAGCGTCCATGGTGCCGCCGGGATTCAAACCCAATAACCTGTGGCAACGAGCATCAAAGTGATAATCACTCGGCTATTAGGCCCCTCTTTAATCCTTACGATGAATAATAAATGAATAGCTATGACTATTAAGATCAAATTTGTAACGTTCTTTTGTTTTTAAATACAAATAATATATATATACAATGAATTAAAATTTAATATAAGTCGGAATACGATATTTATCTTCAAAACAAAAGAAAAAAAATTTATTCTTCTAAATAAAGTTTCCACATCAAATACATTACTCGAAATTACACATACAAATTACGCGAATTACATGAAATACATTTACGTTAACAATAATATCAGTTTAACTATAATATTCATTACACAGACATATTAATTTCTGTCTTTACTAACAATTTGGAGCAGAAAAACACATTTCCATTTCAGACTCATCAGGGCAAAGGACCTATTAATGCGTCTCAACCTGCTACTATATTAATCAGTGAGCGATGATCCCATAACGAAACCCTGGATGGGGGGTTTGGCGGAATAAATAACTAATGGCGTTAATGTCCGCGGCATTTAATAGGAGCTTACCTGTGACCTTCCTGTAGCGGAAGGTCATAAAAGAGGAGCACTGTTATTTATTAGGTGATACACGTAAACGCAATAAGAAGTCTGATGACGGGAGGAGCGAAATCATATTACGCTGTAAATGGCCTGGACCAAGACACAAAATCTAATTTTATGCTGAATTACGAACCCACCGTCCCTGGGTATAGGGAGAAGGCCTTAATAGGATGTGAAGCTAAAGGAGCGAGATTGCTGTTGAATTAACTGTGTATCTTTAATGTACTGATAGTGATCCATCTTGAAAAGAGAGGGAATTTTTTGAATTTTATTCGCAATAAATTTATATATCCAATCTACCTATTTTATAAAGAGGAAGGCAGATTGGATATTTACGTAGAAAATAGAGGACTACGTGTTTTATTCAATTTCTTCATTTTATATACCTAGATTTTTAAAAATGATTGACGTATTGAAAATGATATTTGTTCAATATGTATAGTAAGGAATCTCAAAGTTAGTAGACAACACATTGATTTGCTTTTTACCATCTTTAGTTTGGTTTTGTTTGTTCCTCTACGGTCATCTTACACATTGAGTTGCGTTTTATCATCTTTAGTTTGTTTTTTGTTTGTCCCTCTACGGTCATGTTACAC